>CM029016.1:171110208-171710208 GCA_016801055.1 Panax notoginseng
TTGTTTTTGTTTTATTGCGATCGGGCCATATAAAACATAGTTGCCTACGTACTCCCGTATATCAGGAGATCAGGTCGACGTAGTTCGCCCCTCAGGACGATTCGCAGCCAAAGAGAAGTATGAATCCCATGTGCAGGCTATACTGCGGGGAGAAGAAAGTTTGATCCCATGAGTGGGATGAACTGCAGGTGTGAAAAAGTTTGATCCCATCTTCAGGACAAACTGCAAACGTAGAAAAGTTTAATCTCGTCTTTCAGGATAAACTGCAGGTATAAAAGGTTCAATCCCTGGGGGGATAACCGAAGTTGTATGAAAGTAGTGAAACCAGGCTGCTGGTTTAAATAGTTTGTTTCCCTGAGGGGCGCAGTTGTGGAGAAAAGTTATATATGAGGAAGGGTTAAAGAACCAGAATAACTGATAATCTGATGATCCAACACTAGGATGTTTGCTTGATGGTAACTTCAGATATAGTATCGTTTCACGGTGTCTGAGTTAATAAGATGTGGAAATTCATCGCCATCAATTTCCTGCAATCTGAGAGCACCTCCTGTCAATACCTCCTTGACAACAAACGGGTCTCCCCAGTTAGGAGAGAACTTTCCCTTGGACTGATCTTAGTTGTCGACGATCTTCTTTAAAACCAAGTCATGTTGTTTAAATTGTCATAGCCGACTTTTTGTTGTAGGATCGGGCGATCCTTTGTTGATATAATTGACCATGAGAAGATAGCAACGGTTCGCTTTTTCTCTATTAAAGACAATGGTGATACCTGTCTTGTGCCCATTGATCTTCATCCAGCTGAGCGTCTATCAACACTTTGAGGGATTCCATTTCTACTTCTATGGGAGTACTGCTTTCATCCCATAGGTTAATGCGTAGGGGTTTGCCCAGGTGAAGTGCGCATTGATGTTCTATAGGCTAACAGAGTAAGAGGCAATAAGTCAGGTCATCCTTTGTGGTTGGCAGACATCTTTTACATGATCGTATTGATGTTTTTTTTGTTAGCTGCTTCAACAACACCATTCATCTTTTGACGATAGATGGACGGAGTTAAGGTGTTTGATGTGAAATTTACTGCATAGCTCCTCCATCATTTTGTTGTTAAGGTTCTCAGTATTGTCTGATACAATTACCTCTGGTTGTCCATATCGACAAATGACATTATTTTTGGGGAAAAAAATGATGACTTCTTTGGTAACCTTGGGGAAGGAAGCTGCTTCTACCCACTTGTAAAGTAGTCAATCATGTTGAAGATGAAGCGATGTCCATTACTGGCTTTGGCTCGATGGGCCCGATCACGTCTATTCCCACATTGAGAAGGGCCAAGGTGAGCTCATATTGTGGAGCTCCGATGGAGGGGCGTGTATAGCATTCTCATAAATTTGGCATTGATAAACATCTCTTGACGTGGTTATTGTAGTTAGCTTGAGAGATAGCCAATAATGTCCTGTTTTGAGGATCTTCTTTACAAGTAAAGGGATGGTCATTGTTGGGCCACATACTCCACCATGGACATCATCCATGAGTCTCTGAGCTTGATCCTTATCCAGGCTTCTGAGGAGACCTAGTCCTGTATCTTTCTTGTAGAGTGCATCTCTGCTCAGGTAGAATTTCATAACAAGTCGATGAATTCGCCTTTGCTTAGTCAGGCTCGTCTCAGCGGGTGTAGATCCATCTCGTATGTAATCCTTGATATGCTGATACCAAGGTTGTTGGATGGGAGGTAGCTCATAGGCTGGTGCCTTTTGCAGGGCTAATGTGACGCTGGGCATATGTTCCTTGTCAGGTATGTGAATCAAGGAGGCCAAAGTTTCTAACGCGTCTGCGAAGTCATTCCTATTACGAGGAATGTGTAGAAAGGAGATCTCTTCGAACTTCGAAGCCATCTGTAATACTAGCCGATGGTAAGGTAGTAAATATAGCTCTTTGGTTTGATAGATTCTCGTGGATTATTTGACTACCAACTCTGAATCTCCAAAGATAGTTAACACATGTTGCCCATTGAACGGTAAGTTTTAGCCATGATACAGCTTCTTAATACTCAGCTATGTAGTTTGTGCTGACAAACTATAATTTGACGGCGACGGGATACTGCTCCCCGCACTGGATACTAGAACTGGTCCAGCTCCAGAACCTTCCATATTAATAGCTCCATCAAAATACATCTTCCTTGCTTGGCGTGTAGCGTATTGGTGTTGCTGAATTGTCATTACCCCTTCATCGGGGAAGTAGTATGTTTCCAAGGGTGTTGAAGTCCCCAGAAGGTGCGGCCCAGTTGATTTGCGATCCCTTGACCTGTAATGGACTTTTGATTGACGTAAACAATGTCAAATTATTGTAGAATCAACTGCCATCTGGACAACCGACAATTTAGTATAGGTTTACTGACCACATACTTGAGAGGATCCACGCAGGAGATGAGATGGGTTGTGTGTCCATGGAGGTGATGTTGTAACCTCGTGGCAGCCCATGCTAAAGCACAACAAGGTTCTCAATCAGAGTGTCTTTTGTTCACTGCTGTGAATTCTTGCTGAGGTAATAGATAGCTCGTTCTCGGCCTCTATCATCTTTCTGACCCAACATGCAGCCCATGGCGTTATCACTTATGGACAGGTACATGAACATGGGAACATCATCCCTGGGTGGTACTAAAATAGGAGCTTTGACTAACTACTCTTTGATGGTAAGGAAGGCCTTCTGGCACTCATCATTCCATTTCATGGAGGAGTTCGTCCTTAACAGCTTGAATATAGGTTCACAGGTTGCTCTGAGTTGAGAAATGAACCTACTAATGAAGTTGACTCTTCCCAAAATCCCTACATTTCCTTCTCTATCTGAGGAATGGGTATTTCCGTAATGGCTGGATTTTGGTGGGATCTAGCTCAATCCCTTTGTGGCTGACTAGAAATCATAACAACTTGCCTAATTTAACGCCAAAGGCGCACTTGGCTGGATTTATCTTCAAGTTGTACTTATGCAACCTGTTGAAAAGCTTTTTGAGATGGTCTAAGTGGTCCTCCTCTATTCGGGACTTGAGATGATGTGCATTAAGTCATGAAAAAAGCCATCATAGCTCGCTGATAGGTGGTTCCGGCATTAATGAGGCTGAAAGACAACCGTCTGTAGCAAAAGGTTCCCCAAGGCATGATGAAAGCAATTTTCTCACGATCTTCCTCAGCAACCATGATCTGATGGTACCCCACACAAAGCAATCAGCGAAGGAGTACATGCCGTATTGAGTATTATTGTCAATGAGAAATATGGATAAATGGACGAAGGCTGAAAGCTATCTTTAGGCAAGCTTTATTCAGATCCCGATAATCCACGTAACTCACACCTTTCCTCCAGGCTTAGGCACGGACGGGAACGATGGTGGATATCCATTCAGGATATGTAGACACCATGATAATACCAGCTTGAAATTGTTTTCACAATTTCTTCTTTCACCTTAAAACTCCACTCGGTTTCAATCGCCTGAGTTTCTGCTTGACTGGCTTGAATCCCTCTTTAATGGGAAGGCGATAAAGGACAATGTCAGTGGACAAACCCACATATCTTCATAAGACCATGCAAACACATCCTAGAATTGAAGTTAGTAGCATAACCATGTCATTCCTTGGTTTGGGGTAAGGTCTGAACAATCTGGATTAACCTAGGGCTTTCTAAGGTTCCAAGATTGAAGGAGGTGGTTTGATCAAGGTTGGGTTTAGGTTGTGTTCGACCCATTCTTTGATCTCCGGAGGCACCTCAATGTCCTCTTGTATTTCCAGCAAGTCTGAGTCCAACTTTTCATCAAAGTTACAATCCTTGTGGAGAAGAGGCATCTTATCAATAAGTACATGCACATATAAGTTCAGAGTCTTGAAACAAAATATGCTTTCACTTAATATATATGAAACTATTTATTCATACACAATGTTAGCATGTACGGACAAAATAACAGCTAATACTGTACAGAAAAGTAAGCAGTTATGATATCTACAGGGCAGAAAGAAGTCCTGCCCATTTTACCCTTGTCGACCAATGCAAGGAGTGCTGCTCCAATTGGCAAGGGCAAAGTCCTGGGGGACTGCAATAATGGAGGGCTTCATCGTCCTCCTTCTCCGAATGATGACCATTACGTCTGGGCAATCATCATCTGGGGTATATCCGTTACTATGTTCATCATGGACAATGATGCGTACACCTGACATCATTTGACGATGTCTTGTTTAATTCTCCGTTCCTCTTCTTCCACCTGGGATCTGGAACAAAGACTTCCTTCTCCTTTACCGGTATCGACTTAGGAAATAACATAGCCATACAGTTGGCTGGCACCTTTACACAGAGATTGTGAGGACTCTGGATGTACATATGGAAGTAATAGCCGTGTGGGTGAAGTAGGATCTGCTTAGTGCATCATATGCTTATGCTTATGTGTTTAACAATAGTACTGGCAGAATATCCTAGTCCGGCTATCCCAGTTTGACTGGACACTTGAATCGGTACTTAATACCCTGATGATTTTTTCCCAGCCTTGTCCGGTGGGTGGTGTCCCAATGACATCATTTATTGAGTAGCTGCCATCACTTCGGCGGAAATCTTAGGTATGGGAAATGGCGTCCCAATGGCATGATATTGAGGGTTGCTTACTTCCAAAGCGTGGAAACTGACCGGCTCAACATCGAAATTAAAACTGATGAGCTGTATGCACCCTGTTGAGGGCACACGTTCCGGGTATTACTGAGCAGTTGAACTAAACTATTGATATATGTGTATTGTAAGTATTTAAGTTGCTGATGAAGAGTGGAGGGGACTACCTCAACCATATGAATCCATGGTCTCCCTAGAAGTAGGTTGTATCCTATATCTATTTGAGCACGTGAAAGATAACACAAAATGTGATGCGGGCCAGTCTCAATTGGCAGCTCAATCCCTTCAACTGAATTCCGACGGGATCCATTAAAAGCTTTTATGATCGTATGGCTATTTCGGATTCACTGGAGATTGACATTCATCTTCAGCAACGTAGCATAAGGACATATATTAAAATACAAACCTCCATCTACCAAGACTTCAACTATCATGTATCCGGTGGACAAAACCATAATGTGTAACGGCTTACAATGACCGGTCCCTTCGGGCGGTATGTCATCATCAGTGAAAGAGATCACATTGTTGTTGAAAATGTGATCAGCCAGATGTTGAAATTTTTCCACATCCACTGATTTCGGCAAGTAGGCTTCTTCCAAAACCTTTTGTAGAATCTTCTTATGATCTTCGGAAGTTAAGACCAAGTCTAATATCAAAATTTGATGTGGAGCTTCTCTTAAGCTTAAAACCACCTTGGCTTCATTATGACCCATAGCATGGAGGAATTTCTCAATCTTCTCTATGGAAATTTTCCCCTTTGATTTAACAACAGGCTTTTATCACCCATTGGGGAAGATACAGTGGATTCTCCTTCGACACTGCAGTAGTTGTATGAGATGTGGATCCTTCAGCTTTTCCATAATTCCATGGAATTTTCTGTAAGCTGACACTAGGGTATTATGGTCTGAATGGCAAAATGATGGGCTCTGAAGCAGCCACTTTCAAAGGATTGTTAATTCCTTTTGAGCTGAATGTGAGTGGTGTAACAGTCCCATCAGCCTCAGAGGATATAACTGCTACCAGTCCCTTCCATTTAGCGGACAAGTATTTTCACTCTCAAATAGCACATTATCATTGTCTGCCAGTTGCAGGACACTGCTATCGATTAAGTTCTGAATAAGGTGGGCGAGTGCCCAGCATTCTTCCGTGCTATGCGCGCCGAGAATGGTGAGTGTACTGACACACTACACATCGAGTTATATAACACATCCTGAACCGGATTGAACGTCGACGGGGATTGATCGGAGTAGGAGGGAAGTGATTCTTCCTTCATTGATTAGCATCTGAAGTATCTCCTCCATAGGTTGGCCCAGATATGTAAATTCCCTTATATTGGCAAAATCCGACGGGCTTGTGGCAGTCGCTCTCTTCGTCACTTTGTCCTCCGATGTTTCATATTTTGAAGGTGATGATGGAGTTCATAACCAAGGGGAGTAGACTAGCATACTCATGGCTAATTAATTGGCATGTGACTTGATGCTGAAAGGTCACCAGTTATGCCAATTGCTCAATTTGCTTGCATAGAGCTTTCATCTTTCGTTCCATCGTAAACTGGAACTTTGCATAATCCCATTTGTCAACACCGTCTTTGATGATCTGAGATGCTTCGAAGTTAAAATTGGAACTTTTTCCACTGTTCCAATTAATCATGTTGACCTCTTCCTCTTTATGGAGAGAAAGAGGGTTGTATTGAACGTGAGGTTGATCTGGTTTGGTGACCACGATCTCACCGTTGTCTATTAAATCTTGTATCTTGTGTTTCAAGGCCCAACAATCTTGAGTATCATGTCCTGATGCCCCGACATGATAAGCACATTTCTGAGCAGCGTTAAAACCCCTCCCATTAGGGTTGGCTGGTGGAAGATGATGCGTGATTTTCTTCTAAGTGGTCAGAAGATTGAAAGTGTTCTAGAGGGAGTCCCCCAGGGTGTGTGAACACTCAAGGGCGTTTGACTTCTCCACCCTTAGGCAATGGAGGGTTTGAAGATTGTGCTTGAAAAGGAGTGTAATTTATCCGTTGGATAGGCATATTCTGATTGCCCTTTTAACCTTGGAGTATCAAGGAAAACTCCTCTTATTCATTTATGGACCCTCTGGGGGTTGTTTCATAATTTCCGGATTGGATGTGCTCATCAACAACTTTTAGAGCGGCTAGGTCTGAATTTTTCCTGACTTCAATCCCTCTCAGCCATTTCTCCATGTTTGATCATTTTAGGAAAATGGTTAACCAATGCCAGCTAAGACTCTTTCATAGAAAGGAGCTTCTTGTATATCGATAAAGGTCATGATCTCTAACTCTGTCATAGAAGGAGTTACTTGAGCAGCAAGGCGCCTCCACCTTTGAGCATATTTTCTAAAGACTCATTGGACTATTTACCTTGTACCTTGGTAATGGTATCGGTCAGGAGCCATTTGAGACTGGAAGCTATATTGTGTGAGGAAGACTTGAGCTAGCTCTTCCCAGCTATGGATCTTTGAGTTGTCTAATCTGGTATACCACAAATGGGCTTCTCCAGTCAGACTCTTTTGGAACAGCTGCATTCTGAGCTTCTCGTCCTTTGCATAAGATCCAAGTTCTCCAATGAACACCTTCAAATGTGTATAAGAATCTCCTAACCCATTGTATTTTTCGAAGTAAGGAGTTTTGAACACCAGGGAATATACAAAGGTCAGCATATGAAACATTCCCGTGTGCTCCAATTCCTTTGGTAGCACGAGGGTCTCTTTCATTTGAAGAACTTTCTTTCTGATGTCACCGGTGTCTGGATCTCTTGTGATGGGGCGGCATCATGACTTTTGTTGGTTGTATCCAACTGTAGTTCAGGTACTGTAATGGCTTTATCAGGACCTTGAGTTCCTCCTTGTGTGGAGGATTCAGCATGTATGGGTATCTTTGGACCCTGAGTAGATTGATGTAGTTCTTTAAGCAGAACAACCAAATCTATAATTTGTTTACTTAATCCGTCAAATTCTTCATGAGAAACCGGATTAGACTGGTCAGATGAAGATATGATTGGTTTTAGGCCTGCAGCCTTTTTGGACTTTGAACGGGTAATAGGTCTGAATGCTTCCTTGCTACAAAACTGGCATAGATTAGTTTTAGGGATGGTGTAAATGTTAACATGCTATGTGATGTGTCCGTTTTAGGAATTTTATCCTGCAAAACGGATGTTGACTGTTTGTAATACAGGATAACATGTTAATTTAAATATGTATAGGCACATATTTCTTCATATTTCTCATTACATGGAGATGAATATGGAATGTAAATTACAAGTAATTAACTTTACAAGTAATTTTGAAATGAGAAAGCATGAAAAGATTTTCCTCCGCATTTGGTTTATCAGAGGTTGACCTATCTTAGGTTACTCTCGCAGCTTTTTGGCATGATGGTTCTCAAATCATCGCAATTTACTCAACGGGAAGTTAATCCGGTCTTTTAACTAGAGCGAATTTGGGTGCTGCCTTTCCTAAGCCTCGTTGGAATTAGTCTTCCTACGAGTCCAGTAATCAAACACCGACGGGATAGCCTCCTGGTGGATGGACCACACAACATACATTCACATACAACGTGTCTCACCGTTTATGAAAATGATGACAGTTGCAAAGCACTAATATCACAGATAGATATATTGCAGTGCAGTTAAAATAATGCATTCGTACACATTCATCATAAATGTAAATGCAAGATTCACACACAAGAATATAACAGTTTTGAAAAGCTTGTAATAGCAGCTTAAGTCCTCTTACTGGGGTCCCCAGCCAGCGAGTCACCTGTCGACGTCGGGATTTTTATTTGTCCCTTTTCGTTACCTATTCTTGTTCTCATTTTAGGTGAGATTTGTTTGAAAAAATAAGTGAAAAATGTCCGACATGTGTAATGTCGACGATGGACTGTTAAGAGTCGCCAGATGGTTTTTTTAACTTGTTGTAGCAGCAACAACCGAGAAACGTTTTTACACATTGACCCAGTGATATGATACTGCTAAACGGGTCTGTGAAACCGAGATTCATTTAGAATCCGGGGACTTGATTATGCGGAAGGAAGGTGTTAGGTACCCCTCGACATCCGTGTTGCCACGGTGACCGCCACTTTTCAAGAAACTATTATATAAATGTGTGTGTGTGTGGGTCAATGTGCTATTATTTGAAAGTAGTGTTATGCCTCGTTCGCACCTATATACATAGGGTTTGAATTTGTATAAAAATTCAGTTTTAGACAAGATATAACAGTGATGTTTTAAAAGAAAATTTTCAAACCTTGTGCTCAATAGTAATTGAGGCCTTCAATACTTCCATTTTATTAAATGTTCGGCTTGATTGCTTTTATTTTTTAGATGCGAATCATCTTCGAGAAAATAATATACAAAATAGTGTAGAACTCTCATGGGTATAAAAACCATCGGAGGAAATCCAAACACCGTACAAAACATAAAGCTACATATAACTGAAAATGTCCATCACGGGAACTGAATCTAGACTCAGTAGACTGAATCTGTGATCACATGATCCTAGGCTCAATGATGCTGCAGTTGATATGAAAGCTGTAAGTAGGTATATATAAAAGATGTAAATATATATAATATTATATATATATATATATATATATATATATATATATATATATATACAAACATGATCAACCACCACGAAACACCTCCATGGAGGATCAAAAATGTAATTAAAGTTGTAAAAGCGATCAACCGCCACGGAGGAAACTCCAAGCTGGACGAAATTTACGAAAAGCAGTAATAAAAACGGTCAACCAGCACGAAGTAAAATCCAGGCGGGACGAAATGTATATATATATATATATATATATATTTAATATATATATATATATATATATATATATATATATATATGTAAATGCACTGGATATAAAATCCAGGCTCATCGGACAAAGTCCGACAACAGTTAATATATATAAGTATATATATATTAAAGCAGTAGTAAACGCACCAGATATAAAATCCAAGCTCATCGACACACAGTTCATATATAAATATATATATATATATATATATATATATATATATATATATATATATATATATATATATTCCATTTGGGGCGAAAGGAGACCATTTGGGGCGGAAGGAGATACTGATTAATTGTTATGAATCAGAGGTGCAAATAATAACAATTCAATTACTAAAAAATATACTCTTTTATTGATTGAAAATAAAACTGATTTACAAATATACAAACTGATTACAAATTACAAATTGAATTGACTTGACTTACTTAAAACATTAAGAAATGTAGAAGAGTAGAAGAAGGGGCAAAGAATGGCTTAACAGCGGTGGAGGCTAAAGATTCATCTGAGAAGGATCTCAGAGTCTTTCGAAGTCTGCCTCAATAACTAAGTTTGGTTTCCTTTTATAGAATAAGGAAAGAACTATTACAAAGTTACTATTATAAAATAAATGATTACAGACAAAAATTACTACTCATGAACAGTGTTGACTTTTTTACTATTCATCCACGCGTCTGGCAACTTTTGACAAAGTGGCCACAACTTTTGACTTGGGAGATGCTGCGGTGAAAATTCGGTGAAAAGTGAAGCTGTTTCGACTGCTTTCGGCTGAAGGTATCTTTTGATTGGCTGCAGGGAGCAGGTGCATGTGACTGAGAAGAAATGTCAGGCAAATGGGTCCTGAGCATCCTGTAGGTTGATGGTGCCATAAGGGTCATCATCTTCCTCATAGTAACTGTGGGAATCCGATGAAGAACCTGCAGAGGCTTCTTCATGCAATTCATCAATTCTTTTGTTTAATGCCTGCGCAATTAATTTTAACTCTTTTCCAGAACAATCTTTGAAATTGGAAATGCTACGGGAACAAGACGAACCAGTGGGACTGACTCTAGACTGTTTTGATTTTTTACTGACACTTGACTCTTTTGATTTTTGACTAGAAGGTTCTGTAGTTGAGGCTGCGAGAACCTTGAGAGAAGAAGCTAAAAATTCTAACTGAACTTGACCTACTATTCTATTGACATCAAATTTGTCCCACCATTTGACAAACCATTGATGAGTGACTAGTGGAAAAGGATCAGCAGTGGGAGACGAAGGAGACGCGTTGTGACTAATTTCATAGTTTGGGGGTTAAATGTGATATTCCCATCGAGGGATCCAGGGAATTTTGTATTTACTAACAAATTGGAGAAGGACTGGGACACCTTCATAGGCTGGATCAATCTTTTTGTGATTGCAGAAATGATTGAGTTGGACTCTCAGGGGATCAGGAAGAAGGTCGGAAGTAGAACCAAACCTCGACCACCAATGAGAAAACCAATATGGGAAATGACTTTTAAATTTATGATCGAACTAAATAAACCAAGAATGACTGTGTGACTCATTTTGATGGAGGAAAACTTTGTACCAAGCTTCCATGTAATCATAATAACAGAAGGAGTTATCTTGATAAGAAAGCTGCATAAGATCAGAGGGATGTTTTCCCCATTCTGACATTAGAATAAACTGTTTAATATAAAACGAATGGTAAAGAACTTTAGCTTTATCATTGTTGGCATAAATGGGTTTAATGAAGATTGACTCTGTTTCAACAAGGATATCCTTATAATACACAAGGGATTTATAAGGAGCAATGAGCATGAAATGCCATCCAGAAGGAAAGAACTGGGAGGTCAATTTTACTAGGTCATTTCTAGGTTTCATATGAGGCTCAATATGAAATAAGAAATTGGTTCATCTAAGCATATACTAAGAGGGAGAATTACTTGGGCCAGTAGGGCGACCCGGACCCCTAGAAGTAGATGCTCCACGGATACTCATGATGGATGCATGGTACCTGTGTTAATAAATTCCCGAGTGAGAAAATCAGGAATGGAATTGTTACTGCCTTTAATGTATTCTATATCAAAATCAAAGATACTCAAAAGGGCCTTGCCATCTAGCAAAAGAGTGTTTAGAAGCTATGTTTTCAACATCTTTTTCTAACACATATTTTGCAGATTTGCAGTCAATTCGGACCAAGAATTTTTGATTTAATATATTAATTTGAAATTTATTAATACATAATAGAGAAAGTATTTCCTTTTTAATAGTACTGTAATTTAACTGTTCAATGATTTTTTTATCATCTTTATTGCCATCTGAAATTTTAAAGGGACTGGCAACAACAGATGTGTTCTTAACTGGGATAAGGACAGTTTCTAGCGGAGGATGACTAGAACAGACCTTAGACTTGTCTTCTTTAACCCACTGACTTTTGGTTATAACATTACACTTACTTTGGTATTGATCGTACCAGTATTAAAGGTAATGTTTATTTTTTCATTTTTTATGAATCATTTAATAAAAATATATATATATATATATATATATATATATATATATATATATATATATATATATATATATATATATATATATACGAAAGCATTTAAATGCATCAGACGTAAGTCTAGGCTCAATCGAGGCATAACTCGATAATGTTACTCCATAACTATATATATATTATATATATATATTATATATATATATATATATATATATATATATATAAGTACATATATATACAAACTGAAAAGAAATCACGGACCGAAGTCTGGGCCTACACACGCAACATGACTCAACGTGAAGAATAGTGTGTGCAAAGATGAAGAGAAATGCTTTAAAGTGTATAAGAAGGCTTACAGCGGGCTGCCAAAGAAGACTTCTATAGCTTGAAATGGATGAACACTCGGCTTCCACCGGTAAAAAAGTAGCTATATATGAGCTTACAAGTGTTTAAAATGAGAAAACACTCAGTTTGGGGTGTGTACAGAGCAAATTGGATAGGGCTTCTTCGCCTTTTTCTCTTCCAAAATGGCCACCCCAAGCCCTCTATTTATAGAGGGGGAGCAGTAGGTGTACTTGCGGCTAGGCCGCAGGCGTACCTGAGGCTGCCCGAGGTGGCCCGGGCCTCGCGGGTCCCGCCGTCTAGAAGTACATGCACGCGTGCAACGTGATGTCTGCTCGAACTTTCAGAATTACAATTTGGGCATCCAACTGAGGTATGTAAGACCTATTTCGGACTACCGTTGTCGAGAGTTACGCAATGACATAGGATTAAAGGTTGTACGAAGTCAGGAAGATGGGACTATGCCTTCCGGTCATCATGCTTCAAATTCTATCCGTTACCATGCATAATAGTCACTCGGGATTGGACTTCCTTGGTTCTTGTGGGACATTGCTGTGTAGAAATGTATGTCTAAAATGTTAAGACGACGTGATGTGGCGTCAAGGTGGTAAGATAACGAGTTTGCCTCTCACCGGGGTTACCTCCGGTTTGGGCTGATAAAGTAGACGCTGCTCAGGGTTATCTCTGAGATTGGACTGCTGCAAGGGTTGAAGGTCCTTAGTGTCATCTCTGAGGTGTGTCTGTCTTCCTGGTGTTATCGCCAGGTCTTGTACTGAGTGCCTCAGTGTAAGCGCCGAGGTTGAAGCTGATGGCATGCATTTGAAATAAGTATTTCCGGGGTTATCTCCGGAACTGCAACAGCCTTCCTTGGGGTTATCTCTAAGGTTGGAATCTGCTATTCCTAGTGTTGGGACTGAGACTGAATATCTTGGGGTTATCTCTAGGATGAATCGGTCTTCTCCGGTGGAATTTTCGGTATTAGAACTGCAGGCCTCGGGGTTATCACTGAGGTTGGAAATGATGCTCCTGGTATGTGTTTCGGGGTTGAAACTAAACTTCCGGTAGTATCCAGACTGGATGTGAGTTATCTTCCAAGGTTATGTCTGAAAGACGAATCTGCCTTCCTGCAATGTCAATAATAGGTGTGCAAAAAACTTCGAGTGTCTACAATAATGATCGGATATAATATATATAACAATAGGGTTAATAATCTGGCATACTAATAATATAATTCTGAAACTTTCTTACTCATGTCCATTGCATAAAGAAAATGCAAAGGTAGGATACTTGCTTGGTCTGCTGCTTACAATATGCAACTTAGTTTTATCTTTTATACCGAAACCTATTAGTGATAAGATCATTTTACCAATTAGAATAAGATATCGTAATAGATAATACTGCTTATTGCAGTCAGCACATAACCTAATCACATTGTCACACATGTTTCATAGTCATTGGATCACAAACAAACACATATACAGACAAATTATATAAGTCCAGATCAATTTCTGAAACATGACGCCGTACCAACAGCTTTATCGGGTAATTATCGAGTTTGAGACTCTATCCCGAAGTTCAATAACTGTAAGTATCAGTCATATTATTTTTAAATGATTTATAATAATTTTTAAACATTTATTATAATTTATCATGAATTTTCAAACAACGGAATCATAATTAAATAATTTAAATATTAAATAATTCTATTATCATTAGTATTTAATTAATATTAAACTATTAATGAAACCATTGTCAAAATATTAAATTTATTTATAATAACTCAAAATATTTTTAAAGTACTAATATTACCCTTAAATGATTTTTAAAAGAATTAAAATTATTTTTAAATAATTACCATTAATATTTAAATATTAATGTACTATTTATTAAAATATTAAAAGTCATTAAGTATAATTTAAAATATTTTTAATCCATTTATATCCTTTTTAAATGATTTTTAAATTAATAAAACTATTTTAAAACTATTTATTTAATATAATTATTAAATAAATCAAATATCATTTAATATTAAATTATTAATAAAATTATTCTTTAAATATTAAAAGTTATATTTTATAACTTAAAATATCTTTAAACACTTTATTTTGATTTAAAATGATTTTTTTAATAATAAAATTATTTTAAACTAATTTATTTAATATAAATATTAAATAAATTTAATATCGTTAATATTAAAATATTAATATTTTTCATGACATAATATCAAAAGATATATTTTATAACTTAAAATATTTTTATAACCTTTAAATCATTTTTATATGTTTTTTAAATCATTAATTCTATTTTTCCTAATTTATTTAATACATTTGTTAAATAACTTAAGTATCATTAATATTAACCAATTAATGAAATTCATCACAAAATATTAAAAGTCATTAAAAATAACTTAAAATATTTTCTTATATCATAATATAATTTTAAATGATTTTTCATGTATTAAAATAATTTTTAAATAATTTCTTTAATATTATAATTAAATAAATTAAATACCTTTAATATTCTAAAAATATTAAATATTTATGAAATATACCCAAAATAATTAAAAACTAATTTTTGGACTTTAAAATAATTTTTAATAATTTAAAACTATTTTTTCTATTTATTTACTTAAAATAATTAATTTCCGAAAATATTTGTCGCTAAAGGGCCCTATAGCGACGAAACTGTCACTATATGTGTTCTTGAGTTGTTCTTGGCCAAACCCAGAAAAGTATGCCAGTGTGTAGGGTGTCTGGTTTAACCATAAATTTCTCCATGATCCTAAGGTATTATGGCCAACCTAAAATGTTTAGATTGTAGTATAAATGTAATACTACTATCATCAATCAAGTTCATGGCCAACACATATCGCATCTAAGAGATCTAAGCTCTCAAAAATATTGGCAAACACGTTCTTCAATTTCTGGGTTTTCCAGAATTGAAGAACAGTCTTAGGTACTCACTATCGATCCTTGTAACTTCCACTACAGGTCTAATTTGTATGATTTAAAGGTTCATAATTGTAGAATACATGTCCAGGTACAATAACATTTCATCCGATCATCATAACATCAACACATGCAAGAGATCTAGCTTGGTCAAACCATGCCAGAAATCTGTAATTGAGCGTTTCTGGGTTTTCCAGAAATTCCCCAGGTAACTGATCAACTATAGTTTGACTATGATTAAGTTTCACCCTGGTCATAATCTAAGTGTTCTAACGACTTGAATATGTAATCCATATATCAGTCTACAACATCAAAACAATAACATAGCCAAAATCATAAACATATGTAAGAACAACAGCCCTAAACATTTTGTCAGACCGTTTCTGGAAAAAATCTGGGTTTCCCAGAATTTCATTTTTGTGATCGGTCAACCCTGTTTGACCACTTATAACTTTTAATCTATAACAGATATGGACCTGATTCAAGTTCCATATCAAAGAACTCATTACATACTACAACTTCAAACATTTAAACAACAAAAACACATAAGAGGGTGAGATTTACAGGGTTTGACATTCGTTGTTAGACCACTTTTTAAATTTTTTCCAGATTCTTGTAAACACCAAATCCGAGCGTATAGATGTTATGGATCTAACATCTATTAACCCAGATCACTTAGTTAGACTCCATACAACATATTTAACATAACAAACTTAACATCTAACACAAGATTAAAGATCAGATTTGGTTTTTAAGTTATACCTTTCTTGATCAAATCCTTTATTCAGGGCTTATGATCTGTTAGAGGAATTCGCGGGGCTTGATTTGGGGACTGATACACTACTATAATTCGTGGGTTTTAGAGAGAGAAGTTCTAGGATATGTGTTTGTGCAAAATGAGCTAACAAATGAATTTTTCTCTCTCCTAATCTATATATATATATATATATATATATATATATATATATATATATTGAGCTAGATGCATGAATTGGCTGGGATATGGATTGATTTGTGGAGATATAGAGCACATGGGGTTGTTAGGGTGGTTCAACCACTACATATCTTGCTAGATTTACAAGTTATCATAAATTAATATAATAAGGGCAAAATGGTCTTTTGATTTTCCAATTTAATGACAAACTTGTAACTTGGCAACCCCTTAGGGTTTAACCCTTTTAATTTTTTAATGCTTTGTATTTAGGGTTTAAAAATGTTAAAAATTTAGTTTCTAAAAATAAAATTAGGGTTTCCTTAATTAGATTAGATTTCTAATTATACAAACTTGAAAATTAAATTAAGAATTTACTAATTATAATTAACCTCGCTAATTTAGCAATTATGGCACCAATTAGCAAATTAGGGTTCCTAATTCTAACAATTAGGGTTATTAATTTGTAATTAGGGTTTCTAAAAATTAGGATTTCTAAATATTAATTAGTGTTCCTCTAATTAATAATAAATTCTATAATATGTAACATAATTCATTTAACACAATTACATAATAGTCTCGAACTCATAATTGAGTTTCAAATTAGGGTTTTCTAATTTAGAAATTAGGGTTTCTAATTTAATTAAGGTTTTTCATAATTAGGGTTAAAATCAATAACACATGTCATTCGTAATTACTTGAAAATCTTACAGTCTTATTTGACTATCGAATTAGGGTTTATTGAAATAATACTATGGTTTTGTAATACGGTATCATAATTGACCAACCATTCACAGTCTACACATATACAGTACATATTCACAGCACTGAAATTTAAATAATATTATATTATTATCATCTTTCCTTATTCTAAATCCAGAATTAGGGTTTAGATTTCATATCTGATTTATCTGTCATATACATACCATTATTAATTAAGTTATAATAATTAACTTAATTAATCTGAAATAAATTTATATAACAAAATAATTATTATAATAATTTTATAATCATTTCATATATTATTTATATAATATATAATCATATTTTCATGGAAAATAAATAATAAAAATATTTTTACTATAAAATTAATTATTGTATGAATATACTTTATAATGATCAATAATTCTAAAATAAAATTATTTGTAATAATTATTGTAATAATTAAATTTTATTTATCACACACACACACACACGTCTATATATATATATATATATATATATATATATATATATATATATATATATATATATATATATATACGCATTACCTGCCACATATTTCCACCATTAAAATAAAAAAAAATTATATACAAAATTTCTTATTTATTTATATAAAAAATATCGGGTTATTACATTCACCCTCTCTTATAAAGATTTCGTCCCCGGAATCACCGTTTTAAAGCCTATACATACAAGGGTACATAGCATACACAATCATTGCAAGTAGAACTCGATCATAATTGATCGAATCGATCTTTAACTATTCAGCAAAAAGCTTGTCTATCTGCTTATACGGAAATTGGATTTTTAAGAGAACTCAAATCCCTTCTTCAAAGAAAAAATTTCATAAAAAAAAATTACTGTATGTATATAAGAAAATAAAATTTGGTTCAATAATACCTGTAGTTGCATCCCCGGCTGCTACCGAATCCCGAACATTCATGTTGAAGACTCCTGCGATTGGTTTTGTTGATTAGTTTGTTGAAGTTGGTTCTGTTGTCGCCAATGTCCTGCTGCCTTTCCCCATATTCGCATTCCTTGCCTCCCTTCTCCTTCTTGGACACTCTTTCACCTTATGCTCCATTGATTCAATAATAAAACACCCACTATGCACTCTTGGATTGGGGCAGTGAGGAGAGATATGTCCCTCATGTCCGCACTCGTAACATAAACATTCCTTTTAAACACACTCTCGGCCTATTTCCAGTATTATCAAAATTATCTCCTTTCATTGTATCGGTGGCAAAAGAGGTCTTTTGCCCCTTCGTTACCTTAGCTATCACAAACGCTTCTACATGGTCAATTGATCCTCTAAATCCTGGCAGCACGACCTCCTTGAAGTCTTTGAAGTTCGCTAATCGATTATCTAGTTGATTTCCCGCGGCTGGTATTCCGTCCTGCATATCTTGAGGTACCATAATCACAAAATTCTATATCGGGTCTGGTTGTCCTCCAGCTTTGTTGACAGGTTCATCTGCCCTTTGATTTCGTTTTCGTTTTGGTGGCATTATCATAAATTATTCTTTATTAACTTACATTCTAAGCCTTACCGTATACGCTTACCATATAACGCGAAATTTTCTACTCATGTAATCATGTACTCAAAATATTAGATTTCGAAAACTTTGGTTTACTGTATTAGCAGTGTTCAGATAAATAATTACTATCTTTATACCAACTTATTTCATTACTCCAACATATATTCATATTCATAGCACTTGACATACCATAGCACATACTGCTTTAAACTTCTACCATCCCTTTGTGACTCAAAAGTCGGGATTCGCTGCAACAACTTATACAAAAGTTAAGAATATTACATTACACAGACATACCTATCATATACACATCATAGAATCATACATATTTAACTAATACTACTTATTTCTTATGCCTTCACTAAGGATCAATTGCTTAGTATTCTATATATTCTCATTATCCTCGATAATTGAATCACACCTAACTATACCAAGTTCGTCAAACTTACCACACATTATGAGTTTAAGAAATCACCACAAACATATGAGTTTAAGAATTCGAGCTTGACCATATATTCTTTAACTATACTCTACCTATCAGTTATACTATCGTTTCTGGGTCCGGTACTATACTTTTCATAATATCCACTTTAGCAGGGTTGCTTTCAATATGAGCCTCTATTTCAGCTATTAGCTTTGATATTGGCTCGGTTATGGAGGTTGACTCATTCTTTACGATATGAGGGTATCCTAATTCTTTCTATCTGACATCTACACATAAAATATATTTATCATATAATATATATTAGCAAATAATAGTTTTATGTAAGTTATCTTTTATTTTGTTTGACGATGAATTTATTTAATTCATCTCCTATTAAACTCTATATGAGTTATTTATATTTTCAACGTTTCTCTCTGTTCTAAGGTTATAGCCTAAGGTCTAACCTCACTTAAGATTTTTAACCCTAAAGCTCTGATACCAACTTGTAACGCCCCCAAATTCAGGTACTTAAAACCCGGACTTGGTGCTTTACGATACCATTTCTATGAGCGGAATAATACTAATAATGATAACAATAATATAAATATCAAGCTTAATTTACATATATCAGAGTCTAATCCCAAGTACGCAACATTTACTATAATTCTTTACATGATAGATAATACATATCATTGCCTTAATATAGTCTAACTATTACAAAAGATACCAACAAACATATTCTGTTTGCTTTCCGTTTCACTTGTTCCTTACTGAACCTTCAGGTTGATCATGTCTAGTTGAAAACATTTAAATTTAAAGCAATAATAAGCATTTGGGTGCCCAGCAAGTAATAACAATTATAAATATAATTAGCTAAAAGAATTAAATATTTTCTTTATACATCACTTCTACAACGATTCAATAGTTGTGAAGTAAACTAAACAGATAATAATAACATAACAACTCTATATCAAATTTTTGAAACTATGTATTGACTAGAAATGGGGTTAAGTTGACATACTATAAACATTATTTTCAATTTTTGAATAGGTTTAGCAGAACTTCATCCGCAAACCGTCATAACTTACGGGCGCGAGGGTGTACATCCTATGGGCCCTGTATTGATCAATACTACATGCAAGAACGATAATATCATTCACTCTGTCTGCCTTGGGCGCATAAAAGTTTTCCCTTATTCGGGATGTTCATACTTAGTCTGGAATCCGAACCAAAACAATTTGATTGGATACAAAAATGTTTTATCATATTCAACGATATTTCTAAATCTGTGTCTAGCTGGTCAAATAGCTTAGACGGCTTTTACTTAATGTTTACATATGGGGGATCAATATGTGTGTGTGTGTGTGTGTATATATATATATATATATATATATATATATATATATATATATATATATATATATACACACATATCAACATGTGTTTAAATACAATGATTATCCAAGTGAGGTTACTTGTATAACCATTTTTAGAAATTAACGAACAAAATATATATCTGAATTATATAATATAATACCATGTCGATAAAACAATGATCAGATATAATATATATAACAATAGGGTTAATAATCTGGCATAAAAATAATATAATTTTGAAACTTTCTTATTCATGTCCATTGCATAAAGAAAATGCAAAGGTAGGATACTTGCCTGGTCTGTTGCTTACAATACACAACTTAGTTTTATCTTTTATACCGAAACCTATCAGTAATAAGATCATTTTATCGATTAGAATAACATATCGTAACACATAATACTGCTTATTGGAGTCAGCACCTAAACTAATCACATTGTCACACATGTTTCAGTCATTGGATCACAAATAAACACATATACATACAAATTATATAAGTTCGGATCAATTTCTAAAATATATCGGTGTACCGATGGCTTTATCGGATAATTATCGAGTCTAAAACTCTATCCCGAATTTAATATCTGTAAGTATCAGTCATATTATTTTTAAATGACTTATAATAATTTTTAAACATTTATTATAATTTATCATGAATTTTCAAACACCGGAATCATAATTAAATGATTTAAATATTAAATAATTCTATTATCATTAGTATTTAATTAATATTAAACTATTAATGAAACCATTGCCAAAATATTAAAGTTATTTATAATAACTCAAAATATTTTTAAAGTACTAATATTACCCTTAAATGATTTTTAAAAGAATTAAAATTATTTTTAAATAATTACCATTAATATTTAAATATTAATGTACTATTTATCAAAATATTAAAAGTCATTAAGTATAACTTAAAATATTTTTAATCCATTTATATCCTTTTTAAATGATTTTTAAATTAATAAAATCATTTTAAAACTATTTATTTAATATAATTATTAAAAAAATCAAATATTATTTATTATTAAATTATTAATGAAATTATTCTTTAAATATAAAAAGTTATATTTTATAACTTAAAATATCTTTAAACACTTTATTTTCATTTAAAATGATTTTTCTAATATTAAAATTATTTTTAAACTAATTTATTTAATATAAATATTAAATAAATCTAATATCATTAATATTATAATATTAATATGTTTCATGCCATAATATCAAAAGATATATTTTATAACTTAAAATATTTTTATAACCTTTAAATCATTTTTATATGATTTCTAATCCATTAATTCTATTTTTCGTAATTTAGTTAATACATTTGCTAAATAACTTAAGTATCATTAATATTAACCAATTAATGAAATTCATCACAAAATATTAAAAGTCATTAAAAATAACTTAAAATATTTTCTTATATCATAATAAAATTTTAAATGATTTTTTATGTATTAAAATAATTCTTAAATAATTTATTTAATATTATAATTAAATAAATTAAATACCTTTAATATTTCAAAAATATTAAATATTTATGAAATATACCCAAAATAATTAACAACTAATTTTTGGACTTTAAAATAATTTTTAATAATTTATTATGTATTGTTAATAATTTAAAACTATTTTTTCTATTTATTTAATTAAAATAATTAATTTTCAAAAATATTTGTCGTTAATGGGCCCTATAGCGACGAAACTGTCGCTATAGGTGTTCTTGAGTTGTTATTGGCCAAACCCAGAAAAGTACGCTAATGTGTAGGGTGTCTGGTTTGACCACAAATTTCTCCATGATCTTAAGGTGTTTTGGCCAGCCTAAAATGTTTAGATTGTAGTATAAATGTAATACTACTAACATCAATCAAGTTCACGGCCAACACATATCGCATCTGAGAGATCTAAGTCCTCAAAAACGTTGTCAGACACGTTCTTCAATTTCTGGGTTTTCCAGAATTAAAGAACAGTCTTAGGTACCCGCTATCGATCCTTGTATCTTCCACTACAGGTATACTTTGTATGATTTAAAGGTTCATAATTGTAGAATACATGTCCAGGTACAATAACATTTCATCCGATCGTCATAACATCAACACATGGAAGAGATCTGGCATGGTCAAACCATGTCAGAAATCTGTTCTTGAGCGTTTCTGGGTTTTCCAGAAATTCCCCAGGCAGCTGGTTAACTATAGTTTGACTATGATTAAGTTTCACCCTGGTTATGATCTAAGTGTTCTAACGACTTGTATATGTAATCCATATACCAGTCTACAACATCAAAACAATAACATAGCCAAAATCATAAACATATGCAAGATCAGCAACCCTAAACATTTTGTCAGACCGTTTCTGGAAAAAATCTGGGTTTCCCAGAATTTCATTTTTGTGACAGGTCAACCCTGTTTAACCACTTATAACTTTTAATCTATAACAGATATGGACCTGATTCAAGTTCTATATCAAAGAACTCATGACATACTACAACTTCAAACATTTAAACAACAAAAACACATAAGAGGGTGAGATTTACAGGGTATGACATTCGTTGTTAGGCCACTTTTTAAATTTTTTCCAGATTCTTGTAAACACCAAATCCGAACATATAGATGTTATAGATCTAACATCTATTAACCCAAATCACTTAGTTAGACTACATACAACATATTTAACACAACATACATAACATCTAACACAAGATTAAATATCAGATTTGGTTTTTAAGTTATACCTTTCTTGATCAAATCCTTGATTCAGGGCTTATGATCTGTTAGAGGGATTTATGGGGCTTGATTTGGGGACTGATACACTACTATAATTCGTGGGTTTTAGAGAGAGAAGTTCTAGGATATGTGTTTTTGCAAAATGAGCTAATAAATGAATTTTTCTCTCTCCTAATCTATATATATATGAGCTAGATGCATGAATTGGCTGGGATATGGACTGATTTCTGAAGATATAGAGCACATGGGGTTGTTAGGGTGGTTCAACCACTACATATCTTGCTAGATTTACAAGTTATCATAAATTAATGTAATAATAGCAAAATCGTCTTTTGATTTTCTAATTTAATGGTAATCTTGTAACTTGGCAAACCCTTAGGGTTTAACCCTAAGGTTCCCAAAAATTTAATTTTTATAGGCTTTGTATTTAATAATGTTCAAAATTTAGTTTCTAAAAATAAAATTAGGGTCTCCTTAATTAGATTAGATTTCTAATTATACAAAGTTGAAAATTAAATTAAGAATTTACAAATTATAATTAATCTCGCTAATTTAGCAATTAGGGCACCAATTAGCAATTTAGGGTTCCTAATTCTAACAATTAGGGTTATTAATTTGTAATTAGGGTTTCTAAAAGTTAGGATTTCTAAATATTAATTAGTGTTCCTCTAATTAATAATAAATTCTATAATACGTAACATAATTCATTTAACACAATTACATAATAGTCTCGAACTCATAATTGAGTTTCAAATTAGGATTTTCAAATTTAGAAATTAGGGTTTCTAATTTAATTAAGGTTTTTCCATAATTAGGGTTAAAATCAATAACACAAGACATTTGTAATTACTTGAAAATCTTACAATCTTATTTGACTATCGAATTAGGGTTTATTAAAATAATACTAGGGTTTTGTAATACGGTATCATAATTGACCAACCATTCACAGTCTACGCATATACAGTACATATTCACAACACTGAAATATAAATAATATTATATTATTATCCTCTTTAGTCTTTCCTAATTCCAAATACAGAATTAGGGTTTGGATTCCATATCTGATTTATCTGTCATATACATACCATTATTAATTAAGTTATAATAATTAACTTAATTAATCTAAAATAAATTTATATAACAAAATAATTATTATAATAATTCTATAATCATTTCATATATTATTTATATAATATATAATCATATTTTCATGGAAAATAAATAATAAAAACATTTCTACTATAAAATTAATTATTGTATGAATATACTTTATAATGATCAATAATTCTAAAATAAAATTATTTGTAATAATTAATGTAATAAATAAATTTTATTTATCACACACACACACACAGATATATATATATATATATATATATATATATATATATATATATATATATATATATACGCATTACCTGCCACATATTTCCACCGTTAAAATAAAAAAAATTATAGACAAAATTTCTTATTTATTTATATAGAAAATATCGGGTTATTACAGCTCGAGTAAAGACAGAAGCAAAGACAAAGTGCAAGATTAAATTATGGTGCAGTTAGATCTATTAAATTTTCTAACGAAAATAGCATTGTAAACCTTTTTAGATATTGAAGGTATGTATTAAGTTAAGGTTGTAGACCTTGGGAATGATGTGTAAAAGTTTAATGTATAAACAATTTATGTTTATATCTTCCACAATAGTTATAGAAATGATGTACCAGATCTTAGGTAAAAAGTACCCGAATTCGGGGATGCTACACCCCTGACCTCCTCGGGTTTTATTTGCTTGCCACTAGTAACTGGCTTCTGCTTTCAACATGAATGTTGCAAAAGCAGTCTTCTGGTCCTCACCAACTCTAGAAACGTCGAAAACCTTTTCTATTTCCATGATCCAGGTTTGTGCCTCAACCGGTTTCATGGACCCACGAAACTCTGGTGGTCCAACTGCCTTGAAATCTTTGAAGGTCGCAGCTTGGTTCTGCGGCTGATTCTGCAGTGCTCCTGACAATAATGCCACCAATTACTGAACTAGGTTAGCATTGGCGTCATTGTTATTGGGAGACCCCTCAAGGGTTCTTTGTCTAGGTTGACATCTTGGAAGCATTTTTTGTTTAAAATACACTTATTAGATCATTACTCAATTTCTTAAGTATTTTCTACTCAACTTGCATATCATAAAAGATCATCACATAACACATAACATCTTGAATAAATATTAACATTTTATTCATTCATCATCTTTTTAAAAACATAGAAATGATATCATCCCTGTTATCTACATCACTTTCTTGAACTAATAAAGTTTCACGATAACATCATCATATCCCATTGGTCACATGACACTTGGGATTTACATCTTATTTATTATGTAATTAATCACACAACAATTAAATTCTCTATTATAGCATACTATGACGTTGAAAAGCCTTACGGTGCTTTTGTTCCATAATACGGAACATCGTTCTACGATCTAACATATACCATGACAATTCTTCAAACTAAGTCAGATAGTACATCGCAGTATGGAAAAACACAGTCCATCTCTTCCATCTTGATCTTCTTTGCTTGTACCTCTCCCTCTGCTACCTCTGCACGATGAGAAGCTTCTCGTACACATCTTTAACTCTCACTCTCTTGGCAGATACTTCAAGTTATCCTTCAATTTCACAACCTCCTCCATCAGCTGCTCACTCTCCCCCTCTGTGTAAACCATCTTCCTTTCCACATTAATAAGATGTTCATCAAGATCCCAGATCTCATCGTCCTTCTGTGCACTTGCCTACATGCATCCTGACTCCATCCAATTGCCACTGAGTGCACATCAGCCCTAAAGATGGCCATTTTTACCACTATTAACGACATCAAATTGAAAAACTTAAAGAACAGAAGTTTTAGGCCTACTCGTCCTCGTTCTGGATCATCTTGAATTGCATCAATCGGAGTTTATATATAAAAGTTATGCCAATTTTAGTAAAACATGTCCGGTCTAATTTTATCTAACACTTGGTCAATCTACCCACCCCCTTCGGGGCAGGGTTTTTGAGTTATAAAAAATTGTCGGAGCGAGATACCCCGCTGGGGCGGCATAAAATACACTGGTAACTCCCGTCGGGGCGGGGTTAACTTGTATTAGCTTCTGCAGTTCGCGAATGAACACAGTAGAAAGCCAAATTAGGCCTAAAAGCTCCTTTCTAAGAACTATTCCAACTTACCCAAGTTGTAATAAGTTTATAGAAACATAAACTAATGTTCCTAACGCGTTTCTAACCATATAAACAACATAAACATCCAAATTACAACCTTTAAATTCATTATTTTTATTATTTCTTCAATTTTGACATTCTTAGCGAAACTAATCACTGTAAATTCATTTTACAACCAAAACAGTCCGTTTAAATCATATTTTTTTGTCTTTATGACATACAGAGATGTCTTACTCATACGATCATCATATTTGATGATTTACATTCTTATCTTCTTCTTATAACTCTTATAGGACTCAGCACACATCGCGTCTCTACTAGTAGTCCATATGGTACTCTGAGTGGTTTCCCACAAACAACCAACAAACTAGTTTCCCGTCTCGTCTACGCTGTCTTTCATAGCGAGTTAGATTGGTTGCCATTTTCGTATATACCTCCGCTCTCTGAAGGAATTGTGTAGCCCAACTCCCATATGTCAATCATTAAAGATTACGATTTTACCACAACCTAAACTTATGTTAACTTATCTGAACCATTAAAACTATAATATTTGTTAAGTCGATTTCTCATTCCTTATGGCTTTTTGGCAACTAAATGTCATACTTCAGGATTCATTTCTTATCGTCTAAGTCATAAAGTCTTTTGTATACTCTGAACGATCATTCAATGTTAACACTTTGCTTACATAGCATTAAGCATTTTACATTACCTTATTCATATTCTATAACTTCCGGTTCATTCGACTCGAAACGTAATTCAAGTTATAATCATTAGTTCGGCTTCTTTACGTTATATGTCATTGTCTTTAATTCAGTTTCTTCACCGTTTATATGTTTAATCATTATTATTCATTACTTTATGGTCAAACCATATACGGGGTGTAGGTTCTATCCATTTAACATTTGTGTACACTCAACCCTTACATCGGCTAAAGTGTTTAACGCTTACATTCATTCTATCTTTCTTTATCCGACTCAAATTCAGACTTTCATTAATCTTGTTACCGTTCGTTACAACTTTCTTGATAATTCATATCTTACTTACTACTTTCATCAACGTCTAGGTCATACAACCATTGTACACTTAGAACATTCGTTTGACGCGAATAAGATTCATGAGGATCGTTGACGTATTCTGCGTCCACGTTGTTCATCTCTTAATCTCTCATTCAACCTTTACCATACGGTTCGTTGTATACTAAGATCATTCATTCATCGCAACTACGTTGCGTTTACATTCTCTGTCTTTTAATCCCATTCAATCTTTCCGTTAAACCTTCATTAAAGGTTTAAATTCACTTGATTAAATGTTACATTAAGTGAACTATATGTTCTTTATCTTTCCTTACACTTCCCCCAAGAGTTAAGTAGTTAATCTCTCTTCTTTAGGTCTTGCTCTACACCGGCGTTGTGGCGCTGGTTTCTTACTTTCTTCTCACGCTGCAGCACCACTTACCAGTAGTTGATTGCCTGGGTTGGTGCTGTGGCGTCGCCTCCCAAGGCATATCTGGCGCTGCGGCGCCAGTTCCAAAACTTTAAAAAAAATCTATGTCTTGCACAGGTTTATGATGCTTACTTCACAATCTCATAACTTCTTCGTTATAAGTCGGAACGAGGTCGTTCCAAAGCTATTCTCTTTCTTATCTTACGTACTTCAACTTCCCTCTGACAAAAACTAATTCTGAATATGTTAACATGCCATTCTATTGGCTTAAATGTCATCCTTTGTTCGTTTTATGTTATTAACGTTTTTCGTTCGTTTGTCCGTGATTCGGTCATCCGAACTCGGAACTAGTTCATTCTTGAGTCTACGACTCACGTTTTCTATGTTTTCTTACATTCTTATGAAACCCTACACACTCGGGTTCATTTACATACTTTCTAATTCTCATTCATCTTTTACAAAATTTTTCCATAACTTTGTTATAGCTACGTTTAATTCGCTCTTCATCAACGTTTCTATCGTTCCTAACCAAGCAATAAGCAACTAACTTATACGTGATGGTTTTAAACTTATCCATCAACAACAAGTTCTAACTATGATGGTTTTAAATTTGTCCATCAACAACGTTCTTCGTGTTCTTCATGTGTTCTTTGCGTTCTTCATTCATTCTTCATTTTTAATCGATATTTTGATTACGATTTCACTTTTTCTTAGAATTTGGTGTTATAAAACACCATTCCTTACTTAATGATTCATTCGGATCGTTCAAATTCATTACGAAATTCATACTTCCTTAAGAAATTTATAAAATAAACTTCAAATTCTTATTTCTTAACTTTCTCATGATTTCAACCATATGAAAATCATTCTTAACATCTTCTTCTCTTATTTTCATTAAACTATGTATATTGACCTAGAAAACTTAAAGAAAATTAGCTTAAACAAGGTTAAACAAATAAAAAGTACATAACAGTACTTTTTGTCGTTTTTATTTCGTTCGATTTCTGCACGTTTTTTGAGAAAAACATGTATCAGCTTACTTAACTTTTCACGACATATTATCGTCAAATCTTTTGAAGAAATGTCATTTCGACATACCGAACTCTCGAAAAGGCTTAGGTTATTCAAACCCTAACTCTTAGGGTTTCGTTGAGTGAATAGTATCTATTTCGTCTTTTTCCCCGTAAATATTTCTGTTTCAATTTTTTTTTTATTTTCATCTTGAAAATTCTTACTCGTTCAGTCTAGCTCATAGCCAGAATCCTCCCGTCATATAATTATCATAGGTTCTAAAACGATTAATAAACATATAGCATATAATATTATTAATAAAAATTCATTTTATTAATAACTAATTCTTTAGACTTAAATTCTGGACAATCTGGTTCTCCAGGTTGTCACAGGGCCAGTTGGGAGTATTAAGTTTTGGTTTTCCATTCCTGGTTGTGGGTGTTTCTAGTGTCTGTAAATTTCTGAAATGGCACCAAAGAAGCAAAAGCTGAGTATTGGCGGATCATCTTCATCCATACTGCACTGGGATCGCATGAGGTTCATTAGCAAGGAGGCGTCTAAAAAGTACAAAATCGTTTTGGCTAGCAAGAGCCTAGTGCCCGAGAGAGGCCTCAGGCTTAATGCACGGCTTGATGGGGAGCTGTTTCAAATGATCGCTGATAGGAGCTGGATGCATTTCACCCGACAGCCCTTATCCCCAGTCATTGCCCCTAGTGAAGGAGTTTTATGCTAACGCCTCAGCCGAGGGAGTTTGGCGGTGCTATTAAGGGGCATGACAGCACGGTTTGACAAGCAAACAATTAATGCTTATTTTCAGATGCCAAATTATGACAACGATTACCTAGCTGATAGTGTCCGCAGCTATGATGAAGATGACATAGTCAGGAGGTTATGCAAACCCATCACCACTTGGAAAATAAATGAATACATGGACGAGAAATCCAGTTTTGCAAACACCGAGCCCTCGCGCTATGGGAAGGCATGGTAAAGTATTATCTGCCACAACTTGATGCCAACTAGACACATTAATGATGTGACTAAAGAGAGGGTAGTGCTGCTATTCGCTATAGTCACTGGGTTATAAATTGACGTAAGATCCCTTATTCAGGAGTCTATCTGTAAGGCTTTTCAAG
Source organism: Panax notoginseng (assembly GCA_016801055.1). Taxonomy (NCBI): domain Eukaryota; kingdom Viridiplantae; phylum Streptophyta; class Magnoliopsida; order Apiales; family Araliaceae; genus Panax; species Panax notoginseng. The sequence continues at coordinate 171,139,946 of CM029016.1, forward strand.
GAAGCACTTTGGGAGGTCTACCACATCCTTTGGTCATTACATTCATGTGTCAGATAGCTGCGGTACCCGTGGCCATTGGAGAGATACTCCTACCTCCCATGGCAATTATAGATCATGCCACTATTACCCGATACCGAGTTTTGGGAAGGTGAAGTTTCTCATCCACGTGGTGAGGGTTTCCTGCCTTTTTCTCAGCCCCCACCTCCTTTAGAGCCTGGCACGTCTTCTCAACCTATAGAGCTAGGTCCTTCAGCTTCTGATCAGTTGGCAATGATATTGGCCTCCATGAACCTCCTGCACCAGAAGGTGGACTGGCAGAGTAGGAGGATTGATGTAGTGGCTCAAAGGTAAGATCTCTTCATACAATGTCACACAGAGTTTGCCAATACAATGGAGAGTATCTATATTACATCTGGTGGCGATGAAGCAGACTCGATGCCGTTCCAGTTCCCTATGCCTCTAGTATGCCCTCCATATCCTCCACCATCGCCGACCACTGAAGAAGAAGAGGATGATGATGGTGCCGAATGACCACCTCAAGGAAGCCCTCTCGTATCACTTTTTATATGCTTAGCAATGAGGGCATTGCTCATCTTAATCCTGGGGGTGTTTTATCAATTTTCTCATGTTTATTGCTGATGAGTAGGTTTTCAACCTACGATTTATCTTTATTTAGCTTGATATATTGTTAGCTTTTGAGTATTTCATGTTTCTTTTGATGGGTTTTTATTCTTGTTATAAGATATTATGGTGAACACATCAAAATGCTGGCATTGGAAGAAATCTCAAGCGATTCTGGACATACTACATCACCAGCGCGCGGCGCGTTGCATGGATCAAAGTTTCTATTGTACTAGCGCGGGCCGCGTCACTTTATTGAAGGACCCAGCGCGGGGTGAATTAGTTAATTAGGGTGTTTGGCTCAATTCTGTCTAATTCGTGGATTTAGGTGAATATGGTGTTAGTGCATTAAGAGATGGCTAATTCTACATAAGTGTTCTTGATTAATAAACTGAGATAGTAAATTAAACTGAAATAAGGAGTATTAATTGGATTGAGACTTAAAGTGAAGTGGTAAGCCTAATTCTCCATTATTTGCTTGAAATTAAAGTTCTTGGTTTTGTTGATTGATTGGTGTTTTTTAATTTTTTTGTTTTTATTAGCTAAAATCACTGATTTCAAATAGTTTAATAAAATTGGGTTAATATAAAACTGGTAACTGTTAGGATTAATTTCTTGCTATTCTCAGTGGGAACGATTCTTTTCTTATCACTATATTACTTGTTGACCACGTATACTTGCGTGCTAAGCGTAATTAGAATTCGACCAACAAGTTTTTTGCGTCGTTGCCAGGGAATAGTTTTGATTTTAATATCTTTCAATATCAGTTTAATTAGTTCAGTTTTACTTAAACAATTTTTCTTTTTCTTTTGTTCTTTTTTGTTTCAGGTTCTTTGAGTTAGTTTATGCAAACTCGGTCTAAGAAGCCAGACTTACTTCCTTTCGAGGACGATATCGAGACACGGTTTCAAAGGATAAGTAAGTGGATTAAAGAAACTAAGGAAAACTTCAAGAACTCTGATAACGGAGAAATTATGGCTGCCGAAGATTAAAAAACGCTAAGGGATTATGCCACTCCCAAGGTGACTGAGCTTCAATCGAGTATCACCAGGCCGACGATTGCTACAAACACTTTTGAGATCAAGCCTAGGACCATACAGATGATTCAGACCTCAATATAGTTTGGGGGATTAGCCAACGACGATCCTAACGAGCACTTGGTCAACTTTTTGGAGATACGTGACACCTTCAGATACAACGGGGGGTCGAATGACACAGTCAGACTTCGCTTGTTCCTGTTCACATTGCGGGATAAGGCAAAAAGTTTGTTACACTCTCTACCGTCGGGATCGATAACTACATGGGAAGACCTTGTTCAGAAATTCTTGGCCAAATTTTTCCCACCAGCCAAGACTACGAAGATGAGAAACAAGATAACCATGTTTGAATAGCAGCATGGGGAATCATTGTATAAGGCATGGGAGAGGTACAAGGAATTGCTCAAAAAGTGCCCACATCATGGATTACCTAAATGGTTGCAGATGAACACGTTCTATAATGGGTTGAATGGGAATCTCAGGACTAGTATAGATGCAACTTTGGATGGAGTATTTATGGCCAAGAGCTACGAGGAGGCGAATGAGTTGATAGAAATAATGGCAGCTAATAACTATCAGTGGCCCACGATGAGAATGACATAGCCTAAGGTAGCTGGTGTTTTAGAGGTAGATGGGGTGACGGTGTTAGCAGCACATATTTTAGCACTAAAAAAGAAGGTGAATGCTTTGTCGGGTGCACAAACTCAGTAGATTTCAGTTATTTGTGAATGCTATTAACCCAACATCAGTACAATTTGTGGGTAGCTACAACAGGATTCCACAGAACATCTATCAGAATGCTTACAATCCGAGGAGTAGGAATCACCAAAATTTTTCGTGGAGTAACAATCAGAATCAGCAAGCTCCGCGATAATCTTATCCCCCGGGATTTCAGAATCAACATCAACAAGCAGCTCCACACCAAGAGAAAAAGTTAGATTTAGAAGAGCTGTTGTTGAAGTACATCTCGAGCAACGAGGAGGCCCTGAAATCGTAAGAAGCATCAATGAAATCACAAGCAGTAGCCATTAAAAATTTAGAAAATCAGATGGGACAGCTGACTTTTGCATTGAATAATAGGTCTCAAGGAACTCTACCCAGTGACACTGAGAAAAATCCAAGGGGAAATCGTGAGCAGTGTCAAACAATCATGTTGAGGAGTGGAAAGCATCTTGACTGCCAGAAGATAGAAAATTCAGCTAAAAAAGATGACAAAGAAGGTGAAGACAAAGTGGTTAAGGGGAAATAAGGTGAAGAAAAGCAAGTGGACAAGAGCAAGGCAGAGGTTGAGCCAGTTGTATATCCTCCACCACTGTTTCAGCAAAGAGTTAAAAAACAAAAGTTAAACAAGCAATTTTCCAAATTTTTAGGAGTTTTTAAGAAACTTCATATCAACATTCCTTTCGCAGAAGACCTAAAACAAATGCCAAGTTATGCTAAATTCATGAAAGGGATTTTGTCAAGGAAAAAGAAGTTAGAGGATTATAAAACTGTAGCATTGATAGAGGAGTGCAGTGCAGTTCTACAGAGAAAGTTACCTCCGAAGTTAAAGGATCCGGGGAGTTTCACCATTCGTTGCGCTATTGGAAACATGGCCTTTAACAAAAGTTTGTGTGACTTAGGGGCGAGCGTAAATATTATGCTGTTGTTAGTATATATGCTCAATTGGGTTTGCCAGCTCCGAATCCTACAAACATATCTCTATTGTTAGCGGACATATCAGTGAGCTACCCAAGAGGAATTGTGAAATATATCTTGGTTAAGGTATATAAATTTATTTTCCCAGCAGATTTCATAATTTTGGATTATAAAGAAGACAAAAATATCCCAATCATACTAGGAAGACCATTCTTGGCTATGGGTAAAACTCTCATCGATGTTCAAAAAGGGGAATTAACAATGAGGGTTCAATATCAAGAAGTCAAATTCAATGCGTTCAAGGCCATGAGGTTTCCTACAGATGAGGAGGAGTGTTTCCAATTGGATGTGATCGACAAGATAATTAATGAAGACCTGGTTAAGAGTTTGGTCAAAGATCCGTTGGAAAACACTTTATTGGGGGATGGGGATGTGGATGATCCAGAGTTCATGGATTACTTGCACATCCTGGATTCCTTGCCTTGAGTTAGCATATTCAAGGTTCTGTTCGAGCCACTACACACAGAAGAAAAAGATTCATCTCAGATGAAGCCTTCACTTGAGGAGCCACCCACTCTTGAGCTCAAACCGCTACCTAAACACCTCAGGTATGCTTATTTGGGTGATTCAAATACTTTACATGTTACTGTTGCATCTGCACTTAACGAATTGCAGGAAAGTAAATTGCTGAGGATATTGAGAGAATACAAGTCTGCAATAGGGTGGATAATTACCGATATAAAGGGGATCATCCATTACTTTTGCATGCACAAGATTCTCATGGAAGAGGATGCCAAGCAAACAGTGGAACAATAGAGACGGCTAAATCAAATCATGAAAGAAGTGGTAAAGAAAGAAATACTGAAGTGGTTAGATGCGGGAATTATTTACCCAATTTCAAACAATTCGTGGGTCAGTCCAGTTCAATGCGTACCAAAAAAAGGTGGAATGACCGTAGTGAAGAATGATGATAATAAATTAATTTCAATGAGGACAGTGACCGGTTAGAGGGTTTTCATGGACTACATGAAGCTGAAGAAGCCAACCCGCAAGGACCACTTTCCTCTACCTTTTATTGATCAGAGATGTTGGACAGATTGGCGGGGCATGAATACTACTGTCTAATTGATGGATACTCAGGGTACAATCAAATAGTCATAGCTCTTGAAGATCAAGAGAAGACACTTTCACATGGCCATAAGACACTTTTGCATTCCTGAGGATGTCTTTTGGTTTGAGTAACACACCCGCGACGTTCCCAAGATGTATGATGGCTATCTTCTCGCACATGGTGGAAAAGAATGTGAAAGTTTTCATGGACGACTTCTCCGTCTATAGAGACAATTTTGATGTCTGTTTAGAGAACTTAGTCATGGTCTTGAAGCGAAGCGTGGAAACGAATTTGGTGCTTAACTGGGACAAGTGCCACTTTATGGTTGAAGAAGGAATAATCTTGGGAAACAAGGTCTCTGCGAAGGGCCTAGAGGTTGATAGAGCAAAGTTGGACACAATTGAGAATCTTCCACCGCCAACTACTGTCAAGGGAATCCGCAGTTTTCTTGGACATGCTAGATTCTACCGAAGGTTCATTAAAGATTTCTCTAAGATTGCAAAACCATTATGCAGTCTCTTAGAGAAAGATGCAGTTTTCAAGTTTGGTGAGGAATGTATGTCAGCATTTGAGAAATTCAATAAGAAGTTGACTACAACCCCCGTAATCGTAACACCGGATTGGAAAATGCCTTTCGAGTTAATGTGTGATGCTAGCGACTACGTGGTAGGTACTATTTTAGGCCAACGCCGAGAGAAGATATTCCATGTAACATCTCCAAAATAGGTATACATCACCTATTCTGAGTCGCCAAATACATGGTACAGAGTTTAAATACAAACTTCTTTATACAATATAACAAAAACGTAGCTGAGAGTTTTTACACGATTATTGTCTAGTAGACAGTATCCAAACTCAAATGGAGTCCTCATTATAATTATTATCACACTATTTTATAAAATACAACCACTATCTCGGATCGTCACTCCATTCTCCGACTAGTCTCAGCTACGTTCTCATTTCATGAAGAGAACAATGAAAGCAAAGGGTGAGCACAACTAGCCCACCAAGAAATATTATGACTAAGATAATACAGAATAAATTATCGTTAGCATTTAATAGCGTTAAATTAATAAACAACAAGTTTAACTGCAGTAGAACAAGCAATCCATTAGAAGAGTCAAGTAGAGCATGATATCTACTATCTTCTATGATTTAAAAAGTATATCATCAATTTTATTGCCGAGATTCAGCTCAATAAATATTCCACATCACAGAATTATCCATGCACTACGGGCCAATGATATTCATTAGTATCACGTCCACGAATTATCCATGCACTACGGGCCAAGGATAATCGCGTTATCACTAATGGTCATGATCATGCCAACAACTGTCCATCAATGCACTACGGGCCAATGAGGACATTTACCACATTATTTGTAACATTACAGGTCATAATTATACCGAATAATCTCTGGTCATAATCATACCAATCAACAGTCCATCTATGCACTACGGGTGTGACGCCCCCAAAATAGGTATACCTCACCCATTCTGAGTCGCCAAATACATGATACAGAAATAACTATAACTTTATTAATACAATTGTTGTGCAAAATACGACAACACATAAACTGTGAGTTTAAATGCAAATAATGTCATCTAGACAGTATTCAAACTCAAATAAGTCCTCATTACAATTATTGATACACTATTTTACAAAATAGTGAAGACTGCTAAACAACTGTCTAGAACCATCTTTCCACACCCCCGACTACTCCCTGCTATATTCTCGCTTCATGAGAAGAAAAATGGAACAAAAAAGAAAAGGGTGAGCTCAACTATCCCATTAAAGAATATTATGACTAAGATAATATAGAAAAAATTATTGTTAGTCCTCAACAGGGAAAAATCTGATAGAATATAATAGACAACAAGTTTTAGATCAATATTCACAGCGAAAGTAACAATTCATTAGAAGAGTTAAGTAGAGAATGAAATCTACTATCTTCTAAGATTTAAAAGTCCATCATCAATATTTTATCCCTATAACATCATCAAATATTCATCTTTTTACTACAGGCCAAAGATATTTATCAGTTGGTCATGTTCATCTCAACACATGTTCATATTTGCACTACGGACCAAAGATATTCATCAAAAAATCATTCATCTTTGCACTACAGGCCAAAGATATTCAGTAATATCATCATTTAGGACTGAGGATGATAAAAAAAATAATTTTAAGAACACAAATCCAGTGAGACAAAAGGACAAGGATTAAGGATTCGTATTTTAGTTCATCCATGTTCAAAAATACTCTATAATTAACTATTGTTAAGCAAAATTCAAGGATGAAGATCAAAACATGGATACAATCAAAGCTAGTAATAATAATAACAACTTGGACAAAGAACGAAAATTTTATTTTTCTGTGAATAGTGCCGTATACGTGAATAGTAACCTCGACAAAAAGACAAGAATTTCAAAAGAAAAATCTTACTAATATTTTGGCATAATGATATTGAAAGAATAATGTCATTTATAAAAGAAAATGACATCCCTTACCTCAAAAGGACAGTACTTCTGAATGGAATACTAGATATAGTGCTGAAGGAACTTGCACCGTATAGCAACACTCAAAGTATCAAAATACTCACAACAATACACTCGATAATATAGAGGGAGAAAACTTTAGTTTCTGGTGTGATTTTTAATTCTAACCTAAGCACCCTATTTATTGAAAAATGCTTAGAACACCAAAGTATAAAATTTAATAAAATATTAATATAATTAAAATTTTTCAAGCCCACCTTAGACCAACTGAATTCAACATATTTATATCACATGTGGGGCCCATCCAATTGCCAAAAACATTTTTTATTAAAAAAATATTTTATAATCCAAAAATCAATTCAGACCCAATATTCTGGAACTTTAATAATTCATAATAAATAGTCATTTTATCAGAAAAATTCAAATCTAATGTACATTCCATAGGAAATTCAATTCTCTACAACTTTGTAAGTTTATATTTTTCCTAATTCTAAACAGAAATTGACCGAAATCTACATATGGACGATTTTACAGCCTATAATCAAATTTCAGTCAAAAATTGGGTCCACCGACATGTTTAACGTGTTTTTATCATTTATTACAAGAAAAATACTCTTCCTCATTTATTCATATATCACACATTTATTATAAAAATATCACCATTATTATATTATTAAAATATAATAATATATTTAAATGAATTATTTTATCGGAAAAGATAAAATATCAATTTTCAACAATTATCACTTTTCTAAAAATTTCTCCATTTATATCCACATAAATAAATATTTTCCTCATCATATAAATCAATAATTAATTATTCACAAATAATATTACAGAATCACAATACTGACAACTAGGCCGTTCCCAAGAAAGATGGGGCTTTTCAATAAGAATTTCTCTTTACTAGCGCGCAATTAGGTGACCAAACCTCTCCTTAAACAGAACTTTCTAGACATTACCAATAATGCTATCTAATAATATTATTAAAATAAAATGAATTATTGATCTGATAATGAAAAATATTGTGTAGTGATAATTTTTGAAACAACAATAATATAAAATATCAACGTAGCAATTATTGAATCAATAAAATAAAATATTGAACAGTAATTACTGTAATAATTATTGAGTAGTGCCTTCTTATGTAAAAATTAATAATTGGTACAATACCGTGTGCTACTGTGCAACACCGCGTATTATTGTGTTTTAACCACCGGGTATTCCAATAGTGTTAACGGTAACAACTACGCCGTTATTTATAAGAACTCATACTTGTCGTTTTCTTCATCCAATCACTTTTTGTTATGGGGCCCACACAAGGCTGCGCCGTCGTACGAATATTCCCTGACAGTAAGAATATTTCACGACCAAACGAATATTTTCCGACAACAATGAATATTTTATAACCACTTGCTTATTCAAGATATTTGCGCATTTTACCCATAACTAACCACATTAATCAAATCAACCCTTACTATTTCAAAATAATGAATAGAGAAAATTCAATTTCATTTATAAAAAGTTGGGGTCTTACAACCTCCCCTCCTTATAAAATTTCATCCTCGAAATTGACGTACGTACCTGGTGTTTTGAAAAGGTGAGGGTACCTCACTTTCATTTTCGTTTCCAACTCCCAAGCCATTTTCTCAGTAGCATGGTTCCTCCACAAAACCTTAACTTGTGGTATTACCTTTGTGCGTAGAACATGCTCCTTTCTATCCAAGATCTTGACAGGTACCTCCTCATACGTTAAGTCTTTGGCTATCTCGTCTAGTTCTAACTCAATAATGTGGTTTGGGTCTTTCACATATTTACGAAGCATAGATATGTAAAAAACATTATGAACACGAGCATGCTTGGAGGTAACGCGAGTCTATAGGCCACATTTTCTACTCGGTTAAGAATCTGAAATGGGCCAATAAATCGTGGAGTGAGCTTTCTTCTCTTCCCAAATCTTGTAACTCCCTTCCATGGAGCAACACGCAACAATACATGATCCCCAATATTAAATTCCACGTCCTTTTGATGAAGATCCACATAACTCTTTTGTCTATCATGTGCCGTTTGTATACGTTATCGAATCATTTGGATCTTTTCTATAGTCATACGTACTAACTCTGGTCCCAACAATATTGCTTCACCCACCTCATCCCAACATACTGGAGAGTGACACTTTCGTCCATACAATACTTCGAATGGAGCCACACCTATACTTGCCTGATAACTATTGTTATAGGAGAATTCCATCAATGGTAAATACTTATCCCAACTCCCTTTGAAGTCTAGAACACAGAGTCTTAATAGATCTTCAAGAGTTTGAATAGTCCTCTCTGATTATCCGTCTATTTGAGGATGGTATGCCAAACTGAATCGTAAACCCGTGCCCATAGCTTTCTGCAAGCTAACCCAAAATCGTGAAGTGAATCTTGGGTCATGATCAGAAACTTTTGATACTGGCATGCCATGCAACCTCACAATCTCATTTATATAATACGAGCAAGATGTTCAAGGGAATAAGTCTCCCGTATTGGCAAGAAATGAGCAGACTTGGTTAATCTATCAACAATAACCTAAATAACATCTATACCTTGAGAAACCTTTGGAAGACCTTTAATGAAATCCATGGTAACGTGTTCCTACTTCAATTTTAGAATCTTAAGTGGTTACAATGGACCCTTTGGCACTTGATGCTCCGCCTTTACACGTTAAGAAGTTAAACACCTCGAGATAAACTTCGCGATCTGTCTCTTCATATTGCTCTACCAAAATGTATGTCGAAAATCACGATACATTTTGGTACTTCCAGGCTGAATTACAAACGGTGTGTTGTGTGCCTCCATCATGATCTTATACTTCAAATCAGAGTCGTTAGGAATACAAAGTCTGAAGTTGACTCGAAGTATTCCTTCTTCATCGATTCTTGCTTCTGGGATAACACTTTCTTATACTTTCTTCTTCATACGCATTAGCTCCGGGTCTGTGGCTTGAGCAACTTTAACTTTATCGATTAAAGTTAGTTCTATGCGTATACTTGACATCATCGCATGTGTCCCCGGAGTCTTAAATTCTATATTTATCGTTTGTAAATCACACAAAATGGGCCTTTGTGTTGATAACATCGCACTCATTCCCGCGTATGATCTTCTACTTAATGCGTCAGCTACCACGTTCACTTTTCCAGGATGGTACTGAATGGTATGGTCATAATCTTTCAACAGCTCGAGCCAACTTTGTTGCCGCATGTTGAGTTCTTTTTGGGTGAAGAAATATTTGAGGCTTTTATGGTCTGAATATATCTCTACTTTCTCCCCATATAGATAGTGCCTCCAGATCTTTAGCGCGAAAACGACTGCTGCCAACTCTAGATCATGAGTAGGATAATTCCTCTCATATTCTTTAAGTTATCGCGAGATATAGGCTATGACCTTCCCATGTTGCATGAGAACACATCCTAACCCTTTGGCCGAAGCATCGCTGTAGATAACAAATCCATCCGAACCAGATGGTATTGTCAGAATAGGTGTCGAAATAAGTCTCCTCTTAAGCTCTTGAAAACTCTTCTCGCATTTCTCGCTCCATACGAATTTTGTATCCTTCCGAGTTAGATGAGTTAATGGAGTAGCGATTCAAGAAAATCATTCCATGAATCTCTGATAATAACCAGCTAAGCCCAGAAAGCTACGTACTTCGGTCACTGACTTTGGTTGCTCCCAAGTTTGTATTGTTTCAACCTTCACCGGGTCAACAGATACTCTATGTTTTGACACCACGTGCCCAAGGAATGCTACTTCCTCAACCCAGAACTCGCATTTCTTCAGCTTGGCATATAGCTTATTTTCACGAAGCCTTTGGAGTACCAACTTCAAATTGTGCTCATGATTTTCACGACTTTTGGAATATATGACGATGTCATCAATAAAGACAATAATGAACTGATCCAAATATTCCTTGAACACACGGTTCATCATATCCATGAAATTCGCAGGAGCATTAGTCAATCCAAAAGACATGACTAGGAATTCATAATGCACATACCGTGTTTTGAAGGTAGTCTTTGGAATATTCTTAGTTTTATTCTTCAGCTGATGATATCTAGAACGAAGATCGATATTTGAAAAGAATTGTGCTCATTGCAACTGGTCAAACATGTCATCAATACGAGGTAGCGGACACCTATTTTTTATGGTGACATGGTTCAATTCCCGGTAGTTAATACAAAGTCGCATACTCCCGTCCTTCTTTATAAATAAAACAGGAGCACCCCAAGGAGATGTACTAGAACGAATGAAACCGATGTCCAACAACTCCTATAGTTGGACCTTTAACTCCTGAAGTTCAATAGGAGCCATTCGATACGGGGTTTTAAAAATGGGCTTTGTACAAGGTTCAAGATCAATAAAGAATTCAACTTCACGTTCTGGGAGTAGACCGGGAAGTTCTTCAGGAAATACGTCAGGAAATTCACTAACAACAGAAATATTTTTCAAATCTGACGTGTTTTTATTCAAGTCCATGACATGGGCTAAGAAAGCTTGACATCTGTTTTTCAATAAACGAATGACTTTATGGCTTGATATGACAATGATTGATTTTTGTGGTTTAGTAGCTTGAATTCACATAACAGGATGGTGAGGAATATGAAAACTAACAACCTTACGAAAATAATCAATTTTGGCATGATGAGTAGTTAACCAATCAATCCCTAAAATTACGTCAAATGCAAGTATCTTTAAAGAGATAAGGTCAACAGGTAATGTGATGGTGCCAACTTGGATCAAACAAGATTTATAAACAGTGGATGTAATGAAGGTTTCTCCTAACGGAGTCTCCACAGATAAGTCAAAGTCTAATTTCTTCGGAGTCAAATTTAAACGTTGAGCACAAGCAGGAGAGATAAAAGAATGGGTAGAACCGGTATCTAGTAAGGTATAAACTTCGCAAGAATTTATAATTAGATTACCCGTGATCACCTCGTTCGGGTTCCTCGCATTTTGGCTAGTCACGATAAACGCTCTACCAGGAACCGCTGACTTTGACTTTTTTGGGACAACCTTTTGAGTCACCATCCCCGCTGGACTTGGTTTCGCTACAGTACAATCTCGAGCGATATGTCCTTCCTTTTCACAATTATAACATACCTTGAACTGTTGTGGACATTTTGGGCTGATGTATCCCTCTTTTCGACATTTATAGCATATGACCGGTGGTCATTCTTCTCCCTTAGAAACAGTTGATACTGGTGCTAACGTCTTCTCATTGTCATTGTTGAATCTTCTCTTTTTGAAATTTTCACTTGACTCGCCTCTCCTATTATCATGGCCACGATTACCACCAGAGTGGTTACCGCTTTTGTCCGTATTCTTTCCTCCCCTCTGGTTATCATTGCTCTGATGATTGCTGTCACCGGTATGACCCTGGTTGTGGTCCCTCGATTGAACATACTCATTATCTCGCTCTAATAATTGAGCCCTGTTGGCAACATTTGAATATAGAAAAAAACTATGAGAAATGAGATATTGACGTATGTCGGGTTTCAAACCTCTCAGAAACATCCGCGTCATACGTTCCTCATTCTCCACCAAATGAGGTGCAAACCTGGATAACTCCGCAAACTTAGCCTCATAATGGGACACAGTCATGTTGTCCTGTTCTAGTCTAATAAACTCCACCTCCTTCATATGACGAATACTTTCAGGCAAGTACTTGTCGTTGAACAGTTTCAGAAATGTCTCCCAAGACATGCTGAGTGCGGCTGGATGGGTACGCTTCACAGATTTCCACCAGTAATCTGCGTCATATTTCGGAACATAAAGGTGGCGAATGGAACCTTCTGTTCCTCCGTGCAGCCCAAGACATCGAATATCTTGGTAATTTGCTTGACCCACGTTTCTGCCTTAATCGGATCCGGCTTTCCCTAGAATTCTGGTGGTCCCAACTCTTTGAACTGCTAGGCTGTGACTGGCTGTGCATTGCCATTGTTTCTACCTATATTTTGAACAGGAGTCTCCCTCGTCTGGTTTTACATGAACCGTAAAAAGCTTCTAAATATCTAATCGTTCATCGTCTGCTCAGTGGTGTTGTTTACAGGAGGAACATTGTCTTCCTATTGCACGTTCTCCTAATTGGTGAGTAAAGGTGTCTCTACAGTCTCATTTACTCCACTGTTAACATTCTCGGTTGCCATTCTCAAATATAGCCATAAAACAAGGGTTAATTAAAGAAATTAACATACCACATAATATCCCTATATTATGACCGACCAACAAATAAGCTTAGGTAAGACACACTAGCGAATGATTTACTCATCTCTCCCCTCCTAATTCTATTCCCCAATCTCCGTCAGAGACCATATCCCTAAGCTTTGATACCAACTGTGACGCCCCCAAAATAGGTATACCACACCCATTTTGAGTCACCAAATACATTATACAGAAACATCTACAACTTTATTAATATAATTGTCGTGCAAAATACGACAACACATAAACAGTGAGTTTAAATACGAATAATGTCTTCTAGACAGTATTCAAACTCAAATAAGTCCTCATTATAATTATTGATACACTATTTTATAAAATAGTGAAGACTGCTAAATAACTGTCTAGAACCATCATTCCATACCCCCGACTACTCCCTGATATATTCTCGCTTCCTGAGAAGAAAAATGGAATAAAAAGGAAAAGGGTGAGCTCAACTAGCCCAGTAAAGAATATTATAACTAAGATAATATAGAACAAATTATTGTTAGTCCTCAACAGGGAAAAATCTGATAGAATATAATAGACAATAAGTTTTAGATTAATATTCGCAGCGAAAATAACAATTCATTAGAAGAGTTAAGTAGAGAATGAAATCTACTATCTTCTAAAATTTAAAAGTCCATCATCAATATTTTATCCATGTAACATCATCAAATATTCATCTTTTCACTACAGGCCAGAGATATTTATTAGTTGGTCATGTTCATCTCAACAACTGTTCATCTTTGCACTACAGGCCAAAGATATTTATCAGTTGGTCATGTTCATCTCAACACCTATTCATATTTGCACTACGGGCCAAAGATATTTATCAGTTGGTCATGTTCATCTCAACACCTGTTCATCTTTGCACTACGGGCCAAAGATATTCATCAGAAAATCATTCATCTTTGCACTACATGCCAAAGATATTCAGTAATATCATCATTTAGGATTGAGGATGATAAAAAAAATAATTTTAAGAAGACGAAACCAGTGAGATAAAAGGACAAGGATTAAGGATTCGTATTTTAGTTCATCCATGTTCAAAAATACTCCATAATCAACTATTGTATAGCAAAATTCAAGGATGAAGATCAAAACATGGATACAATCAAAGCTAGTAATCATAATAATAACTTGGATAAAGAACGAAAATTTAATTTTTATGTGAATAGTACCGTATATGTGAATAGTAACCTCGACAAAAAGACAAGAATTTCACAAGAAAAATCTTACTAATATTTCGGCGTAATGATATTGAAAGAATAATATCATTTATAAAAGAAAATAACATCCTTTACCTCAAAAGAGCAGTACTTCTGACTAGAATACTAGATATAGTGCTGAGAAAACTTACACCGTATAGTAACACTCAAAGTATCAAAATACTCACAAGAATACGCTCGATAATATAGAAAGAAAAAACTTTAGTTTCTGGTGTGATTTTCAATTCTAACCTATGCACCCTATTTATAGGAAAATACTTAGAACACCAAAGTAGAAAATTTAATAAAATATTAATATAATTAAAATTTTTCAAGCCCACCTTAGACCAACTGAATTCACCACATTTATATCACATGTGGGGCCCACCCAATTGCAAAAAATATTTTTCATTAAAAAAAATATTTTATAATCCAAAAATCAATTCAGACCCAATATTTTGGAACTTTAATAATTAATAATAAATAGCCCTTTTATCAGAAAAATTCATATTTTATGTCTATTCCATAGGAAATTCAATTCTCTACAACTTTGTAAGTTTAAGTTTTTCCAAATTCCAAACAGAAATTGACCGAAATTTACATACGGACGATTTTACAGGCTATAATCAAATTTTCGTCAAAAATTAGGCCCACCGACATGTTTAACATTTTTTTATCATTTATTGCAATAAAAATACTCTTCCTCCTCATTTATTTTTATATCGAACATTCATTGTAAAAATATCACCATTATTATATTATTAAAATATAATAATATATTTAAATAAATTATTTTATCAGAAAAGATAAACTATCAATTTTCAACAATTGTCACTTTTATAAAAATTCCTCTATTTATATCCATATAAATAAATATTTTTCTTATCATATAAATCAATAATTAATTATTCACAAATAATATTACAAAATCACAATACTGATAACCAGGCCGTTCCCAGGAAAGAAGAGGCTTTTCTATAAGGATTTTTCCTTACTGGCGCTTAATTAGGTGACCAAACCTCTCCTTAGACAGAACTTTCTAGACATTGCCAATAATGCTATCGAATAATATTATTAAAATAATATAAATTATTGATCTGATAATAGAAAATATTATGTAGTGATAATTATTGAAACAATAATAATATAACATATCAACGTAGCAATTATTGAATCAATAAAATAAAATATTGAAAAGTAATTACTATAACAATTATTGAGTAGTGCCTTCTTACGTAAGAATCAATATTTGGTGCAATACCGTGCGCTACTGTGCAACACCGCGTATTACTGTGTTTTAACCACCGGGTATTCTAACAGTGTTAACGGTAACAACTACGCCGTTATTTATAAAAACTTATATTTGTTGTTTTTTTCATCCAATCGCTTTCCCTTATAGGGCCCACACAAGGCTGCGCCGTCGTACGAATATTTCCCAATAGTAAGAATATTCCACGACCAAACGAATATTCCCTGACAACAATGAATATTTTATAACTACTTGCGCATTTAAGATATTTGCGTATTTTACCCATAACGAATAGAGGAAACCCTTACTATTTCAAAATAATGAATAGAGGAAATTCAATTTTATTTATAAAAAGTTGGGGTCTTACAACGGGCCAAAGATGAATTTCATCAAAATATAAGCATGTGGATGATGATAATGATATAAGAATTCAATTAAATGAAAGTAAATGATAAATTTTTAAAGATTTATAATTTAATTTATCCAGAATTCAATAAATATCCAAATTGTCAACATTATACTGCTTTGTGGAGTAAAAATCAAGAATAATATTGTATCAAAATTGATTTGGACTGAAAAGAAATCAATTTTTGTCATGAATAGTACTCTGGGTGAATAGTACCCGAGTGAATAGTACCCCGTGAATAGTACTTCAAGAATAGTACCCCGGCATGAAAAGATTAAAAATTTTCAAGAATGCTCAAAATAATATATCCATGAAAAGATACTAGATAAACCGCAAATTTTAAGGATATTCTACTAATTTCAAGGAGAATCTGAAACGAAATAATATTACTTACATACTAAAGAGTATAGAAGAAAATATTATTTCATACGAGTATTACACAAAAATAATATCCCTTAACTTAAAAAGGAGAGTATTTCAACTGGTATAGCAGGGATATTCTTGAAGAAAACTTTCATTGTTTTCTATACTCAAAGCTTCCTAAAACTCGAAAGAAATACGCTCAATATTGTAGAAGAAGAATTCTTTGATTCTGGTGTGATTTTCAATTCTAAACTAAACATCCTATTTATATGAGAATGGAAAGGATACTATTTGAATAAAATCATGGGTGAAAAGTATTTAGAAATCACGGACGCTAGATTCAGTTTTCACGAGAATTTACTATGCACTACATAGTAAAATACTATGCAAATAAAATATAATATATTCTATGTTTTATAAAAAAAAACAAAACTTATTATAATATATATATAGAGTCCAGATCTTAAGCTCACCCATTATCCAACTCACTCGAGCTCACCCCCCTTTAGCGACGGACCCGACGACGGTTCGGTCATACAACCGTCGTCTATACTTTTAGCGACGGACAACATATAGCGTCGCTAAAAGTATAGACGACGGTTGTATGACCGAACCGTCGTCGGGTCCGTCGCTAAAGGGGGTGAGCTCGAGTGAATTGAATAAGGTGTGAGCTTAAGATCCGGGCCGTATATATATATATATATATATATATATATATATATCCCAACTCCCCATAATTCATCCAACATGTGGGCCCCACCATATATTATATATATAAATATAATATATATATATATATATGGAGAATCTCTAAAGCGAACCTTAAAAAGCGAACTAAAGACGAACCGTCGTCTTTGGTGTCTATGGCGACGGTTCGACCCGTCGCCAAAGACTACATGGCTATGGCGACGGATCGAACCGTCACAATAGACACCAAAGACGACGGTTCGTCTTTGCGTCGTCTTTGGTTCGCTCTTTAAGGTTCGCTTTAGAGACGGACCGTATATATATATATATATATATACTAAATAACTTTCTACTGATTATTTTGAAAAATGGGTAAATGGGGGTCGAAATAATAAGTAAAATTTACAACAAATACTTCATAAAAAAAATCCCCTCAATATTTTTAACAAACATTTATTCATCATTATTATAACTCGCAATACTAACAATCAGATCGTTTCCAGGATAGAGGAGGCTTTTCGATAAGGATTTTTCCCTATTAGCGTGCAATTAGGTGACTAAACCCTTTCCTAGATAAAATTTTCTAGACATTGTTAATTATGCAAATAATAATATGAATAACTTGTCATCTCAATTATTGATTTAATAATATATAGAATATTGAAAATAATTGATTCAAATAACGTGAAATATTATGTAGCAATTACTGTAGCAATAATTGAGTATAATTGAGTGACTTCTTACGTAAGCATCAATAATCAGTATTGTGTGATACTATGCAACCACGCGTATTACTGTACTTTTATCACCGGATATTTCAACAGTTAACGGTAAAACTTTCCCCGTTATTTTTATTAAAAGATATTTATGTCATTTTTTAACTCCAATAATAATTCTTTTGTGGGGTTCACCAATGATTGTGTCGTCGTACGAATATTTCCTGTTAAAACGAATATTCCCCGACCAATCAAATATTTTATAACAACTTGTATACTTTGCAAAATTTATAAATATTACCCAAAACTATAACATTATATAAAATTCACACCATAATATTCAAAAATATATTTAGAGAAAAATTTATCTTTATTCATAAAAGTTGGTGTCTTACATTCCACGCCATATACTATGCAAGCAGAGCCCTTACGGATGCCCAATTAAACTACACAACCACCGAAAAGGAGTTACTTGATGTAGTATACGCCCTTGATAAATTCAGAGTGTATTTGATTGGAACAAAGGTGGTGGTATATATGGATCACTCGGCGATTCGTTACCTAATTTCGAAGAAGGATATTAAGCCTAGACTAATCGGATAGATCCTTCTCCTTTAGGAATTTGATTTGGAAATAAAGAATAGGAATGGGACAGAAAATCAAGTGGCAGATCATATTTCAAGATTAGAGAATCTAGACAAGGATGGGGTAGAGAGGTGTTTAATCAATGAGTCATTTTTGGATGAGCAGCTGTTTGGAGTCAACGCAGAATTTCCATGGTATGCGAATTTTGCCAACTACTTGGTGAGCAAAGTCCTTCCCCCTGATTTGACACATCAGCAAAAGAAGAAGTTCCTACAAGACGTCAAGTGGTACATGTGGGACGAGCCGTATTTATTAAATAGTGTGCAGACAAAATGATTCGTAGATGCGTGCTATACAACGAAGTAAAAAATATCTTGCACGAGTGTCATTCATCTACATATGGGGGACATTATGGGAGTGAGCGGACAGCGGCTAAGGTACATCAAGTAGGATTCTATTGGCCTACTGTGTGCAAGGATGCCCACCAGTTCGTGAAAAGCTGTGACAGATGCCAAAGGGTGGGAAACATCTCAAAAAGTAATGAAATGTCGCTCAACTCAATCATGGAAGTATAGGTTTTTTATGTGTGGGAATGTACATTTTACTTGTTGTGGACTATGTATCAAAATGGGTGGAAGCTGTAGCACTCCCTACAAATGATGCCAAAGTGGTTCTCAAGTTTCTACAAATGAATATCTTCACATGGTTTGGCACACAAAGAGCAATCATAAGTGACGAGGGAAGTCACTTCTACAATAAAGCGTCCACATCCCTCTTGGCAAAGTACGGGGTCAATCATAGGATTGCAACAACATATCATACCCAGACGAGTGGTCAATATGAGGTTTCCAACAGAGAGGTGAAGAAAATTTTAGAGAAGGTGGTAAACCCGAGTAGAAAAGATTGGTCTCTAAAATTGGACGACGCACTATGGGCTTACAGGACAGCATATAAGAAGCCAATTGGGAAGTCTCTGTATCAGTTGGTCTAAGGGAAAGCGTGTCATCTCCCAGTGGAATTACAACATAAGGCTTATTGGGCAATTCAGAAACTCAACTTTGATCAAACAGCTGCAGGAGAAAAGAGGCTGCTTCAAATGAACGAACTCGATGAATTTAGACTACAAGCATATGAGAACTCGAAGCTGTATAAAGAAAAAGTTAAGAAGTGGCACGACCATAAAATTTTGTAGAGAAAGTTCGAACCGGGACAATCGGTATTATTGTTCAATTCAAGACTGAGATTGTTTCCCGGAAAGCTCAAATTACGATGGTCGGGGCCATTCACGATCAAAAAAGTGTTCCCACATAGCGCCGTTGAGCTGTATAATAGAAATCTACTCGAAACCTTCAAAGTCAATGGGCAAGATTAAAGCACTACTGGGGTGGTGACATTGACAACGAAGCCATTGTAATTACACTTGTCGATGCACCATGAAACAAGAGGCACCGTCGAGTTGACGACGTTAAAACTAGCGCTACTTGGGAGGCAACCCAAGCTCTAAACCTTTTCTATTTCATTTATTCATAAATTTTAGCTCATAATATAGTTTAGATATTTATTTTTCATAGGGTAATGACTTAGTTTTGGTATGATCGCAGGAAGTAAAGAAAAAAGAACATCATCCATTCACTGCACCAATGGTGCAGGTCGCGCCACCAAAGGCTTACACCCGGTGTGGGGCGCGCTCCCTCAACAGAAACCTTCTGTTGGCCCGGTGCAGGGTGCGCTACGTCTCCCTACACTATGGCACGGATAGCGCTATCCTAAGCGAAGTTACTGCCTGCCTAGCGCGGGGGGCGCCATCCAAGGCTATGACACAGCACGGGGCACGCCATCGTAGGACAAGTTACTGCCTACCTAGCGTGGGGCTCGCCATCCAAGGCTTATATACGACGCGGACTGCGCCGCTCGAAGAAATCAGATTCTAAAGATGCATGTGTCGTATCATTTTCCACTACAACTCCATAGAACTCCCATTCTCCTCCACTTCTTACACAACTACACCTCTTCCACTACCCTATAACCTCCATAACGTCCAATTCACTTCTCCACCACCTCTTTCAGTTCTTCAACTTCATCCCAACTCCTCATCCTAATAATCCACAATCACCCATAACTCCCCATACACGTTTCTTTCTTCTCTCCTATATCAACCCAACTTCCCTCAATTAGCCATATTCAGTCAAAGAGATATTAACTACACTCCAATTCCAAGTCAAATTCAATCTCATCATAACTTCTCATAAATTGGGGCATCACTCCAAGGTGGAGACACAATTTCTTCTTGAAGGTAATCCCAAAATTGCTACACTTTAGTTTTTCTTCTTTCTTGCTCATCCAAAATGGTTGAAAACCTTGGGATTTTGTTGCCCAATGATTGTTGTTGGTTTATTTGATAGTTTGGGCTAGAATTGTTCTAAAGAAGTCAAGTTTGGGGGTATTAGTCAACACGCCCACCAACTGTTCGACAAAAGTCCTGAACCAAGTTTTGCCCTACTCATAACACCATGTCTTCACATAAGAGACCATTCCCATCCACCTTTACTACTCGGGCTCAGTTTGATCACACAAAATTTTTTAGTGAGGGTGCCGAGGCAAGGTTCAAATCATCCATTGACAAGAAGACTTTGGTATTAGAACAGGGATTGAAGCCGGATGCCAACTTTGATGGTGATATGGCACTGATGATTATGGAACGTAATTGGTTTCAGTTAGTGGAGCAGCCACTCCTAGCGGTGATCAACATAGTAAAAGAGTTTTATGCCAACGCTATGGAGCATTTTGATTACATAGTCATGGTATGGGGTAAACCGATGTCCTTCCATGCCAATGAAATCAACGAGTATTTTGGGCTGGAAACACCGACTGACAGACGTTACAAAGATGGCTTGCCTGATTTAGATGAATTAATTGCAATATTATGCAAACCACACACACAAAGGGTTACCCGAGCCGAAACGGATGAAAAAAATAAGTTTTTCTCACTCAACGTTAAGTCGTTATGGCAAAGCATGGTATGCATTCATTTGTGCCCGATTGATGCCCACACACCACCAGAATGATGTGACCAAGGAAAGGGCATGACTGCTATATGTGACTGTACATCACCATTTTCGAGTGAATAATTCATTCGTGTTCTAAAATGTGAATGTGGGTTACTGTATTCAAGAATCAATCGACAGGCTGCTACAGGGAAGTACCACGGGGGGCCTTCTCCATAGATTTCTCATAACCGATTTGTGCCGCAAAGCTGGAGTGCAGTGGCATTCCTCTAAACTTATACAATAACCAATGGCTATAATCAACCATGATATTATTGAGAAGTACAAGGCATGGGAGTGGGAAAGATCACATCCAAGAGGAGAAGGTTATATCATGATTCGCCAACCCTCACCCCTAGTTATAACTGATCCAATGGAAGAGCAACACTCTCGAGATTCACGAAAATAATTCTTGTGGCTGGCTCAACGTCAGGATTTGATGCATCAGTACAATGCCAACGCTTTCAACACGCCTGCTGATGCATTTTCTCGCTGCAATCCAAATGTCGGTTCTGTTGTAACGCCCGAGAATTTTGGATTTTTGAATAAATTAAATTTTTATTTGATTATGTGAATTAAATGAATTTAATTGATTTATTAAGTGAATAACATGTTCGAAGGTTGTTCTATGACCTATAATATGTGAATGTGGTTAGTATTCTAGCTTTGTGCTAGGATTAATTGTTGTGAATTATAAAGACAAAAATGAAGGATTTCTGAGAAGTCTTTCGTAAAAACACTATTCATCCGATTTCGTTCGGAGCTTAGGTTTGGAATTCTGAGAAATACGTAATGATAGAATAAGAAGACGTGATGGAATATGTGATAATATTTCAGTTATGGCAAAAACGAAGTTTTTGCCTGTGGACTTAAAACCTAAGGGTTTGCGAAAGAGATTTTTGAAAGGGAAATGTAATGCGTATAGTCATTTCGATTATTATACGTATGAGATACGAGTATTACACTAGTATGAATATGAGTATGGTACGAAGAATAGTATGACGTATAATACGATTATCGTATGAGTATTAAAGGAAAAGAATACGGGAGTTACACGCGTAGAATATGCAAAGTATGAATGGATTAAGAGTTAAGGATTGGTATAATCTAATTGAACTTGAGTCAATAGCAAGCCCAATGAATTAAGTAAGTAAGCCCAAGTCAAGGCTCTATGTTAATTAAACACAAGCCCAATCCAAGAATTTAAACCGCGGGTCGAACCGGTGGGTCACGGGATGGGTAAAACCCATGGGGCAACCCTTGGGATGATCCAAGAGAGAGTGGGCCGAGCACTTGATGGCCAAGTAAAGTGGTAAACTTGATCACCAAGTACTTTACTTGGTGATAAAGAAGGGAATAGTAAGGAGGTGGGGAATTAGACCATTTTGCCCTAATGCTGCTTTTCTATAAATGCAAGGCAAATGTTGGTCTTTTGTTGTTTTACAAAGCTTGACCAATATAAATTGAGAGAGAAAAAGAGCTAGAAACACTTAAGCAATCTACTTCCAAGAAAACCTTTAGACGTTTATCAAGAACGTGAAGTACGTCAAAGGTAAATTCTCATTAACCATAATCTTCATCTTTTTCGATTTCTTTCCCGTAGAAGAATATTAGATTGGTGGAGCATGTTTATTGAGTAGATATAAGGATGTCTATTAATGATCAAATCATTGATAAGTCATGACCAAATAGGAATTATAAGATTTACGTAATTTAAAAATTGTAGGAAGTCTTGAACGTGAACGTAGTTATGAATGAACGATTTGAAAACCGTTATAGCTAAGGTATATGCATATTGGTTGGTTAAGATGTAGGTAATAAATCAATGGAGTGTTCCATTTGATTTGGCTTATAGAACACGAGTAACGAAGTTATGACAATTTTCCGAAAATAGACGTTGAACGTCGAAAACGTGAAAATCTCGAATTAAGGGTCAAAAGTTTCCATGTGACTTGAAAACGTTGGTTTCCAATGTCAACACGTGAGATAAGGTAATTAAGAGGCGTTGGCGAAAGAATCGTCGCATTCCGACTTATAACAAAGAAAACGAGTATTGAACGGTCGAAAACGTTGAACGAACGCTCAAAAGTGAACTCAAAAGTGAATTTCGACTTAACGGATTTGAAAGTATGAAATTCTTATATGAATACATAGAGGGTGTAATTTGTGAGTTGTGGGCTTTCGAATGAACCAATTCGGATGTAAAACGAACAAATTATGAAGCCGGGAGTTTCGTTAGAAAAATAAACTATTTTGGCCAACTGGTGCACAGGTGTGGCACCGCAGCGCTAAGACCAGTATAGTAGGTCACGTTGTAGCACCAGAATCAATCGTGTCTCCTGTTAGTTGGCACCGCAATGTCGAGTTTACATAGGGATGCCGCGCCGCAGCGCCGACAGTGTAAAAATATGTATCTAGTTAGGTTTTTGTTCCATTTGAATGTAGACCTAAGGTAAGACATTGAAGGTACTTAATGTACATAATAAAGCTGACCTTAAATTACAAATGAAGTGATATCATTAGAAGATTCAGCATGGTTTAATAAGAATTAAACGAAGAATGTGAGAACGTAAAAAGCGCACAGTGAATGATGTTCAACATTTGTAGTTCACCAGTGATGATTGAATGTTGGTTAATAACGTAAGGACGTTAATAAGCTGTAACGAAGTATAAAAGACGGATTGCCTTTATTAAACGAAATTAATTCAAGTAAGACATTAAAGAGAAAGAAGTTGGTTAAAGCTATAAAGTTAGTTTGTTTGATAACTAATTACAGTGTGCTATATGAATATATAATATAGATCCTGTAACGAGTGAGAATTGATTGAATTATATATTCAAAGACGCTTGAAGGCAAGTCTTTCTTAACGCTTGTCTAACCTCTGTGTTAGCCAAGTTTTCTATGATGCATGTTTTGAAGTGCATGAATGGGTTAAAGAAAGAGTCGATGCATGTTTTAACTCGGCTAGACTGCTATTGAAGAGTGAATTGATTTGTTTACAAGTCTTTCATTTGAGAACTGTTAACGCTATCCTATGCCAAGTATTTGGTACGAATGAGAAGGCAAGTTTGTCTAGGTACAAACAAAAGTATTTTCATCTATTATTCGATGGGCACGCGAGTTTGCCAAATATTAAACGTAAATACGTTTAACGGAAGAGTGTTAATCAACATAGAGTACAATAGGTTGATCACCTAGAAGTGCTCGTAAGTAAAGACAGATGGATGGCCTTAGTGTCGGATGTCCTTTTTAAGTATGAAAATGGAAAGAGTACGTTCATGGTCTATTGACCGGTTAGGAGTTCCTAAGCTATGATATATATACTTTGTAATTGTTGTTACTTCGTAGTTAATTGTTTAGTTATGGAAGATAAGCAAGTAATTCCTAATGTGATATTCATATGATTTTGTGTTAAGACTTGCTGAGCTAGAAATGCTCATTCTTTCTTGAATCATATGTTTGCAGCTAAAGCCAAACGAGCTGAAAGTTCTAAGAGAGATAAAGGCAAGACTAAGATGGACAGTTAAACGTCCTGTAATAGAATATTGTATTTGTATGTAATATGCTTATGAAGAACAAAGCATGTATTCAATTATGAACTTGGGGAAAATTTTGTTATTATTGTTATACAAAAATAGTTAATACAATCATTTTGTTGTTGTCTCAATGGAATGACTGTATGAATTATAGTATCGTGGAGCACCATCTGTAGGGTTGGAAGATACCCGGATTTAGGGACGTCACAGGTTGGTATCAAAGCATTAGGTTATAAAACTTAAGGGGGAAAGAACCTTAGGCTAATAACCTTGTTAGGAAAGGAAGAGTCCGAAGAAAGTTAACTTGAGTCAAATGAGTTAATAAGGTATTGAGGAAACTCAGTACCGAAAGATTTAAAAGATGGAAAGTAACCCTAAATGGATTAAATGTGATGTGTGCTTATATTATTGTGTATTATGTACTAATCAATTTTTTTTTGTGTTATTGTAGATGGCAGTCGATAGCTTGATGTATAGGGATATACATATGGTAAGCGAGGAGTTCATGAACCGAGTAGAGCTAGTACCTATGCCTGTAGCGGATATACCTGTAATGATTCTAGAAGAATCAGAACCCGGGGAGTATTTTTCAGAGGAGGATTATTCCGAGGAGACCATGGGATTAGCACCATATTTGAATATGATGATAGATGTGGAGGATGATATGGTGGTAACTTCGGTTAATACGGTGATGCCTACCTTAGAGTCAACACTGACAGAGGTGATGAGGGCAATGTACCTCTCAGTGCTCGATCGTAATGTGCAACTGCAAAATATGGTGCAGCACCAAAAGAAAGAGATCAATGATCTCTATGAGGCTAAGGAGTCTACAGAGTCAGACTATGAGATAGAGCATGATGAGAAGGTTCTCATGACTGACAAGGCTAGGGACTATAAGAACGAGGTTGTCGAACTTCGTAAGAAACTGGTTGAAAAAGACCAGAAGATAGCACGAATGTCATATATAAATGACAGTGCGCACAAAGATTTCAAGCTTAAAATAGCTTGTTATTCTATTGAGTCGGGACAGACTCGGCATACTATAAGTCGAGATATTGTGTCAATTCTAGCAAACGAGAAGCATGAGAATGCTGTTAGGAAGTATTAGAAGTTAGGATGGTAAATATTTTGTGTAGTGACGTAAAACCATCTTTTGTATAATTAAAGGGTAGTCTTTTTGTAAATCCCAATTTTTGGTGAAAGTCAATCGCGGGATATAAATGTAATAGCTTTTGGCTATGGAAAGCACGTTGTAAATAGTCTTGAACTATGAAGAAGCATTTTAATATAATGAAGTTTTTATTTTAATTTGCTTTGTTGTATATGAGTTATTGTTCAGTTGTTCGACGACTAATAACTAAGTAAGCAAATAAGTAATAACGAAAATTTATTTATTTAATCAGAAATGTCGCCAAGAAGAAGGCAACGTAACCAAGATGTAGAATCGCATAACGATAACCAGGGGGGTCCTAATAACCCAATGTAAGAGTTCGTTAATTTATTAACGACTGCATTTAACCAAGATGGGGGTAGAGCGCCCGCAGGACCTAGGGTAGCACGAACAACTACCTTTAAGGAATTTAAAAGTGTAGGTCCACCTGAGTTCAAGGGAACGACTAACCCAATGGAGGCCCAGACATGGGTCAAGGAAATAGAAAAGGCGTTTGTTATTACAAACGTAGCTGAGGCGCAAAAGACTTCTTTTGCGACTTATATGATGAAGGGGGAAGCCAATTACTAGTGGGAGGCTCACCAGGGTAGGGCTAGAGTTGACCCTGTTACATGGGAACAGTTCAAGAAGGTATTCTTCGAGAACTACTTCTCTACTAGCATGCAAGGGCGAATGGAGATTAAGTTCTTAGAACTTAACCAAGGGGACATGACGGTTCCCCAATATGCAGCATTTAATGAATTGGCAAGGTTTGCTCCACACCAAGTGGACACGGAGGAGAGGAAGGCTCGTAGGTTTGAGCAGGGCCTAAAATCCTTGCTCTATAGTAGAATTTCGGTTTTTTTAGAGTGCTTCCTGCGAGACCATTCTGCAAAAGGCGATAATAGTAGAGGGTGGTAGTGAGGCGTTGACCCAATACCATAAGGAAAGAAAGAATAAGAGTAAAGGAGAGGGAGGAAATAAGGCAGAGGTTGCCAGTGGTAGTGGCAATATGCCTAAACAAAAGAATTTTAACCCTGGGAATACTGGGGTGAAGAAAGGGGATCCTAAACGTAGGATGAAGGCATGCAAGACATGCGGTAAGACTCATCTGGGAGTCTGCCTAAAAGGGAAAATGGGTTGTTATAACTGTGGGCAGGAGGGTCACATATCTCCCAACTGCCCTAATCCTAAGAAAAACCGGGGCTATTTTGTTTGTGGGTCGATGGACCACATGGCAAGAAATTGCCCGAAGAAGGGGGCGAATGTTAGTAAGGGTTCTGGTTGGGGTACTTTAGCCATTATAGGACCAACACCATGATTAGGTAGACCCTCTGCCTGAACGTTTAATATGACCGTCCAAGATGCGGTTGCATCGTCGGATGTAGTAGCAGGTATCATTCCAGTCAATGAAATAAATGCTTACATGTTATTTGACTCGGGTGCTACTTGTTCTTTTATAGCATGCGGATTTGCTAAGCAATTGGGATTAAATTCTGAAAAGTTAGAAATACCATTAGACGTTAAGGTAGCAAATGAGGAGATAATTCCCATTTAAAGTATCCATAGGAATTGTTTCGTAGATATTAAGGGTAACAGATTATCGGTAGATCTTTTGCCGATAAGGTTGAGAGAATTCGATGTGATTCTCAGTATGGATTGGTTAATTAACCATAGAGCAATAATAGTTTGTCATAGAAAGAGTGTAAACCTAAGGCTTTCTAATAAACCTGAGGTGGTGTTTTATGGTAATAAATCACCGGGACGTTCTTGTTGTCTAACCATGACACAAGCTAGAAAGATGTTGAAGAAGGGGTGTAAGGGTTACCTGTGCCATGTTGTGGATACCCAAAGAGTGGGAACATCATTAGAACAGATAGCAGTAGTTCAAGAGTTTGCGAATGTGTTTTCGGAGGAGTTACCCGGTATTCTGCCAGATAGAGATGTAGAGTTTGTGATTGATTTGTTGTCGGGTATGGTACCAGTTTCAAAGGCACCATATAGGATGGCGCCAGTTGAGATGAAGGGGCTAATGGTTCAGTTACAGGAACTATTAGATAGAAAGTACATTCAACCGAGTGTGTCTCCATGGGGAGCACCGGTATTGTTTGTAAAGAAAAAGGATGGGTCGTTACGACTTTGTATCGACTATCGAGAGTTGAACAAGTTAACGATTAAGATTAAATACCCGATGCCCATGATCGATGATCTATTTGATCAGTTGAAAGGGGCAAATTATTTTTCTAAAATAGATTTACGTACATGATATCATCAGCTGAAAGTGAGGAAGGAGGATGTACCTAAGACGGCGTTCAGAACTCGTTATGGGCATTACGAGTTTCTGGTTATGTCGTTTGGGTTGACCAATGTGCCAGCCGCATTTATGGATATGATGAACAAAGTGTTCAAATAGTATTTGGACAAGTTCGTTGTAGTGTTCATTGATGATATTCTAATCTATTCTAAGACGCCAGAAGATCATGCTGAACATTTAAGGATAGTGTTGGAAACACTACGGAGGGAGAAGTTATATGCGAAATTCACTAAGTGTGAATTTTGGCTTGAACGAGTGCAGTTTCTAGGACATATCCATGGATCCAGTGAAGGTGGGAGCAGTGAATGAATGGGAGAAACCGAAAACACCAACCGAGGTTAGGAGTTTTCTAGGGTTAGCGGGATATTATAGAAGGTTTATTCAAGACTTTTCTAAAATAGCTACTCCGTTAACGAATCTGACAAGAAAGCCGGTGAAGTATGTGTGGACAGAGAAGTGTAAAAATAGTTTTCAAGAACTAAAAAGAAGGTTGAGTAAGGCACCTGTATTATCCTTACTAGATGATACAGGGAATTTTGTAGTTTATAGCGATGTTTCGCATAGAGGACTGGGTTACGTGCTCATGCAGCATGACAAGGTCATTGCGTACGCATCACGATAGTCAAAGGATTATGAGAAGGTTTATCCTACTCATAACCTAGAATTGGCAGCTGTAGTGTTTGCCTTAAAGATATGGAGACATTATTTATACGGGGAGAAGTGTGAGATATACACGGACCATAAAAATCTGAAATATATCTTCATACAGAAGGAGTTGAATATGAGGCAGAGAAGGTGGTTAGAGTTAATAAAAGATTATGACTGTGATATCTTGTATCATCTAGGGAAAGCAAATGTAGTAGCCGATGCGTTAAGTTGGAAGGGTAGAGAAAAGTTGTCAATATTAACAACTCAGGAGGAGTTAATAACGAAGATGGCAAAAATGGAGTTAGAAGTCAAGTTATTAAGTGAAACGATGGAGATGTTATTCGCAATAGAGACTCGACCAATGATAGTGGAACGGGTTAAGGAAGTACAGATAAGTACTGAAGAATGTGAGCGAATGAAAAAGATAATGAGGGATGACGTAAAGACTAAGTATAACCTGGATAAAGAAGGTTTACTTCGTTTTGAGGGAAGAATTTGGGTACCAAATAATTCTGAGTTGAAAGAAGAGATTATGTGTGAGGGCCATAGTTCGAGGTACTCGATACATCCTGGTAGTACTAAGATGTATCAAGACCTTCAATAGAACTTTTGGTGGTCGAAATGAAAAGGGAGATTGCAGAATACGTTAGTAAATGCTTAACTTGTCAGAAAGTTAAGGCTGAACACCAACGACCGAATGGATTGCTGCAGTCACTAGAAATTTCAGAGTGGAAATGGGGGCATATCACCATGGATTTTGGGGTGGGACTTCCAATAATGAGAAACGGATACGACGCTATTTGGGTAATAGTGGATCGATTAACCAAATCGGCTCATTTTCTACCAATAAGAGTTAGGTATAACTTAGAGCAGTTAGCTAAGCTTTATGTCAAGGAAATTATTTCTAGACATGGACTACCTATTTCGATTGTGTCCGATCGTGATCCACGATTCACGTCGAACTTTTGGAGGAGTTTGTAAGAACAAATGGGAACATATTTGAGATTGAGTACAGCGTATCATCGACATATGGATGGACAAAGTGAACGGACGATTCAAATGCTAGAAGATATGTTAAGATCTTGCGTTATGGATTTTAAGGGGAGTTGGGACAAACATCTACCTTTGTTAGAATTCGCTTACACCAATAGTTTTCACGCTACTATAGGCATGCCGCCTTACGAAGCATTGTATGGGAGGAAGTGCATAACACCACTTTGCTGGGATGAAGTAGGTGAACGACAAATGTTGGGACCTGAGATGGTACAACAAACGGCGGACATGGTGAAGTTGATAAGAACTCGGTTAGTAGCTGCTCAAGATAGACAAAGAAAGTATGCAGATCCTCATCGAGAAAAGAAAGAATTTGAAGTAGGATCGTATGTCTTCCTAAAAGTGTCACCTTGGAAGGGGAAGATACGTTTTGGGAAGAAAGGGAAGTTAAGTCCAAGGTTTGTAGGACCTTTTAAAATTTTAAGAAGGGTATGAGAGGTAGCTTATGAAGTAGCTTTACCTCCAGAGATGGAAAGAATACACAATGTGTTTCACGTGTCAGTGTGACGTCCTTCTAAATTGGACTATAAGCACGTAATACAGTATGAATCAATTCATGTAGAAAAAGACTTAACGTATGATGAACTTCCGATTCAGATTGTTGATAGGAAGGAACAAGTCTTGAGAAATAAAGTAATATCTTCAGTAAAGGTAATTTGGAGTAACCACGATGCTGAAGAAGCAACGTGGGAGCTCAAAAGTAAAATTAAGGAAAAGTTTCCTCATTTGTTTATGTAATTAGAGTGACATTCTGAGGACAGAATCCTTATAAGGAGGGAAGAATGTAACGCCCGAGAATTTCGAATTTTTGAATGAATTAAACTTTTATTTGATTATGTGAATTAAATGAATTTAATTGATTTATTATGTGAATAAGATGTTCGAAGGTTGTTCTATAACCTAGAATATGTGAATATGGTTAGTATTTTAGCTTTGTGCAAGGATTAATTGTTGTGAATTATCAAGACGAAAATGAAGGATTTCTGAGAAGTTTTCCGTAAAAACACTATTCATCCGATTTCGTTCGGAGCTTAGGTTTGGAATTCCGAGAAATGCGTAATGATATAATAGGAAGACGAGATGGAATATGTGATAATATTTCAGTTATGGCAAAAACGAAATTTTCGCCCGTGGACTTAAAACATAATGGTTTGTGAAAGAGATTTCTGAAAGGGAAATGCAATGCGTATAGTCGTTTCGATTATTATACGTATGAGATACGAGTATTACACTAGTATGAATACGAGTATGGTACGAAGAATAGTACGACGTATAATACGATTATCGTATAAGTATTAAACGAAAAGAATACGGGAGTTACACGCGTAGAATATGCAAAGTATGAATGGATTAAGAGTTAAGGATTGGTATAGCAAGCCCAATGAATTAAGTAAGTAAGCCCAAGTCATGGCCCTATGTTAATTAAACACAAGCCCAATCCAAGAATTTAAACCGCGGGTCGAACCGGTGGGTCACGGGATGGGTAAAACCCATGGGGCAACCCATGGGATGATCCAAGAGAGAGTGGACCAACCACTTGATGGCCAAGTAAAGTGGTAAACTTGATCACCAAGTACTTTACTTGGTGATAAAGAAGGGAATAGTAAGGAGGTGGGGATTTTTCCCTCATGTTGCTTTTTTATAAATACAAGGCAAATGTTGGTCTTTTGTTATTTTACAAAGCTTGACCAATATATATTGAGAGAGAAAAAGAGCTAGAAACACTTAATCAATCTACTTCCAAGCAAACCTTTAGACTTTTATCAAGAACGTGAAGTACGTTAAAGGTAAATTCTCATAAACCGTAATCTTCATCTTTTTTGATTTCTTTCTCATAGAAGAATCGTAGATTGGTGGAACATGTTTATTGAGGAGATATAAGGATGTATATTAATGATCAAATCATTGATAAGTCATGACCAAATATGAATCATAAGATTTACGTAAGTTAAAAACCGTAGGAAGTCTTGAACGTGAACGTAGTTATGAATGAACGATTTGAAAACTGTTATAGCTAAGGTATGTGCATATTGGTTGGTTAGGATGTAGGTGATAAATCAATGGAGTGTTCCATTTTATTTGGCTTATAGAACACGAGTAACGAAGTTATGCGAATTTTGCAAAAATAGACATTAAACGTCGAAAACGTGAAAATCCTGGATTAAGGGTCAAAAGTTACCGTGTGACTTGAAAACGTTAGTTTCCAATGTCAACACGTGAGATAAGGTAGTTAAGAGGCGTTGGCGAAAGAATCGTCGCATTCCGACTTATAACGAAGAAAACGAGTATTGAACAGTCGAAAACGTTAAATGAATGCTCAAAAGTGAACTCAAAAGTGAATTCTGAGTTAACGGATTCAAAAGTATGAAATTCTTATATGAATACATAGAGGGTGTAATTTGCGAGTTATGGGCTTTCGAATGAACCAATTCGGATGTAAAACGAACAAATTATGAAGCCGAGAGTTTAGTTAGAAAAATAAACTGTTTTGGCCAACTGGTGCACAGGTGTGGCACCGCAGTGCCAAGACTAGTATAATAGGTCGCGCCAGACTAGACCGTGTCTCCTGTTAGTTGGCGCTGCAGCGCCGAGTTTACATAAGGATGCCGCGCCGGAGCGCCGACAGTGTAAAAATGTTGACCAAGTTAGGTTTTTGTTCCATTTGAATGTAGACCTAAGGTAAGACATTGAAGGTACTTAATGTACAAAATAAAGCTGACCTTAAATTACTAATGAAGTGATAACGTTAGAAGGTTTAGCATGGTTTAATAAGAATTAAACGAAGAATACGAGAACGTAATAAGCGCACCATGAATGATGTTCAACATTGGTAGTTCACCAATGATAATCGAATGTTGGTTAATAACGTAAGGACGTTAATAAGCCATAATGAAGTATAAAAGACGGATTAACTTTATTAAACGAAATTAATTCAAGTAAGACATAGAAGAGAAAGAAGTTGGTTAAAGCTATAAAGTTAGTTTGTTTGATAACTAATTACAGTGTGCTATGTGAATATATCATGTACATCTGTAAGGACTGAGAATTGATTGAATTATATATTCGAAGACGCTTGAAGGCAAGTCTTTCTTAACGCTTTTCTAACCTCCATGTTAGCCAAGTTTTCTATGATGCATGTTTTGAAGTGCATGAATGGGTTAAAGAAAGAATTGATGCCTATTTTAACTCGGCTAGACTGGTATTGAATAGTGAATTGATTTGTTTACAAGTCTTTCATTTTAAAACTGTTAACGCTATACTATGACAAGTATTTGGTACGGATGAGAAGGTAAGTTTGTCTATGTACAAACAAAAGTATTTTCATCGATTATTTGATGGGCACGCGAGGTTGCCAAATGTTAAACGTAAATACGTTTAACGGAAGAGTATTGATCAACATAGAGTACAATAGGCTGATCACCTAGAAGTGCTCGTAAGTAAAGACGGATGGATGGCCTTAGTGCCAGATGTCCTTTTCAAGTATGAAAACGGAAAGTGTACGTTCATGGTCTATTGACCGGTTCAAAATTCCTAAGCTATGATATATATACTTTGGAATTGTTGTTATGAAATGAGAAGTACTAGCCAAATGTTTTATAGTGCTTCGTAGTTAATTGTTCAGTTATGGACGATAAGCATGTAATTCCTAATGTGATATTCATATGATTCTATGTTAAGACTTGCTGAGCTAGAAATGCTCATTTTTGCTTGAACCATATGTTTGCAGCAAAAGCCAAACAAGCTGAAACTTCTAAGAGAGATAAAGGCAAGGCTAAGATGGACAGTTAATCGTCCTGTAATAGAATAATGTATTTGTATGTAATATACTTATGAAGAACAAAGCATGTATTTGGTTATGAACTTGTGGAAAATTTTGTTATTATTGTAATACAAAAATAGTTAATACAATCATTTTGTTGTTGTCTCAATGGAATGACAGTATGAATTGTAGTATCGTGGAGCAACATCTGTCGGGTTGGAAGATACCTGAATTTGGGGGCGTCACATCGGTGTCCATGCCTGTTCCTCCTGTCCTCCCAACATACCCTCATTCGAATTACGACGAGTAGTGACTCGTCTTTCAACGAAGTTCTCACGCATTTATTTGCTTTATATTATCGTAATGAGGGCATTATTGAATTAAGTTTGGGGGTTTTGCTTTTGATAGATTAGTTTGATTAATTTTCTGTGACGATTTCTGATGAGTGAGTTTTATACACATAAATTGGATACATTTGGGCTTAATTTATTGTTATTCTCAAGTCTTTTAGAATAGTTTTTATGTATTTGTGTCCATTCATGCATGTTTTACATTGTTTTGTAGGAATTGGGACAAAAGGTACTTGGATCGACGTTCGAGGTGGCTAGATTCGTGTTTTCGGCTTACCATTTACACAGCAGTCACTTCAGAGCCACTATGAGTATTTCTACGGACCTTATTTCGAAAAACATAAAGAATGAAAGTTGTAGATCTACTTCTCCTCTTTCCGGATCATCTTGAATCATCAAAATCGGAGTTCGGACGAAGAAGTTATGGCCATTTTGCCAAAGGACGTTTGGAGCAGAAAATGTTAGAAAAAGTGGCAGCGCCGGGGCGCTAATTTCTAGGTAATTTACAGCGCCAGGGCGCTATAAGGCAGAATACCAGCGTCGTGCCCAGCGCTGGGGCGCTGGGGAAGGGCTTGGTGATAGCCTGGACGCGTTTTGGGCGAAATTTGACACCTTTTTGACTCCAAATAGGATTGGGTTTGTTCCTAACCTAAAAATTAGACTTGTAACCTATAAATACATGATGGGAGGCATAAAATAAAGGGGGATTACATAGATTAGACTAGATAAAACACTCCATTAGATTAGAATCTAAACCCTAGTTCTTAATTAGCCATTAGAGATTGAAGCAACTTGGAGATCATTGAAGATCAAGAGCAGGAGCAAGAGGGGAGCATCAGATTTGCTGACAACAGATTCTATTCTCTTCTCTTATCATACTTTTATCTTTTAATGTCTATTCAATTGTGAATTCTTGGTTTCAATTCATTAATTATGAACTAACTCTTTTATTAAGATTTCAATTGAACCTTTTTATGTCTATGAATTAGTTATTCGATTTATTCCAATTATTTATGTCAAAGTGAATTGTTTATCTTGTCTTGAGCTTATTGATTAATTATCTGATCAATAATTACCTTGTTACTCTAGAAGGAATTGGGAAAGGAATTCTAGGGTTAGAACTGGGCTTGATAACATGTGACTTAGTTATTTGCATGGTGAATAATTAGGTTTGTGAATAGAATGGAAATATCTATTTACCGCATGTAACACATAAGGAATTGGGATTGAAAAGAGTTTAATTCAATTGTTTTGCATAGGAATATATCAAGATTAATCTGGATTAAATAAAAGTCAATTGATCACTTGGAAAAGGACTTTTGACATTTGAGAATTTCTATTAACAATTCAGTAGGCATAATAATTGGGATAGTTGGATAATTGATTTATAGTTTATAATTGGGGATATTGAAGTCTTAATCTTTATTTATTTGAATTAATTTTAGAGTAATCTAGATTTAATTGATTAATTTAGTTTTCTTAATTAGAAAAATCACAATTTATGGTTGTTTAAATAAAATTGATTTGGTTAAGAGTTAGTACTTGGTAATTTTTATTAAATAATTCCTCGTGGGAACGATACTTTTCTTATCACTTTATTACTTGTTGACCGTGTATACTTGCACGTATTCATTGATTGCGAAATCGATCAACAAGTTTTTGGCGCCGCTGCCGGGGAATTAGTTTAATATTTTTTTATCAATATTAATTTCAATCAAATTAGTCTTAATTTAAACATTTTTATTTCTCATTCCCTTCCAATATTTCTCTCTTTTTAGGTACCATGGATGACTTTGCGTATCAATGGCCATACACGAACATGACTCAACCACGGGGAATGGAGATTGACAGACTCAAGAAACTTTCTGCATTGTCAGCACAGATGGAGACACTTTCGAGGATGCTTGAAGCTTTTGAAGCTCAACGTCATCAAAGTGTGGCGATTACTTGTGATTATTGTGCTGAAAATCATATGAGTCATCAATGCGCCATCAGTTTCGAGCCGGTACAGTATAGTGGTGATTACCCCAACAGTTATGTCTATCCCAACAACTTTCATCGGGATTGGGGGTATCACCCGAATTTTTCATGGAGTAGCAATCAAGATCAATTTTATGCTCCAAGTCCAACATACCCACCGGATTTCTCGTGTCCACCTCCACTACAACAGGAAGAACATTCAAATTGGGAGGAAGCCTTTGAAAAATTTATTAAAGCTTCTGAAAAAAAGAACGAGGAACATGACAAAAGATTTAATCAAATAGAGCTGAGTTTGCAAAGTCAGAATGCATCAATCAAGAATCTGGAAAATCAATTGGGGCAGATAGCACATGTGTTGAACAACCGTCCTCAATACACTTGGCTCTATGACATGGATGACGAGACTGATGATGAGCCTGAACCAAATTTGCAATCGGATGTGCCAAATGATATAGATGTTGAAAGAAAGGAAAGACTTGGAGACCAACAAAAAGAGATTGGCAAAGATCTAACTTTGAGCACCAATGATGATGAGCCAATTTTGATAGTGTCCCATGTACCTTCTCCACCAAAGTTCAAGAATCCGGGCAATTTTGCAAAACCATGCCCAATTGGCAGTCATGTCGTCGGCAAAGTTCTTTGTGACATAAGAGCTAGTACAACTGTGGAGTCATGGTGGGTTGAAAAGGAGAAGATAGAGGAAGAGCCCATGGTGTTTGACAAGCTTCCATGCTATAATTTGATCACAAACACAATGGGGAAAGCACCTAGTGGTTTGTCGTACTTAATGGGGATCCTATCTAAAAAAATCATGCTAGGTGACTTAAATACAATGGCTATCGTAAATGGGAACCTACCAAAAGTTACATTATTTCCGATGGATGGAGGGTTCATCAACTTTCGAAGAGGAATTGGATAGAGAATTGAAGAAGTCAGGCTGAAACTATAAAACAAGCGCTTATTGGGAGGCAACCCAAGTTTAATTTTTATTTTTATTTTTTATTAAGTTTTATATTAGTAGTTTTGAATTTGCATTTATTTAGAATTTAATAAAATTGCTTCTATCATGGTTTACAGGTTAGTCAAGTCAAATTCAAGTGGTGCCCAATTTGTTCCATGTGCCTAGCATATTCTCCAAACTTAGTGGACAAGGAGGAAGATTGCTATATTTTCAGGGAAGTCCTCTATTTTAATTTTTTCTAATTTAGTCATTGAGGATAATGTCTAGTTTAAGTTTGGGGGTATCGTAGTGTCGTATTGCATATAGTAAGTTATCTGCATAGTAGTTCATTTTTTTTATGTTAGCATTGTGTTTTTTTTAGGTTGCATATAGTACATGGTAGTTATTTGCATATTCATATATGTGTTGCATTAGTATGTGTTCATGTAGTATAATTGCATTTTTTTTTTTGCATGAATCTGTGTAATTGGTTGGTGTGGTCTTAGCTCGGCCTATGATAAAATTGGTTTTGCATGTTAACTTGAACAGTATTGATAATTGACGATGAGTTCTAATTTTAATCATGATGACAATCTGAGCCTGTCTGAAACTTATGTAACCGGTTAGCACTTAAAGTTTAACTGTTTTAATCCACTTGGTTCAAGGGTTTCATAATTTGTTTCTGAGGGACAATCTTGGTTAAAATTTAAGGAAATTAGTGAACTGATGGTAAAGGTTGGAATGACGTAAAAGCTTGAGTTTGGGGGAATCTATGGGGTATATATATATATACAAAATGAAAATGAAAAAAAAAAGAAAAAAAAAGAAATGATGAAAAGAAAAAAAAATAGAAAATCCAGAAAAAGAAAAAAAAAGAATAAACGTCGTGGCATGCTTGTCTAGTTTTGTGGCCTTTGTTACTTGAGTAAGTAAGCCCGAGGGGATTGTCTTTACACCTAGCGCCCTAAGGTCTTAATGACTTGGGAGTCGTTGGTCGAAAGCTCGTTAAGGTAGCACTGAAAAGCCTAAGGGAATAAGACATTGCACAGCCATGAGAAAAAAAATGAAAAAAAAAACACGAGAAAGAGCAAAAATGCCCTCGTGGTTGAATAAAAGTATAAATAAATCTTGTATTTACCCTTCGACTTGGTAATTGCTTAGTTTTAACCGGAGTTGTCATGTTCACAAAAGTAATTGAATTGGAACTGAAATTTTCCTTTTAAGAAGTTTGTTATGTGATTATCTTGAATTGTGGTTGGTTAGAATGGTTAACAAGCATACACACACAACATGGGTGATGACAGGTTTGGATTGACTAATTAGTTAGAGTTATGAATTTTGATTTGATCGGATATATTGTTTGAGTACCAATGGTATTTTTGAGGCCTGTTGCTATATATCATACTGATTTATTACTAGGTTCGTATGTATATTAGGAAGTAGATCATGCATATGCATTCATGTAATTGAGTTTGTTTGTTTATTTTTTTGTTCTTTTGTGTTTTTGCTTGAGGACAAGCAAATGTTTAAGTTTGGGGGTATTTGATGAGTGAGTTTTATACACATAAATTGGATACATTTGGGCTTAATTTATTGTTATTCTCAAGTCTTTTAGAATAGTTTTTATGTATTTGTGTCCATTTATGCATGTTTTACATTGTTTTATAGGAATTAGGACAAAAGGTACTTGGATCGACGTTCGGGGTGGCTAGATTCACGTTTTCGGCTTACCATTTACACAGCAGTCACTTCAGAGCTAATTTGAGTATTTCTACGGACCTTATTTCAAAAAACGTAAAGAATTAAAGTTGTAGATCTACTTCTCCTCTTTTCGGATCATCTTGAATCATCGAAATCGGAGTTCGGACGAAGAAGTTATGACCATTTTTCCAAAGGACGTCGGAGCAGAAAATGTTAGAAAAAGTGGCAGCGCCGGGGCGCTAATTTCAAGGTAATTGACAGCGCCGGGGCGCTATAAGGCAGAATACCAGCGTCGTGCCCAGCGCTGGGGCGCTAGGGAAGGGCTTGGTGATGGCCTGGACGCGTTTTCGGCGAAATTTGACACCTTTTTGACTCCAAATAGGATTGGGTTTGTTCCTAACCTAAAAATTAGACTTGTAACCTATAAATACATGATGAGAGGCATAAAATAAAGGGGGATTACATAGATTAGACTAGATAAAACACTCCATTAGATTAGAATCTAAACCCTAGTTCTTAATTAGCCATTAGAGATTGAAGCAACTTGGAGATCATTGAAGATCAAGAGCAGGAGCAAGAGGGGAGCATCAGATTTGCTGACAACAGATTCTATTCTCTTCTCTTATCATACTTTTATCTTTTAATGTCTATTCAATTGTGGATTCTTGGTTTCAATTCATTAATTATGAACTAACTCTTTTATTAAGATTTCAATTGAACCTTTTATGTCTATGAATTAGTTATTCGATTTATTCCAATTATTTATGTCAAAGTGAATTGTTTATCTTGTCTTGAGCTTATTGATTAATTATCTGATCAATAATTACCTTGTTACTCTAGAAGGAATTGGGAAAAGAATTCTAGGGTTAGAACTGGGCTTGATAACATGTGACTTAGTTATTTGCATGGTGAATAATTAGGTTTATGAATAGAATGGAAATATCTGTTTACCGCATGTAACACATAAGGAATTGGGATTGAAAAGAGTTTAATTGAATTGTTTTGCATAGGAATATAACAAGATTAATCTGGATTAAATAGAAGTCAATTGATCACTTGGAAAAGGACTTTTGGCATTTGAGAATTTCTATTAACAATTCAGTAGGCATAATAATTGGGATAGTTGGATAATTAATTTATAGTTTATAATTGGGGATGTTGAAGTCTTAATCTTTATTTATTTGAATTAATTTTAGAGTAATCTAAATTTAATTGATTAATTTAGTTTTCTTAATTAGAAAAATCACAATTTATGGTTGTTTAAATAAAATTGATTTGGTTAAGAGTTAGTACTTGGTAATTTTTATTAAATAATTCCTCGTGGGAACGATACTTTTCTTATCACTTTATTACCTGTTGACCGTGTATACTTGCAGGTATTCATTGATTGCGAAATCGATCAACAATTTTAAAATCATGTTTAGATAGTTTTTAATAAGGTTTTGTAATTGTTTGTTTTTTATGACCTTTAGTTTATAACATTCATTTGCGTATATATAAAAAATAAAATAATAAAAGAGTGCATTTGCATGTAGTTCATTTTGCATGAATCCAACTATTAGATAGTAAAAGTTTATTTTTGGTCAATGATTAGATTGGAATTGTGTGGACGAGTTAGTATTGATTATTTAGGTTTTGATGTGACTTCCTGTTATGAATTGAATCTTTTTCTGTTTGAAACTGGTATAATCAAGATATCACGTTATAAACAACCTTGTTGACTGATTGAGCTTAAATTGACACATAAAGGAATTCTTAAGGATAATATTAGTTTAAATGAAAGAATGATAAGAATGGGCAGTAATGACTTAAGCTAGGCAAGAACTTAAGTTTGGGTAAGAAAATTTTGGGATATATAAGCTATCAAAAAAAATTATGAATAAACGATGTGGCATGCTTATCTAGCATTGTGGACTTTGTTACTTGAGTAAGTAAGCTCGAGGGGATTGTCTTTATACCTAGCGCCCTAAGGTCTTAATGGTCTGGGAGTTGTTGGTTGAAAGCTCGTTAAGGTAGCATTGAAAAGCCTAAGGGAATAAGATATTGCATAGCCATGGGTATAAAAAAAGGAATAAAATAGGAAAATTGCAAAAATCCCTCGTAATGAAAAAAATGAAGCATAAGTATCCCGTTTGGACTCTTGAACTAGGTGAATGTTTGACTTTAGTTGGATCTAACTTGTTCTTAGATTCGTTAGTTTACACTATATGATGCCTTCAAAGAGATTTATTATGTGTTGTATTTAGTATTATATCAGTTAGTTTGGTAGTTGAGCACACATACACACTATATTAGTAAGAACAGTTTAAGATTTGATGATTTATTAGGAAGTTATTGATTGGTTTAGATATGATGTACTGTCGTGTTTACTTGATTTCTCTGAGGCTGTATAATTAGACTATGTTCTGTCTTAATACTTGATTCATAGATATAGAGTAGTTATTTGCATTGCATATTAGTTTGCTTGAGGACAAGCAATGTGTCAAGTTTGGGAGAATTTGATGAGTAGATTTTTAACCTACGATTTATCTTTATTTAGCTTGATATATTGTTAGCTTTTGAGTATTTCATGTTGCTTTTGATGGGTTTTTGTTCTTGTTACATGATATTATGGTAAACACAACAAAATGTTGGAATTGGAAGAAATCTCAAGAGATTCTAGACCTACTACATCACCGAAGCGGGGCGCACCGTGAATACAAAGGAAATGGCACGGGGTGCGCTGCATGGATCAAAGTTTCTGTTGTACTAGCGCGGGCGGCATCACTTTAATGAAGGACCGGGCGCAGGGCGCGCCGGTCGGACGGGACATGAGCTAAGTTGGTTTATTTTGCATGTACTTGAGTTATGTTGGGATAAATAACTTCTTTATGTAATAAGGTCATATTAGGAGTGTATCAAGGAGGTTATTTCATATTAATTGGGATTCTTCGCTTTAAAACTTGTTAGGTTCAATTAGGAGTTTGATTTTTATTAGAATTCCTATGGGATGACTTTGACATGGATTATAATTAGATTTGGTTTAGCTGAAGTGAATTAACTATTGCAAAAGAGTAGTGTGTTGAAGGATCAAACAATTGAATTACACTTAGAGAGCCATAACTGAGAAGACGATCATGGATGAACGAATGAAGGAAGTGATTTCAAGAAAATTGGAGAGTTGAAGGGCAAGAAGGGTGGTGTATTACTATTCTTCTTTAATTTCAATTTTTTGTAATTGGGATGATGATTTCATTTATTTATTCAGTATTTAATTCATTAATTATGAACTAAATTACTTTTTAGGCTTGCAATAGATCTTTAATGTTGAATGACAATTATCATGCCTTGATTTGGGTTTAATAAATTATTAATTCAGTTTATCTATTATGATTTGTATTTAATTTATGAATTGCTTGATCACCAATTGTATGTGGATTTGTATGGATTCGAGAGATGATGTATGAGTCTAGACCTAATCACAATAGCATGTGTTCTTGAATTCTGTGATTTAATGAAATCTCGATTTATGTTAGGGTAGAGATATATCTAGCATCGCATGTAATTAGATAAAGAACTTGGAATTTATACTCTTTTTAATTTTACTTCACATAGAGATATAGTGAATTAGTTAATTAGGGTGTTTGGCTTAAGTCTATATAATTTGTGGATTTAAGTTAATATGGTGTTAGTGCATTGAGATATGGCTAATTCTACATAAGTGTTATTGATTAATAAACTGAGATAGTGAATTAAACTGAAATAAGGAGTGATAATTGGATTGAGACTTAAAGTGAAGTTGTAAGCCTAATTTTCCATTATTTTCTTGAAATTAAGGTTCTTTGTTTTGTTGATTGATTGGTGTTTTTTAATTTTTAGTTTTTATTAGTTATAATCATTGATTTTGATTAGTTTAATAAAATGGCAAAAAGAACTTTTACCCCACTATGGTTGTAGTTTTTTAAACAATTAGCTACTGTACTTTTAAAATATTCAATTAGTCCACTTTACTTTTTAAAAATGTTCAATCAATCCATTCCGTCCAATTTTGCTCACGGACGTTAAAAAATTGGGATAATTTTCCTACGTGGATTTAAAAATTTAAATACTAATGATGTGTATTTACTGATCGGGACGAAGATATAAGCAGAAACCATTGCAGACATATATCAAGCAAATCATTATTGGTCTTAATGTCAGGCGAACTCGATTGTGTTGATTGAGAGAGAGAATACATGGGACGATCTTGATCG
The DNA here is from genome assembly GCA_016801055.1 of Panax notoginseng. Classification (NCBI taxonomy): domain Eukaryota; kingdom Viridiplantae; phylum Streptophyta; class Magnoliopsida; order Apiales; family Araliaceae; genus Panax; species Panax notoginseng. Next base: position 171,183,017 of record CM029016.1, read on the forward strand.
TATGTCAAGCGAAAGTGAGTGGGTCGATTGAAGAACTGAAGATCGAGTGAAATCAAGTGGATCAAGTGAAGAACTGAAGAATTGAAGAACTAGGGTTCCCCATTTATAAGAAAAAGTGCACGAAAATTAGGGCTTTTGCTTGAAAACTGGTTTTCGAGGTACGTGCAAATATATTATGCATCTGATATGGCTTTATCCCGAATTAGCTCAATGTCAACCACTGCTTTAGAACTGCACAAATGTTTTTGTTATGTACCAACTCGAATCTGTATTTCAAAGAAAGATAGGTCAAAAGGAAAAAAGGTTTATGGCTGCCGCAACTATGGGGTTAGTTTACTCTATCCTATTTGTAATTTGCATTTCATTCATATCTTTATTAAATATGGTATGTGGCTCTGTTTTCCGCATCTCTATTCAATAATGTTTGGTTAATTATATATATTTGATAGGAATCTGGGTGATATTGTGGATATTTTCAATGGGTTGAAGTGCCTTCCAATATTGATGAAGCAACGAGTGTGATGAGCAAGCCAATTGAAGAGGTGAGCTTGGTGATGGAAAAAAAATGCTAAACTGAAGCAAAAGTTGAAAATTCTGAAGAAGGAAACACTGATAAAGGAAATGGAAGTTGATAGACTTAAGGAGGCAAAATCAAAACTTATATGTAATTGTGTATTTTCATGGATTGTCACTCCAATTCTAATCTTGACATGGATTTACACACTGATAAAGGTATTGTATTGATTGCAATGGATGTGGTGTTTTGTAATGGTAATGTATTGATTGTAATGAACTTGGTAATCAGTTGTCAAGATTTTTATTTTCATGGATTGTAATAGGTTGTAATGGTACCCCCATTGAAAATGACACAATGTACTTGTAATGGTACCCCCATTGAAAATGAGATTTTTAGTAGTTGAAAGTGTAATATTATTGTGGTTTGATTGTTAGTAATATTTTTAGTAGTTTGTTTATTCAGTAAATGGTCATGGTACTAACAAACTGAACATGATTGTAATGGATGTGGTGTCTTGTAATGGTAATGTATTGATTGTAATGTACTTGTTAATGTTTACATTCGTTTACATTCCATAAATAGTTGCCAAAAATTGTTGCCAACAACAATTGCCAAAAATAGTTGACAAAAATAGAGCCAACACCAATTGTCAAAAATAGAGCCAACATCCTAACCTAACTTGAACACAACCAACAACAAATGTTACCAACTGCAGCCAACTGCTATAAGCATAACCATAACCTTAACCATAATTATAAGCATAACTATATGAAGCCAACTACTATAAGCATAATCATTCCAACCACAAAATATAACCACATGTTGAGACCAATTCAATACAGAATTTGGTTACCAAAATATTACATCAATATGGTCCCTTTGATCAAGTCAGAACAACAAAGTATAACCTAATGTCCAACTGCAACAAAATAATGAACCATAACTTGTTCAGTTTAGTCTTCTTTTAGCCTTAACTTTCCACCTGGTTGATGGTCCTAGTCCATTTGCTACCCTTCTAGGCTACAGATGGTCCCTTTGCTGCCCTTCCCTTGCACCTGCTCCTGTCTCACTTGCTGCCAGTCTTGGACTTTTCCTTACCTATATGGACAACTGCAATTAGTGCTTGGCTGCCAACAAGCATTGAAATACCTTATAAAGTAAGGATGCTTACTTCTTTTTGCCCAGTTTGATTTCCAATTCCAGACTTCTTTCCTTGACCCCTTTCTTTCCTTTTCATCTGTAGGATAGAACCACATGTGAAATAATATACAATCAACTATTAAAAACTTGTAATAAAAATTGGTTTTAAAATAGCTTACCCCCAGCTTATTAGGCCTTGGGGCACCTGCAGATTATGGGGTAGCTTGACTTGGTTCTATAGTAGGTTGTGTCCAAATTTCAGTCCTTGGTTATGTCCACTTACAGCCTAACTTGTTATGCCCATACTCCTTGCACCTAGAGCACCTAATAGGAGTTCATTTCCTAGATGACTTGGTCTTGCTGCTGAGCTTTTCATTAGGATCCTTCCTCCTATTTTTCTTAGGTCTGCCTGCTATTCTCTTGGTTGGTGGAGGCAACAATGTTGTCATGTTGGAAGGAGGCCATTCATTTGAACCCCCCATTGGATTTAACAAGTGGTTATATGATTTCAGGTAAGTCTCCACATAATAGCAGGAATCAACATAATTCTCAATTGGTTGTTCCATGTGAAGGATTCCAATTACTCCATGGTGGCAAGGAATACCAAATAACTGTCATACCCCCACATGAACAACTCATAACCTCTAAGTCTACCTTGCATTTTCCACTCCTATCAGACACTTCAAACTTGTGCCCCCCATCCCAGTCATACTCACAGTACTTGGTTAACTCAATGGCCTTATTGACCTTTGTCATAATCTTAGGACATAACTTTGCCTCTATTTTGTGCATCTCATCCCTCTTTGTATGAATTCTACCAATGACTTGTGTTTTTATATCTTCAAGCATTGTTAGTAATGGTTTATATATAGCCTCTAAGATCCAACTATTAAAACATGCAGACATGTTATTAGTCACAGCATCACATTTTGTTTCCCAAGAAAAAAAGGCCTTACTCCACTGCTTAGGAGGAATAGTTAAAAGATGAGTGTGACTGTGACGTCCCCAAAACAGGTATACATCACCCATCTTAGGTAGTCAGATACATGGTACAAAATACAAATAAAAACTTAACTATACAACTGTCGTGTAAAATATGACAAAACATATGCTATGAGTTCTAATACAAATATTGTCATCTAGACAATATCTACACTCAATGGAGTCCTCATTACATTTATTATCACACTATTTTATAGAATAGTGAGGACTACTATGACACCATCTCGGACCATCACTCCATTCCTCGACTAGTCCCGGCAACGTTCTCATTTCCTGAAGAGAACAATGAAAGCAAAAGAGTGAGCTCAACTAGCCAAGTAAGAAATATTATGACTAAGATAATGTAAAATAAATTATCCTTAGCCTTCAACAGTATAACAACTGATAGAATACAATAGACAACAAGTTTTAGATCAACAACTGCAACGGAATAAGCAATCCATTAGAAGAGTCAAGTAGAGCATGATATCTACTATCTTTTATGATTTAAAAATCCATCGTTAATATTTCATTCCTGTAATACTCATCAACAGTTCTTTGTTATACCCAAGACAAGAAGAACTCTCATCACCTGTCTTCACCTGAACTACCAAAGATTATAGTTAAATCCACAATTCATATTTATAATCATATAAATCAACAGTTTCTCCTTGCCACAAAGGCTTAATAGAACTTTTACTCAATATCCTTACCCTAGAGGCTAAAGATATTCAAATGTAATAACAATGATCATACCAATCAGTTGGCTATCTTTGCACTACAGGCCAAAGATATTCAACTATAAAACCAGTGGTCATGATCATACCAATCAATTGCATGTCAGTGCACTGCGGCCAAAGACATTCAACTGTTAACTAATGGTCATGATCCTGCCAATCACATCATTGAATTATTCATGCACTACGGACCAAGGATATTCGTTATTATCACCAGTGGTTATGATCATGTCATACACCTGTCTATCTTTGCACGTAAGCCAAAGATATACAACTGTAAAACCAATAATCAACAATCCATCTATGCACGTAAGCTAAAGATGACTTTCATCACAATATAAGCATGAGAATGATGACAATGATATAAGTATTAATTAAACGAAATCAAGGATAAATATTAAAGACTTTAAATTTATCCAGAGTTTAAAAATATCCAAATTGTCAACATGATACTGCTTTACGGAGTAAAATTCAAGAATAATATTCATGTACCAAAAATAATTTGGACATAAAAGAAATATATTTTTCGGGTAAATAGTACTCCGTGAATAGTAACTCATGAATAGTAATTCGTGAATAGTAACTCATGTATAGTACTCAGTATTCGTACATAGTACCGTATACATAAATAATGTCATATACGCAAATAGTGTCATATACATGTATAGTGCCGTATACGTGAATAGTATCGTATACGTGAATAGTAACCCCGACATAAAAAGATAAAGTTTCACAATAAAATCCATATCAATATTTATAACACCTTAATCCAAATGTTATAAATCACTTAATAATCTCAGAATCTAATATTATTATAATTAACACAATATTTTAATTATTTCTTAAACTTATAAACAATTTATTTTACTTGTTTACACTTTACTAATTAATGCATTTAATCATACTAAAATGCCAAACTCATAAGATTTCATCACCAATAACTAAAACTTTCATCAAAAATCTGCATATACCTTATATAGGATTCTCAAGCCATAAAATCTTAATATTCAATTTTCTTACTTCACATAACATATTTAATTCATTTACTCATAACTAGTCTATTTTTATGAAAAATACCAAATCAGTACAAATAAATTTTCTTTTCTGAGATTTAGCAGAATATAGTCCCATATTGAACATATATTTTTCTCAGAATTTTTAAATTTCATTTACTATTTTTCATATGGCTAAAACTGCCAAATATTTAGACATTTATCAAAAACTGTATTTTTGCCCAAAAATTCTGAAATGTATAGGGTATACTGCTGTTATATAGATGTACTCTCAATAAAAATTTAACCAATTTTGGAGTTAACGACAAGGAGTTATAAGGGTTTACTTTTAAAATAGTCTTTTCCTATAAAATTCATAATTCCTGATCTATACATCCAAAAATCGTCATTTTTGGACACAATCTAGAAAACTCATCAAATTATCATTTCAAATTTTTCCAAAATTTTTGAGGGTCAAAAAAATTACGAAACTGCAAATAAATTTTCTCCCGCTATGCGGTAATCCATGTAGACAGATTATTTTCACAATTTAATAAGGAATGAATACGAAGGATCATTCACCATGTATGCAGTAATCCACATAAACATATTATTCCAATAGAATAATAAAGAATAGAATAACAGAAGAATTCACCATGCATGTGGTAGTCCTCGTAGACAGGTTATTCCAACAGAATAATAAAGAATGGAATAATAGAAGAATTCACCAGGCATGCGATAGACCGCACAGACAGGTTATTCCAACAGAATAATAAATAACAGAACTAGGTCATACGTAATCTGCACAGACAGGATATTTTAATAGAATAATAAAGAATGGAACCAGGTCATGCGTAATATGCACAGACAGGATATTCAAACAGAATAATAAAGAATGGAATAACAGAAGGATTTTACCATGTATACGGTAGTCCGCGTATACAGGTTATTCCAACAGAATAATAACGAATGAAATAACAATAGCTCTTTTCATGAATACAAAAGAAATAACACCATTTACGAATACAACAAATAATATCCCTTACAAATACAACAAATAATATCCCTTACAACTGTTGAATGAAAATAATATTCCAACGAATATTTAACGAAGATAATATTCCTACGAATATTGAACAAAGATAATACTCTTTATGAATATTGAACGAAAATAATATTCATACAAATACGAAAAATAATATCTCTTCAGAATATGAAATAAATAATACCTCTTACCTTAGAAGAAAACTGGATACTGGAATGGTGAGGTAGCAGACTTCTCTTCTTCTTTCTCTCTATAATTTCTCTCTATAATAAATGCTCTATAGCTTTAGTGAATTGGTGAAAAATAATGAAGGAATGAGCTTCTATTTATAGAAAAATATATTTTCAATAATTGCACATTTTGGGACTCAAAATATTACAGTATAATACCTTCCTCTTTTTCTTCATTTTTAATTTAGTCCTACAAGTATTATCAAACTTGCACCACCTCCCCTAATAGTAAATCATGTGAATCAATAGTAAAACATGTGACTCAATAGTTATAAACATGTGAAAAAATTAATTATAGTATAGTACCTTCATCTATACCTCCATTTTTAATTTAGTCATGCAAGTATTAACAATCTTGCACCAACTCCCCTAATAGTAAATCATGTGAATCAATAGTACACACATGTGAACACATAGTTATAAGCATGTGAATTAATAGCAATTAATTGCTCATTTATCCGATTAATTACCCGAACTTCTAGACATCAATTATCATCGAAATAAATGTCGATTTTCACTAACACTAATAATTCTCACACAATGGAACTATCAATTTTATCTTTAATCAACACAAACTTATTCATCATTAATATTATAACTCACAATATTTAACAACCAGGTCGTTCCCAGGAAAGAGGGGGCTTTCAGATAAAAATTTCTCTTTATTGGCGTGCAATTAGGTGACCAAACCTCTCCTTGACAGAACTTCTAGACATTGTCAATATTACAAATAATAATATGAATAACTCTGTCAACTCAATTATTGATTTAATAATATATACAATATTATGCAGATGATACTGTGACAATAATAGAAAAAATAATATGAGAGATATGATGTAGCAATTATTGTAGCAATAATTGAGTATAACTGAGTAATTTCTCACGTAAGCATCAATAATCAATACAGTGTGCTACTATGCAACCACGGGTATTACTGTACTTTTATCACCGATTATTTTATGATAACTTGTTTACTTTAAAAAAAAAAATTCACATATCACCCTTAACTTTAACCATTTATCAATTTAATCATTTACTAAATAGAATAATTATAAGAAAATTGAATACTTTCATTTCATAAAATTCGGGGTCTCACAGTGACCATCCTTACTCTCCTGCCTGATGTCAACCATTGCCCTTCTGAATTGATGAGGATTATTTGCATTGGCTGCTCTCCAAAACATCACCTTCAAGACTGCTCCTGGCCACTTCTTCCTCCTGTTAGCATAGATGTGTCTGACACAACATCTATGCTCTGCCTCTGGCAAAAGCTCTTGTATGGAAGGAACCAAACCCTTGTAATTTTATCAGTAAACACAGGTTTAGTACTAATCTTACAAAATATAATAACAAGTAATAAAAACATAAATGTAGAAAAACATTTGTAGTCCAATAATATTCATATTCAACAGACACATAATTACAAACTGAAACTGAAAATGCATTATCAAATTTTAGTAACTTCAATGTTAATGTAATTAAGTAAATTATACCTTTTGTTAGTCAGTTATCAAGGTCCATCCTCTACCTAATTCCAGGCCAACATCCTCAAGCAATAGACCTAGAAACCAATTCCAGGAATCCTTATTCTCACTTTCAACCACTGCCCAAGCAATTGGAAACATTTGGTTGTTTGCATCCTTACTAATAGCATACAACAACTCACCCCTACAGTATGTCTTTAAGAAACAACCATCAAGCCCTATTATGTGTCAACATCCTTCCAACTAATTTTTTTAATAGCTTTAAAACAAATGTACATTGTAAGAACCCGAATTTTTAGAAAGTATTAAAATAAGAATTTAGTAAATAAAATTCTTAAGGCATGTGATGGGTTCGAATAAGAATATATATATATATATATATATATATATATATATAGGGGAAAATGGGAATGCACAGCTGTGTAAATTTTTTTTTTACACAGTCAGCCCAAAACGACGTCGTTTTGGGCGACTTGTTTTTTTAAAAAATGGATTACTTCTACTCCTTCGGCTTCTCTCCCAAATCACGCTTTCAAGTTTCATCCTCCCAAATCAAAAATCGCACGAGGGCCGAAATTCCAGAAATTTCATCGCTTCTCCGACCTCATTCTCTAGTGCCTCGATATATATCCTTATTTCGTTTATCTCCTCACATATTTTCAGCCCCATCTTTCTCTCTAAAAATCGAGCATCATCTCATCCCTTATCTCCAAAACAGTCTCCAATCTAGCTCAAAAATTACAGCGGAGAGGTCGAAGCAGAGGAATCTCGACTTCGAATCGGTAAATCCCCTATTATTTTCCTTATTACAACTGTATTTTTTAATTTTACGGTGCGATTTCCCCTACTTTTTCGATTTCTAGGTTTTATGTGGCCTTGATTATTATTATCTCTTTGCTATTTGGGTATTTTTCTGGGGGTTTATTTTTTTAGAGTGATGTAGACCCGTAAAAATTCCCTCCCTGTTCTATTATCAAGTAATCATCAGTACATATCACTGAGGATTAAGAGGTGTTTTCTGCATTATATTGTTGTTACTTTTATTAAAGATATATATTTTTTGTTTATAGCTATAGTTATTAAATATAGTTCATTATTTTGTATTGGGATGAAGGTTCTTTCAGAAGTCTATTAAAGATTTCTGTGGCAGTTCTGACCCTTGCAAAAAGAAGATATACAAGTTTGATTCCTCCCTTCAATATTCAGATATGATATTGTAAGTAGATCAATGTTTATTGTTATTACCTATTCATGAAAGCCAAGTTTAGTTTGAGAGATTTTTGCAGCGCTTAGGAATGGATTGCATATCTAAAGGAATTGCCGGTGGCTGCATAACTTTAGCTTGTACCCATAACTACTCGAGTCACAGGAACACTTAGAACAGTAAATAACTACTTAAAAGTTGGTTTGATCAACTTATAAATAACTATCAAGCAGCTTAAATATTAATATTTAGCTCGAGTCCACTTATTACTTCATTTCTTTTTTCTATTATTTTGTTGTAATTTTTTATTTATTTAATTTTATTTTTTGGTACCAAGTCCTTACTTCCTTTTACTTTCAAAATGTTGTTTTTTGTTATACTGATTTCTTGTTTTTGGAATCAGGGGAAATTATGGATGACAAGAGCTTCTAGAGTTCGATCTTCCGTTTGGAAAGTTAGCAATAAACGACCAGGTAAACGCAAGCAGAAGGTAAACCCGATATCTGCCTGTGAATCTGTGAAATTTCATTCTCGTGTCTGGTTATTATTTTTCTTTTGTTAATATTTTTAGCTATATTGGTTAAACTTTGTCAGGTTACAATACAAGTGATCATTAAATTTTGTGATATGGAAGGAATGATATGCAATCTCATTTACAATTTTTTTTTTGACTTGAGTACTTGTTGTTACTCGTTAGACTGTCATATCGAAAAGAAGGAGCTAGAAAGATGTTGGTTCGCGGGGGAAGGCGGTGGCGTTAGTTGGAAGGATGTTGGTTCACTTGCTATGAAGGAGATTAGGAAGCTATATGGTATATTGAGGTTGAGGAGCAATAGAAAAACTGTACCGTATGATCTAGATTCGGGGATGATCAAACGGTGAAAATATGATTGTTTTTTTTATATAGGATTTTTTTTGGATTTGGATTTGCGGATTGTAGTTTTTTGAAAATTTATTTTCTTTACATTTTGCAAGTTTCTTGTAAATGTTATTTTTATTTTGGAACTCCCACTTTGGGTGATGTCAATATAAATACAAATGAATTCATATGCTACAAGCAAGGCCTGAATGTTGTGGACATTTTTGTTGATGTTGTCAAAATGTTGTGCGTTACTTTGGGTCATGAATGTTGTGGACATTTTTGGTGAGGTTGTTACTCTCAGCTTCAGTGAAAGCCTTGCAGTCAATTGGTTCTTACGAGTATTTATTTTCAAAGTCTTAAGCTTGCAATGGAGTTAGGCGTCATTTCTCATTGAAAATAAATAATTAAAGATTGAGTTGTATTCAGTATGAATGATAAATACTAAGAATAACTTACATCTAAAGTCAGAAAAAGTGAATTACATTACCATCCATATGGTTGCATCAAAGATATAGACAATAAAAATGCTGCCAAATTAAAAGAAATTTAACCCACAGATGAAAATGTCGTTGCAATTTCAAAAGAGAGCCTTGCAAGATAAAGCAAACTTTTCTTCCTGATATGTAAAGTGAGAAACCGCCAAATTGTTTCATAAATGTTACAACTTTGAATCCATTACTTCCTTGAGAAATTCTAGTTGCAATTCCACTTTTTCTCTTCTTCTTCCTGATATGTAAAGTTAGTGCAATTCTACTCTTTCCAATAGCCTAAGTTAATTCATCAAAATTATCTGATAAAAAATAACCAAGTGTCTCCACTGAGTTAGTTATAGACCTCTAATATATGCCTTTCGTGTAATACACAAACAACTAGTGACAGTTAGATGCCTCTGCCTTTTACATTCAGTGAAGGATGCACTACTAACTCTGGTTTTACTGTAAAGTACCAGTACACGGTTGAAAAACCCCTAGAATTATCTACTCATACTGATCAACGCAAATCAAAATCGAAGTAAAATTAACTAATAAACCATCACATATAGAAAGAAATTAGAATATGGGCATAGCCCATCGTAATTAAATAGTATTCCCTGAAACATGAATGATAAAATGGAACGAGACACAATATACATACATAATACTGTCCAAAGTAATGCCTCTGCTAATGCATCAAATTCAAATAACAACTTTACATACAAAAGTTTCACTTGCAACAATCAACCTTTAAAATTGTATTGAGATGCACACTCCTCAACAAGAGCATGTCGATAATATCTTCAATTCACTAACTTCAAAATCCGACCCGGAGATAACATCAATCTTCGACCCTTTAAGATCACCGCCATTGGATTTTCCACCATCACAATTCAAAGCTTTCTTAGACAGCACATTGTATATTTCCTCTAGCAGCTTAAAAAATGCAGTTTCCACATTGTCACCATTAAGAGCTGATGTGCAAACAACAACAAAAAGTCATAGATAAGGATTACAACAAAAAAAATAGTTACACCCCTGTACCTCACATAATCATCATTCATGGATGTCATAATAAGAATATGGCCTTTCAAAAACTAAAACCACAATCAAAGTGAAATAAATGTTTGGAAAAATGAAAATTCATTTTGAAATTCCATCCCTATTAGCCAAAGGTATGAACAATATAGGCCTATGTTGTATTAGTAACCTCACCTCTCTCGAGCATGAGGGCATTGTTTCTCTGTTGATCCATGCATCACAGAACTTGAATATCTGGTCAGATTGAAACAAATTTAGAACAGGATCATTTATATTACTTTTGTATATTTTTCAATTTTAACCTTTTCTTTCAGGGATTTTGAAGACTCATTAATGTTTGGGGCATCATAGAGTTTGAATCAGTCCATCTTATCTGTATGCCATGTGAATCTATATAGGTTTTTACCATTCATAGAGGACTACATTTCATGGAATTCTAAATGCTCACAATGGTTTCTTTCCATTTTCACGAGCCACCCTAGTGTCCTGTTAGCTTCTTCTTTTTCCCTCTAAATATATATGCAGTAATGAAGCATCTTTGTTGCAGATATCAGAGAACGGATATACCTTAAATTGACACAGCCTGTTACATGATAATAGAACATGGAAGGAATTTTTACGGGTCTATATTCCTCTAAAAAATAAACCCCCAGAAAAATACCCAAATAGCAAATAGATAATAAAGGCCACATAAAACCTAGAAATCGAAAAAGTAGGGAAAATTGCACCGTAAAATCAAAAAATACAGTTGTAATAGGGAAAATAATAGGGGCTTTACCGATTCGAAGTCGAGATTCCTCTGCTTCGACCTCTCCGCTGCAATTTTCGAGCTAGATTGGAGACTGTTTTGGAGATAAGGGATGAGATTATCTCGATTTTTAGAGAGAAAGATGGTGCTGAAAACATGTGAGGAGAGAAACGAAATAAGGATATATATCGAGGCACCAGAGAATGAGGTCGGAGAAGCGATGGAATTTAGGCCCTCGTGCGATTTTTGATTTGGGAGGATGAAACTTGAAAGCGTGATTTGGGAGAGAAGCCGAAGGAGTAGAAGTAATCCGATTTTTTTTAAAAAAAAAACAAGTCGCCCAAAACGACGCCGTTTTGGGCTGACTGTGTAAAAAAAATTTTGCACAGCTGTGCATATCCATTTTCCCCATATATATATATATATATATATATATATATATATATATATATATATTTATGTGATACGAGGTAGGTAGTATTGCGTTACATAGGGTATATGAGCTATGTAATATGTGATATTATGTTTAATAAATATATATTGTTATTATATATTTGTTATAAATTGTAGAGATGAATTAATAGGAAGATGGATAAGAATTTATCTATTGATGTTAAATAATTTATGTGAAATTATTTTATAATAGTAGTTGGTGACATTAAATATCTTTGATAATCACCAATTTCTTGAGTATTTGTACGAGTACGTATCAAGTCTAAGATAGTGTAATCGTACTCTATAATGGTGGATGTATAGGAGCTGGGCTAAATAATTCCTTCAGAGAGCGGAGGTATATACGAATTAGTAACCGATATAACTCACTGTTAAAACGGTGTAGACGACACGAAAACTAATTTGTTGGTTATTTGTGGGAAACCACTAAGTGTACTATATTGAATAATATTAAAGGCTCGACGTGTGCTAGGTTTAGACTGGTATATATGTACATTGTTGACGAGAGTAGATGACCGTTATACCTTTAAGGTGGTTAGAGAATTATTACATAATTCAATACACGGCAATAAGTGAAAATGAAAGGAATGTATGTATGTGTTATATATTCGAGTGTTGTGTTATTGGTGGTATGAAACCGTAAAGGAGGTGTATTGTTGGTTAAACTAGTAAGGGAGATAGAGTTTTAAAACTCAAAGTGTGAGCCTCAAATTATTAAGGAATATAGTAACCAATGATGTGGAATCTGTAATACCCGAGATTTTTCACGTATTATAAAATGAATATATTAATAGAAATACTATTTATGTGAATATAAGTGTTATTATTTTATGAGTTGGTTAATGTAATTGATTCGTATTAGATCAATGCGTATTAAGATGTGTGAATTAACAATGAGAAGTGTGAAATGCCTTGTGTGGCATAATGCAAAACGAGAAAATTCACTAAGCAAGTTAAAACGGGAATTAGGAAGATTAATTGGGTTGATCATGAAATTTCAAGTAGTTAATGAGTACGCTCTTAGACTTGTAATATTACTCATGTGGACAGTAATTCATGTCGTATCAAACGAGTTTAGCGACGAAAATAGGCACGGGCTGGAAGCTAAACTAGTCTTGGCACTGTCAGGGTATGGCGCAGCTGCGTTGTCCCAGCAGTACAAACTAGCACAGCTTCGTCAGTGGTCAGTTGGAGAAAACTAATTTGTTTCACTTGAGAAATTAAATGAAACAATTATATGATATGTGTGACATTAATAAACCGTGAAATAAGGTATGTTATGTCCGATAACGGAATTGTTAAACCATTAATTAATATTAATTAATTATGGTAACATATTGATTACTTGGGAATTAATTAATAATATATGATTATTATTATGTGCCATATATCTATAAATATAATAAGAATTTATCGATAATTAAGGGTTATGAAAATCCATGATTTCTTCAATAAGAAGTGAATTAAATTATATTAGTGGTAATTAATCAAGGAAGTAAATAGTTTGTTATTTGACATAAATAAGTAAGTTATTACTATAATAATATTATATTGACAGTTATGTGCATATGAGCAATAATACAACTATACTATATAGTTTAGTGTGACTTTTATGTGACTATATATTAAGTTTTATGACATTATATTGTATGAAGTAATATGATTAGGTATATTGAAACTATATGGTGAAATGTGTATGTAATAATATGCATGTGGGTAGACATTAAAATAAAATGTACATGGATTATATGTATGTTGCATAACATCTACTACCTTAAAATGTTAAATCATATTGTGACATTAAGTTCTAATGTATGGTTGATATGGGTATAAAATATAACATAAGAATAGGAATCTGTAGAGGTATGCATGAGATGCTGAGGTATTAGAGTTGTCCCAAAATGTGTGTCCCAATTGCTCCCTAATGATCAGTCACATGTAGAACATAAAGGCTAAGGCCTATGTTCCTCTTTTCTTCCAAGCTTCCTAGCTAATGATCATGGGGGAGTGGTGGTCATGATGCAAATCACCAACCAATTACCAACTCCTTGTTAACCTTCATGCAATTCTTCCCTCCTTTGGTTTGATTTCTTGGACAATGACTTGGCATGGTCAATGGATTTTCTATAAAATGAGTACTTCCCTTCATTATTTGTGTTGCTTGAGTTGTCTGAGAATTTCTAAGAAGGAGGTTGAGAGCATTCTAGGACATTGGGAGTTCAATTGGAGCAAGTTCCTTTCACAATTGCAGAGGTATAACCCCTCTTCCTTGCTTCTATTTCAGTTTCTGCCAAAAAGAGTTCTTGAACTCTTGAATTTCAAATTTTTGATTTCATGGAATTAGATGTTAATGAGGTTGGATAATGTTCATATAGTTGTTATATGACCATATAAGCATCTTTAAACTGTTACATGATTGTTTAGAAACGAATTCATGAGTAATTTCTATGGTTGGGCTAGCTTTCTGCCGAAGCAGTTTGTTACTGGCTCAAACCAGACACGGCGCAGCTGCGCCGAATTAACACTGAGGTGCGGCGTAGCTGCGTCGGCCCCTAAATTTAATTTTGAGTTCTGTTTTGTAATCTTCCAAGCGTTAGTCACATATTATGACTTATAATAGCATGCAATCATGTGTAAGGGGTGTGCATAGATATATGACCCTAATGTGGGCATGTTTTACTAGATTAGCATGATTAATGAAAGTATATGGTTTAGATTGAAATTTGGATGTTAAGTTTTGAAAACAAACTATGTTAGAGATCATACGAACCTAGTAAACTACACATGACTGATTTTACATGTAGATGAGCATGCTATAGTGTACATAGTTCCTTTGTTCATGACCGCCTTATTAGGCTTTGTGTTAAAGAGGTTTTCAGGAAAAAGCTTAGCCTAAGTGGACTAACATGCATGATTACTACATATTTATATTCTGACCTTGTGAGTAGGTTAACATAACTTTACTACATATGCTTTGAGCCTTGAAGTTGTCTTGTGTGTGCTACATTGCATAGTTCAAGTCTAAAGCAGTTTCTGTAACAACCCCAAAATTCATACAATTTAATTCTCGACTTCGGTCGTTAACAATACATCTAACTTCTGATTTTATATCACTATTCGATATTAAACTTTATAAAATGCGGAATAATTTAAACTTTTATGTCTTCTTACCTTAATTCCCTGAATCAAAACCTTTATCAACTACATGTATTTGAATCAATCTTATTTTATGATTCGCTTTATCACTGTTATCATATAAAATTTTACATTTCAATCCGATAATCTTTACATATCAGATAACTCTAACTCTAGCTTTACAACTCAATATAAAACTATACATCAGAAAACATTTAATACATCTCATGAAACTTAATAATGGTTTAAGGAAATAAAAACTTTAGCTAAAATATAAATCTTCGTATATTATTTCTGATCCACTTCATTCAAGTAGCCCATAGTGTTATCTTCAATCCTTAACCTGCAAAAATGGTTATTTGCAAGGTTGAGCTCGACAACCCAACAAAATCTAGCAGTTTTCATGCATCACATAGCATATAATAACATGCTCAACATATATCTCTTAAACATTGGACTATCATAACATACATATTATAATTCATATAACAAGTATAAGATTGAGTTCCTTACTCAATCAGCATGCTTTACTCAATCAATGTAGTCATAAGTTGACTTTAACATTTCATACATTCAACCTATATATAACACATCATACATTTTGTGATAACAATTTAAAACAGTTAATCATTATGTTCACATAGCAAATAAGAATTGAAAGACTTGCCTGATTCATAGTTTATGAACTACGACTTAACTACTTATCGCTTATTTACACTTTGTGTATTCCTACACAGTTATATCATTATTCACATTAACTATTAATCACATAGTAACGCATAGTAGCTATAATGTAAACTTTACTCTACATCTCATAACCCTTCTTATTAATCAATACACAATGTATTAACATCCTTTTTCCAACATAACACTATTTTCTAGTTAAACTTGTTATTTCGGTACAAGTCTTACATTACCATTTACATTTCAGCCATTTCAATTGTTAACATCACAACACTTAACTAACCTTAATTGTATAAGCTAAGTTATAACATAACACGTTCATGACTTATAAATCATTTTTAAAATTTTGAATTTACAATCCTCATAACACAACTTTGTTTAACCTTGTTATTACATGGTTCTCTATTTAACCTAACATTAAGCTAAGTTACATTAAACGACCAAAGTCTGCAGAATTAGCAGACTTCACTGTCTGAGACTGGGCACTAGAGCGGCCGTGCCAGTTTTATACTAGTTTACTGCGCGCCCGCGCCAATGGACTACACGGCCGCTCAACGCACAGATTCCAGTTTATGCAGAACATGGCTACGGCAGTTTTCTTAAGCCAACTAACACGAATTCCATCCACTAAATAGTAATATTAACACGTAAAAATGATATAGAACTATCACAAACATATTTGTGAGCATATTCAACCAATTAAAACAATTATACAACAACTAAAACTTATTTTAATTTCTCAAATTCCATGTTTTTCATATAAATCCCAACTTTTGATATTCATCCCGAAAATCATCACTATGAATTCAATACTTGGGCAAATCACTCCATTCAAATTACACTATGCTCGTTTCTTAATGAACTAACATAATCAAGCTTTAATTTACAATTTCACATACTAATTGACCACTACAATTGATACTTTTCATGAACCATATGAAAATACATAAAAACATACACCGTTAATTATCTTTCCTATTTTTAACTATAATTAGCCTACAATTTCTTATTTATATACAAACTAAAACCTCACCAACATGAATAATCACCACAATACATTTGTATAGCAACAATTCAAAAGTATGAAATTCATAGAGAATAGAAAATACATGTCGTAAAACTCATATATATATAATACTAAGATTTAGAAAAAACACCTTCACTTAGCTTGTAATCCTTGTTAATTGTAGCCAAATCTCACAAGTCCCTCTCAAAATCTCTCACAAACTCTCTGTGAACTTTCTTCTCAGACAACTTTTATTTTCCGTCTTAGCCAAATACAATATACGTAAAACCAAATAAAACCAACGCACGCTCTTTTTCAAACTTTTAAAACTGTCCTTTACTAATTGCCCCTATTCAATTTATTAGTTACCGAAAAAAAATATTATATATATTATTTATATTTTATTTATTTATTTTATTATTATAATTAAAAAATAAATCCAAAAGCCATAGGGCTTTGTTTGGCAAAACACTAAAAATAAAGACTTAATATACGCAAGCTTTGTTTGGGTAAACTCAATTAAAAATACATTAATTTATTTTAATACTCCTTATAATATAGTTATTTGTCACAATATATTTAATTAAGTTTTCGTACTTAATTAATTATTTCAACTAACAATTTATTAAATAAATCATTTAATCACATAACTCAACACAAATAATTAACCATCAAATTGAAATATCAATATAATAATAATTTCCTTAACTCATTAATTATTTATTTAACAAATAATTAACCAAATAAAATCAAAGCAATTACAAAAATATTTATTCAACTATAAACACATACATTAAATATTTATATAATTCAATAAATATTTAGTATTAGAATTAAAATTCTGGAATGTTACATCATTCCCTCCTTACAAGGATTCTGTCCTCGAAAATACCGAAACCCCATCTTACTCAGGTTTTCATCAAATCTCTTTGTTGAATAACTTCAATACTTTACCTTAATATAGGTTTTATATTTCTTACCCCCACCATTCTTGATAATAAATTTTTGTAAGTTTTATTTCATAACTTTCACTTAGACTCAATTATATTTTGAGTATTATATATTATTTAACCCATTCATTTTCTTTTCTAAGGATCATTATCATAAACACTCGGGATATTACAGTTTCAAAAGCAAACTTGAACATATTCTCAAAACCTAGTTGCATCACATTGATATCTAGATTCTAAAGGATTTATATGTCATGTTATGTCTATCATATCCCTAGATATGATTTATATGTGCTATATTGCATCATTTATGATAAAATGTTTTCAAATGCAGCCTCGAGCATGTTTTCGAACTTAGGTTGCATTACATATGCGTATTTAGATTCTAAAGGCTTGAGATGCCATGATATGTTTTATTATATCTCTAAACATAAGTCTTATATGTTAAACATAATGGAAGTAAACCAAGCATGAGGTTAAAGCACGTTTTAAAGTGTTAAACGATGCTAGCTATGAGTAAAAGATATGAATATATATGAGCATGTGTAGTACAGATTATGTGACCTCTTTATGAGAACATAAGGAAAATTAGTACACCTAGTGATTTCATAAACCTATTTGGTTTTGATTTCGTGAAAATCCTAAACTAAAGTCCCTAACATATAAGTTTGAACTTGAAGTGGTCATACAAGTATGTAAAGACCTCTAGCGTGTATGCATGTTAAGTATAAGTGTGTAGGTGTGTTAAAGTTTGGACTGAAACCGTAAAAGCTCAACCTTGGTCTGGCCAGGGGACAGCACAGCTGCGCCGTCCCTAAGCCTAGATAGGGCGCAGCTGTGCCATTTTGCAGTCTAGAATAGGTTCTGTTTTTGATATGATATTTGAAGCATGCTTATATGATTACTTTAACTTGTAATATATGACCAATATGCTATGAAATGTGTTAAGAAGCATGTTATGTGATAGAGATGAATGTTAATTATGATTTTCAAAAGTCAAGTCCAAAGGAATACTTTCAAGATATTAAGCAATGATATGTTGTTTGGATTTGTAATGTCTTACAAACTGAATTGTGCTATGAATATATAGTATAGGTGATGTTGTATGAAGTTACGACTAAGTTAGACATTTTTGTGTACGCTTGAACTTACCTATACGAGTTTTAAATATGTCGATCACGTAGCGAGTCAAGTGTGTGATAGATATATACGGATGTTGATGTCATGTCTGAATGGTTAAGGTATACCTATACGGACCTAGCTATTCCGAGGATGTGATGAGAAAGTGAAATGTAAGTTTTACGAACCTAGTTAGGAAATAATGTAACATTATTATTACATTGAGAATGTATGAATATATAACTGATGAATATGAATCTATGATTATATAACTGTGTAGGAATACACGAAGTGCAGATAAGCGTTAAGCAGTTAAGTCGTAGCTCATAAACTACGAATCAGGCATGTCTTTCAGTTCTTATCTGATATATGAATTCTATAACTGTTAATCGAGCTATATTTTTCTATGATAATGTTGATGTATATATATGAAATGCATATGAGATATGTATGAAATGTGAAAGTTGATCTTTGCTGATATGTTTGTGACATAAATCTCTATACCTGTTATGTGAGAAGTAACATGCGTAGTAAATATTAATGGATTATGAATGCACGTGCTGAGTATGCTATTATATGCTATGTGCTGCACAAAAACTGTTAGAACTGCTAGGCTGTCGAGCTCACCCTTGCAAATAACCACTTTTACATGTTAATGACTCACGGTAAAGATTACATGCTACTTGATTGATAAAGATCAATAGAATCAAAAGAGATTGATTTGTTTAATTAAAATATGCTCTTGAACCATGTTTAGGTTCTAGTAGATATACTTGATAGTAATTTACGATGTGTAATATATGATAGCTTGTAATGTTGTACTAGGGGGTACATAGAGGAATTCGAATCGAGATATAAAAATTTATGCAGTAATTCGAATAGAATGAATCATAACATAATTTGATTCAAGGATATATAATTGATTCAAGTTAAGAAATCAATAAAAGTTTTATTTTTGAAAGGAGATTGAAAAAGTTTAAATTTTTTCGCATATTTTTATAACATCGAATGTGATGTAAAACAGGAATAGTAAATGATCAAGTTGTGAAACTTATAAAAGTTTGGGGTCATTGTGCAGATCCTGGTAATGGAATGAATTTATATTTTAAATTGTAATAAGTAAAGTTTATTCATTAAGTTTTGAATGAAAAATATAAATAGTTAAACGATAGTAGTATCGTGGCGGACCGAATTTGAGGTTCGAAGGGACCTGGATTTGGGGCCGTCACACACATTCTTTGGAATCTAAGTGGAGTGCCCGCATCACCTCTAATTTGGACTGTGCTCCCAGGATTTGTAACTAGAATCTCATTCCCACACCCCCAAACTTTAGCATAATACTCCTTTAAGGTGCTCTCAATTTCACTTAAAGCCATTTTCTTTACTCGTCGACACAGAGGTAATGATGATTGCAGTCCAAACTTTTGTTTAATTGCAGCCTATATTTCCCTCAACTTTTTTCTTAGTTTTTCTTTTATTGTACCCCCAAACTTGTCAACCAACCATCTAGACCTAACAATCCTAATCCTTGTTTTTCTCACACAATAATGTTTCAAATTGTATGATTTAATTTGAAGCACCTTCTCAAGTGGCACATAACTAGCCCACAACCGCCATAGACAGTTAGTGGCACACTTTGCTTGTATTCTTATTTTCTCATTAACAGAAAAATATATTTTCTTTCCATTACCAACTGCATAATTCACTATAGCTTCCCTACACTATCCTGGTCTAGTGAATATCATATCAACTTCAAATTTTATCTTGCTAATTGGTATGTTGGGATTATATGTTGGAACCACTCTTTTCTTTTTACTTTGTGGCTCCTCTCCTTCCCATTCACTGTTACTACTACAATCACCGCTTGGAGGAATCTCATCATCAGAATTTTCTTCAGTTTCTACCCAAGGCCTCATTCCTTTTGTCCCAAACCTCAACTCATCCTCAACATCTGAAAATGTTGGTTCATCTTCCAACTCTGTAGCCTTAGCTTTTCTAGATGCCCTAGTCTTTTCCCCCTACTACTGCTCTCTTGTGTACCAGCTTCCACATTTGGTTGCTTTCTTGGGATAGATGAAGCCCCAACCTCCTCAACATGTAAGTGACCAATATCAATTTGATCTTCATCAAGGTTTACTTCATAATCCAAAACCATCTCTTGTCCTCTTAATTTTTTTATCAGTCCCTTTCTTTTCCTTATATTTATCAACTCCTCATTCTCATCATCATCAGTAGCATCACTTAACTCCTCATCACTTTCATCATCACTTTGCTTATAACTAGCATCACTTGACTCATCATCTGTCTGCTTTGGTGCTTCCTCATCTCTGACATCAATCTCAGCAGGTGTTTCTTCATTATCCTCATGGTCACAGTATATATATCAATCTTCCCAGTTTTCAGAGCTTCATCAATTAGTAGTCTTACACTATTGTCATCATGAAGAAGTTCTAGACCCTCCTTCAAAGTCCACCCCACCAATTTGAAGTACATATCAAAGTGTCTTTTATACCCTAGGTGTTTTACCAACTTCATCATCCTCTAAACATTCAAGTAATCCCCATCAGCCCCCTTATAAGTTTCTTTCCTTCCACCCTCATAAACATATGATCCATCCTCCTTGGTAACAAACTGACCTCCATGGTACAATTCAACATCAAAGTAGTTCATGCAGTATTAAACAACATGTTCAATTTGTTAGTACCATGACCATTTACTAAATAAACTTATTACATGGTCACCAATTAAAGAAATCTATAAATATTAAAGAAACACAACTATAAACATTAAAGAAACACTAAGCCTTAATTTTTTTATGATTGCTTAACTTTGCAGGATCTAGTTCAGAGACCACTGTACAAAGTTTGCTCCCTATCACTTTTCCTGAAACACTTAAACCTTCACTCAAAATTTCTTTTTATGATTGCTTAACTCTTAAACCTATGTGATTTCCATTTATCAATTCAATTTACAAACTCTATAATCAGTGAAGTTATGGCTATCAATTATTAGGGAAAAAGCACTTTTATACTTTTACACTATTAGGGGTTTGACAATCAGTGAAGATATAGCTACCAACTATTAGGGAAAAAGCACTTTTAGACTTTTACACTAATGTTGGTAGCCATAACTTCACTGATAATATTCCTCTAGTTATTCATGTTTAAATCCAAAATATCATCAAGGAACTTCACTGATACATAAAAGTGCAATACTTCATATAAGAACCTGGGGATTGGAAAAAATAAATATGCAAAAGTGCAATACTTCCTATCAACACCATATACCTTTGCTTTTAAGAAAAAACAAAGATTAAAAAGAGTGCAATATTTTATGTTTTAGACAAAAATTGGTGGAACCCAGACCACACTTACATGTTCGGTAGACGATTGGAACCATAACTTTCTTGGAATGATACCCCACCTTGTTCGTCTGTCTGTATCGCTTAATATGGTAGACGATTGGAACCTTAACTTTATTGGAATGATACCCCACCTTGTTCGTCTGTTTGTATCGCCAGAGACCTCCACCTCTTTCCTCGATTTCTTCTCAGACAAAGGTTTGCTTTTGAGTCCCAGATGAATTGTTTATTTGTATATTTGTTTTTCTTTTCTTTGCTACGGTTTCCTCCCGCCCATTCCACAAAAGCTTAACTGATTGGTCTTGCTGACCCGATCAGCAAATACACGTCATTAGTATTTAATTTTTTAAAGCCACATAGGAAAATCAGCCCAATTTTTTAACGTCCATGAGCAAAATTGGACGGAATGGGTTGATTGAACATTTTTTAAAAGTACAGTGGGCTAATTGAATATTTTAAAAGCACAGTGGCTAATTGCTTAGAACACTACAACCACAATGGGGTAAAAGTGCTTTTTGCCTTGATAAAATTGGGTTAATATAAAACTGGTAATTGTTAGGATTAATTTCTTGCTATTCTCCGTGGGAACGATTCTTTTCTTATCATTATATTACTTGTTGACCACGTATACTTGCGTGCTGAGTGTAATTAGAATTCGACCAACAATTACCATGTTAGGTTGCCATCTTAGTATTTTGTTTATATTTTATCAGTATTTTGGGGGATTTGTGTTTGTAGAGCAATCATGTATGAACTGCTGATGACATCTTTTGGGCTGTTATA
Source organism: Panax notoginseng (assembly GCA_016801055.1). Classification (NCBI taxonomy): domain Eukaryota; kingdom Viridiplantae; phylum Streptophyta; class Magnoliopsida; order Apiales; family Araliaceae; genus Panax; species Panax notoginseng. The sequence continues at coordinate 171,205,965 of CM029016.1, forward strand.
GCCGCAGACTTATGTTTATTATTTTATTATATTTGGATACATGAACAGATTTTTATTAATCTATGGCTTTATTTAGCATTGTATGGATGCATGAACAACCCTTAGTATTAGCATGTTTTGTTTATAGCCATCTTTTAGAATTTTCACATATTGGTATACCTGATGCCATGTTATGGCTTTACCCTATTTTGAGCTGGTATTATTGCAAGGGTTTACTCGATCTCTAATCTTATCATGCTATGATTTTTGTTTAACCTTGTCTCCCTTTATTTAACTATTGATATGTTGGGCATTGGTTTTATAGATTATAAATTTTTTATTGTGGCCAATGATAAATGCCATGTGATTATGACTATTTCTTAGAGTTTGTGTCAAGCATGTGTGGATGAGGGGTTAGTTTAGTTGATAAGTTGAGAATAGTATTGATCCGTTCTTCTTAGCGAGCACCGACCAACAGTTATAACTAGTTATATTTCTGATATAGTTTGCGTGGTTATTGTTTTGAAAATGTGTTCACGCTGTTGAACTTACATGATTACAAGGTAATAAAAGACTTAGACGCTTATACAGTTTCAGATCATGGATTCTGGCATGTTTTCATTGTAACGCCCCAGAAAATCTGATTTTTGAGAATTAAATTTTTATTTTTATTAAATGAATTTAATTGATTATTTATGGAGCAAGCTAATCGAACGTCGTTCTATGACCTAGAAATGTCAGAACATCGTAAGATTTTGGCTACGTGGTAGAATTAAAGTGTTTGAATTTTCAAGACGAAAATAAAAGCTTTCCGAGAAATTTTCCGAAAAACACTATTCACGCATTTCTGCTAGGGAATTATTTTTGAACTTCCGAGAAATACGTAATGATAGAATATCGATGTGAGATAGAATATCCAATAATATTTCAGTTATGGAAAACGTAATATTTCACCTGTGGACTTAAAACCTAACGTTTAAGGAAAATGATTTACGAGAAGGAAATGTAATGCGAGTAATGGATTAAGCGATGATCGTATACTACGTAAGTATTATACGATGTAATGAATACAAGTATGATACGAAGTATTATACGAGTACGTATGAATAATGGTATGTCATATATGTGGAATAAGTATACGAGCTAGAATACGAGAATTATACGTGATTATACGTTATAAGGCTTTAAGCCAATTGTAATGAATTTGTAGAATTGGTAGGATTTGTTAAGTATTATGTGAGCCAAGTGTTGAAGGTAAGTATAATACGACGTATTGTACTATCATGTATGAATAATGAGATAACGTATATTAAGAATTAATATACGAGATAGCATACAAAGATTATACGTGGGGTATAAATTTTAAGTTATGTAATTTAAAGGGAATGGACTTGTAGGATTATAAACTTAATAGTAGGAGTCCAATATAATGTGACAATCAAGCCCAAATGTTTGGTATATCATGAGTCCAAATCATGTAGCACAAGCCCATTAAGGAAGTAGTTGGATGAATTAACCAAGCCCAATGAATTAGCCATGATCCATGGAGAAATCCAAGTGTAAAGTGGGTAGACTTGATGGGCAAACAAATTATGTGATTAGCAAGAGACTTAATGACTAAGCAATGGATAACTTAAGTGGTGAGCAAGTGACTTGGTGACTAAGTAGAAGTGGTGACCAAGTTAACTTAATTAGGAAGTAATGAATAGTAAGGAGGTGGATGGCCTTTTGACCATTATACCCTCATCTAGGATTTCCTATAAATAGAGAGCTTGGAGTTCATTTTGTGGTTGTTCCATTTTCATCCAACTCCTCTCATATATAAGTAACTTATTTGGTTAAGAGAATAAGCACTTTCCTTGTTAAGTTTTTCACCAATAAACTTATAGCTTATTGGTTAGAGATAATAAGTTAGCAAAAGTTATACTTGGAAGTAAGAAGTAAGCACAAGAAAGAATCAAGTGATCATCAAATAGTAAGTGTTCTTGAACCATGTTTCTCTTTCTTTTCTATTGTTAGAGAAGGGGGTATTGGTAGAGCTAACATGCTAAGAAGAGGTTGGAATAATGAATCAAAGGGCTTAAGTCATAATAAGCCGGATAAGTCATGAATAATCTATTCGTAATCATATAGGTTAAGACCTTGTGAAGAACACTAATGAATGTATAGTAACTTGTAGGAACTTGTAACATGGTTACATTAATGAAGTTAGTATGATAATAAGAAGCATGAATAATGGATCGAAGTCATCATCCATAATAAGTTATATGAAAAGAAGACATAAGTTATGAGTATTGAAAATATAAGTAATTCATATTTTCATAAGTTCTAAACTCACAATGAACTAGTAATAACTTATCATGAATATAAGTTAACGAAGCATTTGTGTCAAGATGATAGTATAATGGATTGAATCCAAGTGAAATGGTTTAAAAATCTCAAGTAATGAAGTTTCGCCGGAATTTGCACGATTAGACGACGATCGTCGAATTCGTGAAATTCTCAGAATGGAAGTCGAATTTTGATATTGAGTTTGGAAACGCTGCTTTTCAATGGAGACATGTAGTATTTGTCATTATAGAGTTGCAGACTCGAAAATGGCTGGATTCCGACTTAGAACGAAGAAACGAGCGTTGAACGTTCACGAACGTTTACCGTTTTCATTGAAAATGGACTAGAAGGTGAATTTTTAGCAAACAAAATCGAATAGATAAAATTCTTGAATGATCATGTAGATTACATAATTTGTGAACCGTAAGCTTTTGAACGAGCCAATTCGGACTTATAACGAAGAAGTTATGCGTCCGGGAAGTTCACAAAATTTCAAAACTGAAAATTTTTCTGGTGCACAGAGTTGGCGCCGCGGCGCCAACCCAAGGCAAAATAGGTCACGCCGCAGCGCCGAGTATGGCCGGGCAAAGGTGAAACCTACTGAAGAGTCACGCCGCGGCGCGACAATTATCAAAAGGAATGGCGCCGCAGCGCTGAGTCCGGTTTCCAAGCCCTAAGGGGCGACGCCGCAGCGCGACACAAAGAAGAAAGGCTGGCGCCGCGGCGCCAGCACTAGGGTTTGCATAGAGAGGATTGTTTATGAAGATAAAAAGAGAGGTAATGAAGTAACATAGACCTAATGAACATGAAGTAACATTGTTAAGTCATGATTAAACCCCAAGTAGGATCACTTAGGGTTAATGAAAGTCGATTGAAGATGAACGCAAATGGTATGCAATAAACGTACTTAACCAAGGACGATTAAAATGTCGTTTAATAATGTAAGAACATTAGTAAACCGTAAGGAAAGATGATTAACTCGAGCCGAGTTGTATTAATGATATAATTTCACTTAAGTGTTATAAGAGAACGAAGTTGGTAAGAATGATGTAAAGAATGACGGAAAGCCGGAACCCATAAATAACAAATCTAATAAGGGATTAGATTGAGAAGAAGGGTAAGATTCTTTAGGAGCTATGTAGGTTCATTCATAACCTAATATGGTATGTTATGTGATTATATGTTGTAGAGACTGTAAAGACTCAAGGGAAACGTATTTATACTGTAGCAGACGTTGAAGGCAAGTTATTCATAAACGCTTGTCTAACCTTCATGTTAGCCAGGTTTTCAAATGATTCAAATTATGAGATGCATGCATGGTTTTGAAGAAAGAGTCAATGCCAGTTTTAGCTCGGCTAGACTAATCTTGATAGATTGATTGAACTGTTTACAAGTCTTTCAATATAGAATTGCTAACGCTATCCTACGCCAACAATTTGGTACGGATTCAAGGTAAGCCTGAATATGTATAAACAAATGTTTTTTCATCGAGTATTCGATGGGCACGTGAGGTTGCCACAACTTAAACGTACACATGTTTAATGGATGTAGTGTTGATCAACATAGAGTACTATGAGCTGATCACTCAGAAGTGCTCGTAAGCTATGCCGGACTTACGGACTTCGTGCCGGGTCATTCTTTTCAAAGATACTATAAGACGTTCACGTCTTGAACTAGAATTTATGATTCATGGAATATTGTTATTGTAAAATGTTTTGAAGGAAAAGAAACGCTATTTTAAGTTATTGATAGTACTTCGTAACTATCATCCAGGTATTGAAGATATACGATTCTTATGTTTCAAGCATGCTTTTAAAAATAAAATTGTTATACTTGCTGAGCTTGTTATGCTCATTCTTGCTTGAACCATATGAATGCAGCTTAAACAATACGACCAAGGGATTCGACAAGGATAAAGTGAAGACTAAAGCGAGCTTGTAGACTACCTATGTAATAGTATATGTTTGTAATGATAATATGTGATATTATGACAAGAACAAATGTAACGGTTATAACGAACTTGGGGAATGGTAATATTATTTTGGTATATATATGAGACATATTCGTTCTTTTGAGGCATTTCAATTGAATGTTTGTGTGAACTGTAGCACCGTGGAGTACCATCTGTTGGGTTGAAAGAGACCCGGATTTGGGGGCGTCACATTCATTTTTTTTAAATATATATATATATATATATATATATATATATATATATATATATATATATATATATATATAATAAAAATAAGAACCTTATTTGACTTAGTTTGATTACGTGGCCTTTGTTGCTCAAGTTATTAGATTCATAGGGGTGTTTCTACACCTAGTGCCCTAAAGCCATATGGCTTAGGAGTCATTGATCAAAAGCTCATTAATGGGTAACTCTGAATAGCCTAAGGTATTTAAGCACTACATGGTCATCCTAAAGGTTTTGCTTTTTAAAATGTATAGAATAAAAGTCTAATTTGGCTTAAGTTGATTATGTTGCCTTTGTTGCTCGAGTTATTAGATTCATAAGGGTGTTCTACACCTAGTGCCCTATAGCCATCTGGCTTGGGAGTCATTGATCAAAAGCTTTTTAATGGGTAGCTTTGAATAGCCTAAGATAATTAAGCATTGTCCAAGTCAGATTTTAATGTCTTCATGCTTGTGCATTTTGATCCTTTCTTACATCTGCGTCTTGTTCTTAATGCTTGTTGATTGCTTGAGTTACTGAGTTAACATATTGGTTATTACAATCGGTTGTGTGAGCTTATTTTGAGCTATGATTAGTTAGGATGGTTGGTCTTCACTGTTGGGTAAAATCTAGTTACGCACAACACGCAAGTATACATGGTCAACAAGTAATAAAGTAAAAGTAGAGTATCGTTCCCACGAGGATTATTAATACAAATTACCAAATACTAACTCTAAACAAAACTTATTTTATTTAAACAATCAATTTAAGATTATGAATTAAATTATTAAATTACACTGATTCTAATTACTACTAATTAAAAATTAGATTATGGAGATTTAAGATCACAACTTCACTTATTGCTTCACTTAAATTAATACACTTCTAATCAATTATGCTCACCATTCTGAATTGTTAATCAAGAACACATAAGTAAATATGACCATCTCTCAATGCATCATACTCAAATCAACTTAAATCCACAGGTGATAGAATTAAGAAGAACACCTTAATTAACTAATTCACTATATCTCTATGTGAATTACAATTAAAGAGGATTTTAAGCACAAGTTCTTTATCTAATTACATGCGATGTATAGGTATATCTCTATCCTATATATAAATTATGAATTCCAATGCCATGCAAAAAAACACAATCACATGCTATTATGATCATATCTAAATCTATAATTCATCTCTCGATTTCATATAAATTATCATGGTAATTGTTAGCTAGGTAATTAAGCAATTCACCACAAATCATAATAGATAGTCCAAGAATAATCACAATAATTAATAGAGAAGCATACTAAAAATAAACTATGCAATAAGTTCCACTGTAATCTCACACAAAAGATTTAGTTCATGATTAATGAATTAAAACCAAGAATCCACAATTGAATAATCATTAAAAGATAAAAATAGAAGATGAGAAAAAGATAGAATCTGTTGTCTACAGATTTGATGCTCCCTCCTTGCTCTTACTTTGAATCTTCAATGGTCTCCAAGTTGCTTCAATCTCCAAATCTCATAAGAACTAGGGTTTTGGTCCCAATCTACTCTAATCTAATCTAAATGGAATCCTCCCTTTAATCCTGGTGATTCTCCTCTTTTTATAGGCATCTTCGTATGTCTTTTAATCCTCCTGGAAGTCCTTGATCATTTAGCTCGACCCAATTCTTCTTAAACTCAAATTCTGAAAACTCCTTTTTCCTCCCGACACCCCCGCCCCGGCGGGGGTTTTTGAACTGGATAAGCCCTCCAACTGTAAAGAAATATTGGTCAATTTCAGAGCTGGTAAACCCAATTCGGTGTATACTGATAACGACATAAGGTTCACACTTGCCCCCAAGTCACATAAACATTTGTTGAACGCCATGTTCCCAATTGTGCACGGAATGCTAAAACTCCCCGGATCTTTCATCTTTGGCGGTAACTTTCGCTGTAACACTGCATGACACTGCACTCCTCTGTTAATGCCACAATTTCAAAATCCTCAAACTTCTTTTTCCTAGATAGAATACCTTTCATAAATTTGGCATAACTAGGCATCTGCTCTAAGGCTTAACCGAAAGGGATGTTAATATGAAGTTTCTTAAAAACTTCTTAAAATTTAGCGAATTGCTTATCTAATTTATGTTTTTGGAATCTCTGCTGAAACAGCGGTGGAGGATACACAACTGGCTTGTCATCTTACTTTGTCTGTTCAACTTGCTTTTCCTCTTCCTTTTTCTCTTCAACCACTTTGTTTCCATCAATTATGCCATCAATTTTAACTAAATTTTCTGCAATTTCCCATCTAGATGTTTTTCACTTCTCAAAGTGATTGCCTGACACTGCTTGTGATTTCCCTTCGGATTCCTCTCGGTGTCACTTGGTAGAGTCCCTTGCGGTCTATTGTTCAATGCTAAGGCAAGTTGTCCCATCTGATTTTCTAGGTTCTTGATGGCTACTGCTTGTGACTTCATAACTGTCTCGTTGCTCGTTATATACTTCGACAACAACTCTTCTAAATCTATTTTTCTCTCTTTATGCTGAGTTATTTGTTGATGTTGATTCTGGAACCCCGGGGGATAAGAAGGTTGTGGAGCCTGCTGATTTTGATTGAGGCTCCATGACAAATTTGGATGATTTATATTACCCTAGTTGTAGGCATTTTAATACATATTCTGTGGCAGAATCCTATTGTAGCTTCCCACAAACTGAACTGATGTTGGGTTGATTGCACACTACTCGGTAGGATGTTATCCTGCACATAGCTCGCAAACATATGCCACCTGTTGTGGTTGTGCACCCGTCAAAGGTATCCATTTTCTTTGATAAGGCAGCAATCTGTGCTACCAACGCAGTTACCCCATCTACCTCTAAAACTCCAGCTACCTTAGGTTATGTTATCCTCGATGTAGGCCATTTGTAGTTAATAGCTGCCATTATTTCAACTAACTTATACGCCTCCCCACAGCTCTTGGCCATAAATGCTCCACCCAAAGCTGCATCGATACTCGTCCTGAGATTCCCATTTAACCCGTTGTAGAATGTGTTCATCTGTAGCCATTTTGGTAATCCGTGATTTGGTCATTTCCTAAGCAATTCCTTGTATCTCTCCCGTGCCTCATATAACGATTCTCCGTGCTGCTATTCAAACATTGTAATCTCATTCCTCATTTTTGCAGTCTTTGCTGGTGGGAATAATTTGGCTAAGAATTTTTGAGCGAGGTCTTCCCATGTAGTTATTGATCCCGACAGTAGAGAATGTAACCAACTCTTCGCCTTATCCCGCAGAGTGAATGGGAACAAGCAAAGTCTGACCGCCTCATTCGACATCCCATTGTATTTGAAAGTGTCACATATCTCCAAAAAGCTGACCAAGTGTTCATTTGGATCATCATTTGCAAGTCCCCCAAACTGAACTGAGTTTTGGACCATCTGAATAGTCCCAGTCTTGATTTCAAACATGTTTGCAGCAATCACTGGCCTGGTGATACTCGACTGAAGCTCAGTCATCTTAGGTGTAGTAAAGTCCCGTAGCGCTTTCTGGTCTTCGACAACCATTACTTCTTCTTTTTAAGAATTCTCAAAGTCTTCCCTGGTCTCTTTGATCTACATACTTAGCCTTTGAAACCGTTTCTCGATGTCGTACTCCAAACGAAGCAAGTCTGGGTTTTTGGACCGAGTTTGCATAAACCGACTTCAAGAACCTGAAATAGAAAGAACAAAACAAAAAGAAAAATTGTTTAAGTAAAACTGGACTAATTATACTGATATTGCAAACATTATTAAAATCTATACTAAGTCCCCGGAAATGGCGCCAAAAACTTGTTGGGTAAAATCTATATACGCACAAGACGTAAGTATACGTGGTCAACAAATAATAAAGTGATTAGTCAAGTATCATTCCCACAGAAATTAGCAAGAAATTAACCCTCACAATTATCAATTTCCTATTAATCCAAGTTTTTTTAAACTATCCTTTTTAAGAATTATAACTAAAAATATTAAAAATACTAAGAATACCAAACAATCGACAAACCCTAAAAATTGAAATTTCAAACAAATATTAGAGAATTAGGCTTACAACATCACTATAAGCATCACTCTGATTATTACACCTTATTCCAATTTAATTCACTATCCCAGTTTATTAATCAAGAACACTCAAGTAGAACTAGCCACCTCTAGATGCACTAATACCGTATTAACTCAAATCAACAAATTAGATAGAATTAAGTTAAACACTTTAATTAACTAACTCACTATATCTCTATGTGAATTATAATCAAAGAAGGTTTAAATTCAAGTTCTCTATCTGATTACATGCGACGCTTGGCATATCTCTACCCTAACATTCATCAAGATTCCATTCATTCACAGAATTCAAGAACACATGCTATACTGACTAGGTCTAGATTCGTACTTCATCTCTCGAGTTCATACGATTCCACATAAAATTGGTGATCAAGCAATTTATAGATTCAAGCACAAATCAATATAGATAAACTGAAAGATAGCTTATTAAACTAAAAATCAAAGTTACATAATCATCGTTCAACCCAATGATCCGTTATAAGCCTAATAAAGAATTTAGTTCATCATCAATGAAATAAAAACTAAATTAAATAAAGTAAACATCATCCCGATTACAAATATTAAACTAAAGAAGAAGAATAAATCCATAACCACCCTTCTCTCTAGCTTGAATCTGGAATTGTTGTGAAATCCCCTTCAAAGTTTTCCTCCAATGCTCTTGCTCAGAAAAAATGTCTTCAATGATGTTAATTGCTTGTCTATTAATGCAATCTTGTTGTTTGTTGTTAATTATCAGCCAAGACACGTATTTTGACTCTAATTCCATGCATAATCGAGTTCTAAGCCATTCCAATCACTAGTCTCCACTTTGTTGCAGCATTCAAAACAGAACATGACACTTCTCTTTCTCGTACCCCCGCCCCAGCTGGCATGTAATCTATTAAATATCTTGCACCCCCGCCCCGGCGGGGGTTTTATACATAGAAAGCTCGCCCCGGCTGGCATGTAATCTGTCAGTTGTCCATTTTAGCTCCTGAACTTGCCAAATTTAGCCATAATATTACCCTTTAAGTCCAATTGCCACTCCACCACACCTAAACACAAAATAACACTAAACAAGTAAAAACGAAACATAAAAACAAAAAATTAACACAATTTAAGCTCGAATTAGAAGCCGATTCATAGGTATAAAACCCACTTATCACATCTATACAATGACGAAGTGTTAGAATGATCCAATATGGCAACTCAAACCAAATCGGCGAGTGTGTCCAGTTATGACTTTTCTCGTATCCTATTGCTCTCAACTTACCATGCTCTTTCCCAGGCGATGGAAATGTTAGATCATTTAGCCAGCCCAATAGGTTGTTACCCGACAAGCAACCATCAACCCCCTTTTTCTCTATCTTTCTGTTGAACTATGTAGACATCATTCTATAATTATGCTCAACATGCAAAAATCTACGAGCAGTTCCAAAGAAAATAGTTTTTTGGCCATGACATAGTTAAGTGCCTTGCACATCCCCCATACAGACTGGACATGACAACTTACCATGAGTCGACCAACCATTAATCATCCCAAGTGCCAAAAAGTTAGTGATAGTCCATAATAAGGCTGCCTTCATTGCAAAATTTTGCCCGACAGATTTATCAAAAGTCTAAACACATGTTTCTCACAGCATCTTAACTTCATCGACTACCGACCTAAGGTGCACGTTAATGTCTTTTGTAGGACTCTTATCCCCCAGCATAAGTAAGGTCAAGAAAAGATAAGGATCCCTCATACATATTGATGGTGGAAGATTGTACGGTACCATAATCACTAGCGAAACAGAGTAAGGTTGACTAAAATTATTAAATGGACAGAAGCCATCTATAGCCATGCCAAGCCGGACATTCCTAACTTCGTCAGCAAATTATGGAAAATTAGCCTCAAAATTCTTCCATTCATCTCCATCCGCTGGGTGAGTCAGCTGACCAAGCACGACATCCCTTATTTTATGCCAACTCATATGTTGAGCAGTGCGCGCAAACATGAATAGTCGTTGCAATCTCGACGCAAGAGGAAAGTACCATAAAATCTTCTTTAGAACATGTTTCTCCTTCTCCCCACGTTTTGTGATCTTGTATTGAGATGAGTTGCAGGTATCACACTGCACCTTATCTTTGTCCTCCCCATAGTATAATATACAATCCTGCTCACCAGCATTGATCTTCTCATACCCGAGATTCAACCCCTTAACCATCTTCTTCACTTCATAGTAATTCGCGGGCAGAGTATTATTCCTAGGAAAGAACTCGCTGAAAATATCAAGCAAATCATTGAATCCTCTCTCACAGCAGTCATGCTCATTATTGAAATGTAAAAGCTTCATAACTGCAGAAAGTCTGGTGTGCTTGTCATTTCCAGGATATAATGGGACACTCGATTCAGATAGCAACTTGTAAAAGACAGCTACTGAATCATTTGGCATTTTTTGAGCACTGCTTGACGCGTGCTCGTTTTCAGCCCAGTCAATATTGGTAGGGTCATACGCATCAACCAACATCTGCACGACATCATAGTTATCTGATTGTGAATCCCTATGAACCGATTGGTTTATAGTACTATCTATCCGTTCTCTAAACTCAGTTGATTCCCCGTGATGAATCCATACTGAATACCCATCCACAAACCCACGTGAATATAAGTAAAATTTAATTTCATCGACAGTCTTCCATATAATGTTCTTACACTTGAAACACGGGCACCTCATCTTTCCGTTCGGATCATCAACATGTTTTATTGCTTTGTTCATAAAATTGGACACCCCATCACAGTACGCATCAACTAATCACATCCAATCAATCTGTATCCTATGGTACATCTAACTCCAGTCGGCTGACATCTTTAATTGAAGAAAAAATCCAATTAGATCAAGAATAATCATGAATGCGGTCCATGCATGTATTTAGTTTACCTAGTATATATCTTCATTCTATAGGGATTAGGATTCTATCCCGTTCTTGGATGTGTAACCTCACTAGTGCTAATCTTAAGCATGTTTCTTCTATTTTAAGAAAATTTCAGCAGCACCTCCCCATAGTCTCCAAGTACACGAAATAGACCAAGACAACTTAGTTTAAGTATGAACTCGGAGAACATGTAGAGACACTAGCTGAAAAATCCTCAAAAGTTTATAAAAACGCACCTTATGACTTGGCTCCGACCTAAGTGAGAGACATAACATCAAGTAACAGTCCCAAACTGGGGGCTATTCGACATTCACTCTGAATGAGTGAAACGGGTTTCTAAGCTCCTACCTATGTATACTAAAACTCCTATGTATACTGCATGATGTGTCAACCATATTCAATTTGATTTAGCTGTGAAAAACTAATCAAATGTTACTTAGTTTACTAAAGCTCCGAATAACTGTACTACATGTGTCAAACATATTTAGTTTCCTTTAGTTGTGAAAAACTAAGCAAATACTACTTAGTTTAGTAAAGGTTATAAGTATTTACACGTGTCAAACATATTCAGTTTAATTTAGTAGTGGAACACTAAGCAAACAACACATAGTATTTATTTATTTATTTTGTTTTATATTTTTTGTTTCAATTTATTTTATTATATTTTTATTTTATTTATTTTGTTTCAATTTAATTTTTTTTATTTTATTTTTATTTTATTTATTCTAATTTATTTAATTAATTGTATTTTATTTTATTTTGTTTATTTTGTTTTATCAAAAGATTTTATTTTATTTTAGTTTATTTTGTTTTTTATTTTGTTTTATTTTATTTTATTTTATAAATACTATTTTATTTTATTTTATTGTAACTTATTTTAATTTATTTTATTTTGTATTAGTATATATATTTTATATTATTTTATTTTATTTACAATTTATTTAAGGTAAATTAAAATAAATTAAATTATTTTATTTATTTTATCTTAATTATGTTATTTGATTTTATTATTTTATATTATCTTATCATACAAAATATAATTAAAATTTAGTTTATGTGATAATATTATTTTATTTTTTAAGTAGTTTGAAAATAAGTAAATGATACTTAGTTTATTTTCAATTGATTTTATTAGTAGGAAACTAAGTAAATGTTACTTAGTATATTTTAATATTGGAAAGTAATTAAAATCCATAAATAAAATAAAGCAAAGCCCACATATATAATTCTGATAAGAATTCCGTCTAGAATTTCGTCAAAAATAGAAAATATACTAAAGTCCATATCAGTAAGAACCATCAGGCAAGATAAAGACATAATATTGCAAGAAAAAAAATCATATATACACAACATAGGTAAGGTATTCCAAAATCATTAAGGCAGTCTCAAAATCAATCATAATTGAGTCAATTAAGCATATGAGTGAGTAATTAAAAGCTGTCCCAATCAGTTCAAAAAAAAATTAATAGACATTAAATCAGTACCCAAGATTTCCAATACCTAAAATCAGTACACAATATTTCCATTACCCAAATGATTTGTAGCCAATTTCGTGAATATATGAATCATTAGCCAAAATTGATACATAATATAGCCATATTTCCATAAATTATCTAACTAAGTAGCTAATTTATGAAGCTAAATTCAACATTTAGAAATTACCAATATACAACACAATCAAAATTCTAAAATTAAAACATAAATTAAACCTAACCTTAATGAGAGATCGTTCCGACAGGTTGACCAACCGTTGCTCGGAGGTGGTGGTCGAAGGTGGTAGTCACAAGTAGTGGTCGAAGTGGTTATCGGAGTGAGATGAGAGAGTTGGTGAGAGATGAGAGTGAGGGAGAGATGAGAGAGTGAGAGAATGAGGTGGCTAGAGAAAACGATCTGAATAGGTTTTAATGATCATTTTCGATGGAATTTCGTCGATTTTAATTCTATCGACTTTGAACTAATTTTGACGAACTATTCAATCGAGTGTAATACATATTTTGTCGACCTTAGTACTACGCTGGCGGGAAAGCTCGGTGTAGACACTCAAAATTTTGCATTCCTATTGCTAACCCTGCATGAGGGCAAAATTATCTTCCAGAGATAACCCTGGAAGTCAAATCAGTTTCAACACCAGAGATAACCCCAGGAGATACAATTTTCAATCTCGAACACAAACCCGAGATACTCAGTTCTCAATCTCAAAGACAACCCCGAGATACTCAGTTTCAACCCCGGAGACAACCACGGTAGATTCAGTTCCAACCTCGGAGATAACCCCAACAGAAGCAGTTCTAGTTCTGGAGATAACCCGGGAAAAGTCAGTTCCAACCCCAGAGATAACCCCGAGACACTCAATTCTAACCCCGGAGATAACCCCGGGAGGTCAATCCACCTCAGAGATAACATTGAGGATATTCAGCATTCACAACAGACCAATCTCAGAGATAACCCATAGCAACGACTGCTACATCTGCGCAAAGCCGGAGATAACCCCGGTGAGGGGCAAAATCATCATTTTGGCACCTCTATACTACATTCATGTTGTCTCAACACATTTCAATCAAAATTGCAAACAAGGTGTCCCACAAGAACCATAGCTAAAATCCCGAGTGATTACTACACAAGACAGCACACCGGATATAATTTGAAAATTTAGAGATCTGGTCATGGACCCATCTTCCCGTCATCATACAGCCTCTAATCCCATGTCATTGTGTAGCTCTCAACAACAGCATTCTGAAAAGGTACATAACGCCTTTATCGGATGCCTGGATTGAAAGTTATGAAGGTTCGAGCGGACATCGCGTAACTAAATTGCATGTACTTTTAGACGATAGGACCCGCAAGGCCCGGGGCATCCCAGGCAGTCGCAGGTAGACTCGCGGCTATCGGGTCTTTAAATACGAGCTATTGGTAGCTCATTTGAAAAAAAAGGAAAAAAATAGAGACAACTCTGTCCATTTCAGTCTGTAAACAATGCTAGAGTGCTCTAAGTTGAGTGATTCTTTTTTTCTAAACACTTGTAAGCTCGTGTTTTACTACATACTGAAGTTTAACCGGTAGAAACTGAGTTTTTAGTCATCAAAAGCTATCTGAAGTCTTCTTGGTAGACCACTGTAAGATTTTTTAGGTTTTTAAGATTTTAATTACTTCTATATATATATATATATATATATATATATATGTATATATGTATATATATATATTGTGACTCCCCCAAAATAGGTATACATCACCCATTTTGAGTCGCCAAATACATGGTACATAAATCAAATACAAACTTATTTTATACAATACAACAATAGCGTAGCTTTGAGTTTTTACACGAATATTGTCTCGTAGACAGTATTCAAACTCAAATGAAGTCCTCATTACATTTATTATTACACTATTTCATAGAATAGTGAGGACTACTATAGCCACCATCTCGGACCGTCACTCTGTTCTCCGACTAGTCCCGGCTACGTTCTCATTTCCTGAAGAGAACAATGAAAGCAAAAGAGTGAGCTCAACCACCCCAGTAAAAAATATTATGACTAAGATAATGCAGAATAAACTATCGTTAGCCTTCAATAATGTTAAACTTATAAAATATAATAAACATCATGTTTAACTGCAGCGGAACAAGTATTCCATTAGAAGAGTCAAGTAGAGCATGATATCTACTATCTTCTATGATTTAAAAAGTTTTTCATCAACTTTATCGCTGAGACTCAGCTTAATAAAAAAACCACATCATCGAATCATCCCTGCACTACGGGCCAAGGATATTCATGTAATCATCAATGGTCATGATCAAATCAACAACTGTCCATCAATACACTACGGGCCAATGAGGACTTTTACCACATCATTAGTAACATTACGGTCATGATTTTACCGAATAATCCCTGGTCATAATCATGCCAATCAATAGTACATCTATGCACGCAAGCCACATATGTCTTTTATCACAATATAAGCATGATGATGATTACAATGATATAAGAATTCAATTAAAAGAAAGCAAATGATAAATTTTTAAAGATTTATAATTTAATTTATCCAGAATTTAATAATGTCCAAATTGTCAACATGATACTACTTTGTAGAGTAAAATTCAAGAATAATATTATATCAAAAATGATTTGGACCGAAAAAAAATCAATTTTTATCATGAATAGTGCCCTGGGTGAATAGTACCCGAGTGAATAGTACCCCGTGAATAGTAACCCATAAATAGTAACTCAATATGAAAAGTATCCCGAATCCTTGGGTGAATAATATTCGAGTGAATAGTAACCGAGTGAATAGTACCCCGAGTGAAAATATTGATATTTAATAAGAAAGTTTAGATAAATATTCCAATGAAACGATACTGGATGTAGCGCAAAACTCAAGTATATTCCACTAATTTCAGGAATTATAGAAGCAATACTTACCATAGTAATTTTAGATTTACGAATATAAAAAGAAATAATATACGAAACTGGAAATGGATGTTCACCCGTCATGCAGTAGTCCGCGTAGAGAGATCATTTCCACAATTTAATAACAATTAAATACGAAGGGTTATTCACCAGGCATGCGGTAGGCCGCGTAGACATGTTATTCCCATAGAATAATAAAGAATGGAATAACAACCTTTACGAGTATTGAAGAAAAATAACTCTCTTCATGAATACGAAAGAAATAATACCCCTTACCTTAATAGAAGATTGAATACTGAAGTAGGGTAGTAGCAGAATACTCTTCTTCTTGCTCTCTATAGTTTCTCTCTCTAGCGTTTCAGTGAATTCGTAAGAAATAATGAAGGAATGAGCTTCTATTTATAGGAAAAAAGACTGAATAGTAACTAATTCATGAACGACCCAGATTAATTTTCTTTTAAACGGACGGTCCATATTGATTTACTATTAAAACTTAAAGCAACGGTCCATACTAATTTACTTTAAACTAGCGATCCATATTGATTTACTATTATAACTTCAACCAACGGTCCAAAAAATTAGCATATTTCCTCATGGAATAATAAGTCAAACTCATAACAAACACCTCATAACAAAGCCCTCTATTTATATCAAAAATTGAATAAATATTTACCACAAATCACTTATATTTAATAAACACATTTTTAATCTATTAACAATTATTCATCATTAATATTATAACTCACAATATTTAACAACCAGATCATTCCCAGGAAAGAGGGAGACTTTCAGATAAGGATTTCTCCCTATTGGCGAGCAATTAGGTGACCAAACCTCTCCTCGACAGAACTTTCTAGACATCGTAAATATTACAAATAATAATATGAATAACTTTGTCGTCTCAATTATTGATTAAATAATATAAAATATTATGTAGATGATATTGTGACAATAATTGAATCAAATAACGTGAGATACTATGCAGCAATTACTGTAGCAATAATTGAGTATAACTGAGTGACTTCTCACGTAAGCATCAATAATCAAAGATACTGTACAATACCGTGTGCTACTATGCAACTACGCGTATTATTATTCTTTTACTACTGGGTATTTTAAAGGTTTAACGGTAAAACTTTCTCCGTTATTTCTTATAAAAAGTTATTTCTGTCATTTTCTAACTCCGACAGTTATTCCGTTGTGGGGTCCACTAATGATGGTGTCGTTTTACAAATATTCTCCAGCAGAAAGAATATTCCCCGACCAAATGAATATTTCTTGACACAACAAATATTTTATAACAACTTGCTTAGTTTGCAAAATATTCAAATGTCATCCTTAACTTCAAACTTTTATCAATTTAACTATTTACCAAAATAGAAAAATTAAATACTTTTATTTCATAAAATTTGGGGTCTTACATATATACTTATATATATATATATATATATATATATATATATATATATATATATATATATATATATATATATATATACTTTTATATAAATATCTGCTTTATTGTTTTCATAATGTAGATATTTAATCTTTTAGCCTGCGGGCTAGATTTGCCTAAATTTGGCTATTTTTGGTTTTAACCGGTTCATGGTGACTAAACTAGAACCATGGAAGCTGGAATGATCTAGATTTACTCAGATCTAGTTCTTTTTCTAGCTTTTGTACATATTGCTTTCTCATGTGAGCTTATGAATCATGTGATCACAAATTCAACTTCTGAATCTAGATTCGGTTCCCGTGATGAACATTTTGCAGCTGCAGCCAACTTGTAAATTATATACGGTGTCTAAATTTCCTTAGATGGCTTTTATGCCCACAAGGAGTTCGGCACTACTATGTATCTTATTTTCTCGAAGATGCTTCGCATCTCGAAAATAAAAGCAATCAAGCCGAATAGATAATAAAATGGAAGTATCAAAGGCCTCAATTACTATTGAGCACAAGGAATTGAAAAAACTGTTTTACAAAACATCATTACCATATCTTGTTAAAATTGAACTTTTATGCAAAAGTCAAACCCTTTGTATATAGGTGCAAATGAGGCATAACACTACTTCCAAGTAACTGCACACAGACCCTACACACACACATAAACATATAAATGTTTAAATGAAAAGTGGCGGTAACCGTGTTATCACAGAAGTCGAGGGGTGCCTAACATCTTCCCTCTACTTAATCAAGCCCCCAGACCCTAACGAATTTTGGTTTCTCAGTCCAGTTAAACAGTGTCAAATACATGTGTCTTTGTGCAAACCTTTTCCCGGTTGAGTTGGTGTAACAATTTAAAAATACCAACTGACGACTCTTACAGTCAAATTATCGACATATACATGTCGGACCTTTTCAAACTTATTTTTTTCAAACAAATCTCACCAAACATGAGAACACCAAAAGACAAGAACAGAAATGGACAAATAAAAATCCTGACGTCGATAGGTGACTACTCTGCTGGGGACTCTAGTAAGATGGCTTAAGCCGTTATTCAAGCTTTTCAAAAACTTTTATCTGCTTATGTGTGAATGATGTATTTACATTTGAATGAATGTGTACTAATGCTTTATTTACTGCACTTTAGTGCTTCACACCATATCTGCATGTGATATTAGTGCTTCGTACATGTCATCATTTTCATACGGTGAGACGCGGTGTATCTGAATGTATGTTGTGTGGTCCCTCCACCAAGAGGCTATCCCGTCGGTGTTTGATTACTAGTCTCGTCGGTGTTTGATTACTAGTCTCGTCGGAAAACTAATTCCATGAGGCTCAGGAAAGGCACCACCCAGATTCGCTCTAGTTGAAAGATTGGATAAACTTCCCATCAAGTAAATTGCGATGAACTGAGGACCTTCATGCCGAAAAGCCGCGAGAGTTGCCTTAGATAGGTCAGCCTCTGATAAACCAAACGCGGAGGGAAGTCACTTCATACCTTCCTATTTCAATTACTTGTGATTTCATTTCCATGTCAATCTTCATGTAATGGAAAATATAAAAGAATATGTGAACATGTATTCCCTTTTCATATCAAGACATGTCATGCTATCCTGCCATTAAAATGACTGACATCCATTTTGTAGGAAAACCTTAAAACACTCCTAAAAAATAGACACATTACATAGCATGTAATATCTCCCCGTTTTCCCAAACTAAACTACACAGTCTTTTTGTAGGGAAATGATTGGTCTCGTTACCCGTTCAAAGTTTAAAAAGGCACTAATCCCACAGCCAGACATGGCTACAAGTGCCCATCCTGATCCTACTCCTATTTCTCGCGAGGAGTTCGAAGGATTAAGAAATCAAATAACAAAGTTGGATGTTCTCCTAAAAGAACTAAACAAATCAACTCATGGTCCACAAATACCCATCTAAACAAAAGCCTCTACACAGGGAGGAATCCAGGGTCCGGATAGAGAAGTCCCAATACCTGAGTCTCAGACTGAGAAGTCTAACAAAACCCTGAAATCACCCATCTTAAAGAAGATCAAGACACTGATGATATTCGAAAGAAGGTTCTACAAATGGAAGAGACCATTCGGTCCATCAAAGGCATTAGAATGCACGGAAGCGTCTCTTATTCAGACCTTTTCATAAGACTCCTGACTTTGAGAAGTATGATGGATTGGGAGATCCATACACCCACTTAAAATTGTTCATTGGAGAACTCAGATCATATGTCAAGAATAAAAAGCTGAGAATGCAACTATTTCATAAAAGTCTAACTAGAGAAGCCAGAGCATGGTACACCAAATTGGATAACTCCAAAAGTCACAGCTGGGAGGATTTAGCCCATGCTTTCCGCAGTCAATATAGCTTCCAAACTCAGATGGCTCCAGACCGGTATCAAATTACCAAAGTCAATAAGCAAGTTAATGAGTCATTAAGAGAGTATGCCAAAAGATGGAGGCGTCTGGCTGCTCAAGTAATCCCATCCATGACAGAGACTAAGATGGTGATGACCTTCATAGATATTCAAGAAGCTCCATTTCATGAGAGGGTCCTAGCTGGAATAGGAAAACCATTCTCAGAAATGATTAAGCATAGAGAAATGGCAGAAATGGGATTGATGTCTTGAAAGATTCAAGACCTCGTCGCTTTGAAAGTCGTAGCTGAGCATATCCAATCTGGAAGTTATGGGAACAACACCCAAAGGGTCCATAAGAAGAAAAAAGAGGATGTTACCTTGATACTGAAAGGGCAAACATAAAAAGTTAATCAAAACTTGCCTATCCAAAGGAGAAACTACTCCCCTTTTCCAGCACAGTCCTCAAATCCTCCCTTGTCAAAGAGTGGAGAAGTCAGAAGCTCAAGAGTGTTCACACCCTTAGGTGATTCACTCGAAAACATCTTTAAATGTCTGACAACTCAGAATAAAATCACTCATCTCCTTCCACAAGCTAATCTAAGTGGAAATGGCTTCAATACAAACAAGAAGTGTGCTTACCATTATGGAGCTCTAGGACACGACACTCAGGATTGTTGGACCCTCAAGCATAAGATCCATAACTTAATAGATAGTGGTGAGATCGTGGTGACCAAGCCCGAGCAACCACACATTCAGGATAACCCTCTCCCTCAACACAAGGAATAGGATGTTAACATGATCGATGGAGGCAGAGGAGAAGGTTCCCTGTACCTCAAATATATGGGTGGTTCTCCATAAACCAGTAAGGATAATTTTGACAAGTGGGATTATTCAAAGTTCCAGTTCATGATGGAATAGGAGTTAAAGTCTCATGACAAACATGTCAATCAACTGGCAGAATGGTGTGATACATCAACACCAAGTCACATGACAGTTGTTCAGTCAGGAGCATGCTAGTCCCCTCTCTCTTATCACAAAAACTCCATCACTCACCCAAGAGAGTGAGACCTTGGAAGAAAAGCTTTCAAGAAAAGCAAGAGCACAAGCCCATTGGGACTTCACTAACAAAAGGGAGTTCACCTATTTAGGCCAACTGATGGAAGAAATATTGCAGATGCTAATAAATGAAGGAAACATCACTACACTACTACCTCCAGTCAAGCCACGCTAAAAAATGTTTGATGCTACTGGAGTATGTCAATACCACTCCCATTCTCACGGTCACAGCACTGAAGAATGTTGGACACTTTTCCATCTCATACAGAATAAGATTGACAACGGTAACCTGCAAATGGCAGACGATGACACTTTTCCTCTAAGATCACAAAGATGGAAGGAAATTATAGCAGTTATATCCTCTAAGGGAGATTTGGCTGCCAAATCATTTATAATACAACCATCAACCTCAAAGGAGTTGAAAACCCTTTGAAGGTTGTTGCACCAGCACCACTCATATTGCCATTCAGGCCACAACATCCTATCTTCAACCTTAAGAAAGTTCCATGGAACTATGGAGAGGTTGAAGGATCAACATCAAACACAACTGTTGTGGTATCTAAGGAAAATCCGCTATATCTCCCTCAACGAGTGATGAAGTGAGTCATCAGATCTAATGGGAAAGTGCCCAAGGAGAAAATCAAAGAATTCCTCCGACAGATGGCACACAATGAAGCCAAGGTGGTTCAAAGCTTGAAAGAAGCTCCACAACAAATATCTATTCTGGACTTGGTTTTCTTTTCGAAAGATCAACAAAAGGTCTTACTGAAGATATTGGAAGAAGACAGTGGATGTAAAAAAATTTCATCATCTGGTAGATCACATCTTTAACATTAATGTGATATCTTTTACCGATGATAACATATCTCCTGAAGGGATGGGTCATTGCAAGCCACTGCACATAGCAGTGATGTCTTTCGAATATTTCAGAGGAGTGCTAATAGATGGAGGATCATCCCTAAACATCTGACCCTATGCCACATTGGAAAGAATGAAGATCAATCTCAATAGGATTTGAAGTAGCTACACATTCATCAAAGCTTTTGATGGATCTCGGTGAAATATTATCGAAGAGATTGAATTACCAGTGGAAATTGGTCCACATACATTCTACATATCATTTCAAATGCTCAAAATCACTACAGGATATAATTTGTTATTAGGAAGACCTTGGATTCATATGGCAGGAGCCATCCCATCCACTCTTCATCAACAACTTAAGTATATCATCAATGGTAATCTGGTCACTTTCAATGTTGAGTCATACTATCGTGTCCAAAGTGATATACCTCTCATCAGTTTCAATGAAGAAGTTGAGTCTGTCAACTTCCAAGCCCTTAAGGTGAGTAATACTCACTATCAACCCATTTGGGCTCCAGCTCTGAAACCAAGAGTTTCCGCCAAGGTAATGTCGGTCAGTCAAGAAATGATATCCTTGAGTTTTCAGCCAGGACAAGGGTTAGGAAAGAATCAGCAAAGAATTAAATGTCCAATTCAAATTCCCAGCCAAGTAGGGAAAGCATACACCGGTTCCTTCCTCTACAAGGTTTGTTGCCTAAACTTGCAGATGCTGATTTTATATGGCCTCTAAGGATAATTCATGTCTTTGTGGTGGGTATGTTATTTCCCAAGCTAATACCGGTTAGTGGGAAAGAAGTCCTGATTCCAGACCCAAACATGGAGGAAAGTAATCAAAGGCACAATCAAGATATTAAGATACAGATATCGAAAATGTACTTACTGGCACATACCAAGGATGAACAAGGATATCTTAGATGACAACTGCTCAAATGTCATGGTCATCATTCAAGAGAAGGAGGACGATAAAAACCCCTTCATCACAGCTGTCTACTAGGACTTGACCCTTGGCAATTGGAGCAACACTCCTTGCATTTGCCGAAAAAGGTAAAAAGGGCAGAAAATCCCTCTGCCTTGTAGATAGCAATAAACTGCTTACTTTTACTGCATAGTTTTAGCAGTTGTTTTTGTCATGCCATGCTAACAATTTGTATGATCAAACAATTTTATATATTAAGTGAAAACATTTTGTTTCAGGACTCAAAAGTTAGATTTGCCTAAACTTGCTGATGGAGTGCCTATTCTTCACAAGTATTGCAACTTTGATGTAAAGTTGGACTTTGACTTAATGGAGATTGAACAAGAAGAGTATGAGGTGCCTTAAGGAGATCAAAGAATGGGTCGAAAACAAACCCAAGCCAAATCTTGATCAAACCACCTCTTTTAACCTAAGAACCTCAAAAAACTCCAAACAAATCCAGATTGGCACGGACCTTACCTCTAGCCAAAGGAATGACATGGTTACTCTATTAACCCAATTCCAGGATGTGTTTGCATGGTCTCACAAAGACATAATCAGTTTATCAACTAACATCGTCATTCATCGCCAACCCATCAAAGAGGGATTCAAGTCAGTCAAACAAAAACTCAGACAATTAAAACTTGAGTGGAGTTTGAAAGTTAAGGAAGAAATTGTGAAACAATTTAAAGCTAGCATTATCATGGTATCAACATACCCTGAGTGGCTATCCAATATAGTCGCCGTACCTAAACCAGGAGGGAAGGTGCGAGTATACGTGGATTATAGGGATCTTAACAAAGCTTGTCTCAAAGACAACTTTCCCGTACCATTCATCCACATACTCATTGATAATATAACTCAGTATGGCATGTACTCCTTTGTTGACTGCTTTGCTGGGTATCATCAAATCATGGTTACCGAAGAGGATAGAGAGAAGATATCATTCATCACTCTTTGGGGAACCTTTTGCTACAGACGGTTGTCATTCGGCCTCATCAATGCTGAAGCTACCTATCAGCGAACCATGATGGCTCTTTTCCATGATCTAATACACAAAGATATAGAAGTCTATGTTGATGACATCATGGTCAAATCCCGAAGGGAAGAAGACCACATCGACCATCTCAAAAAGCTCTTCAACAGATTACGCAAGCACAACTTGAAGCTAAATCCGGCCAAATGCGCCTTTGGCGTCAAGTCAGGTAAGTTGCTGGGATTCCTAGTGAGCCACAAGGGCATTGAGATAGATTCTACCAAAATTCAAGCCATTACTGAAATGCCCATACCCTAGACAGATAGGGAAATACGGGGATTTTTGGAAAGAATCAACTTCGTAAACCGATTCATCTCCCAACTCACAGCAACCTGTGAACCTATCTTCAAGTTGTTAAGGAAGAACTCCTCTAAGAAATGGAACAACGATTGTCAAAAGCCTTCCTTTCCATCAAAGAGCATCTACTGAAAGCTCCTGTCTTGGTACCTCCCAGGGATGGTGTTCCTCTGTTTATGTACCTGTCAATCAATGACAATGCTATGGGCTACATGCTGGGACATAAAGATGATAGAGGCCAAGAAAGAGCTATCTATTACCTCAGCAAAAGTTTTAGCAGCAGTGAACACAAGTACACACTGATTGAGAAAACTTGTTGTGCTTTAGCATGGGCTTCCATAAGATTATAGCATTATCTCCATGGCCACACAACTCATCTCATATCTCGCATGGATCCTCTCAAGTATGTGTTCAGTAAACCTGTGTTTAATTGTCGACTTTCCAAATGGCAGTTGATCCTATAGTAATTTGACATCATCTACGTGACTCAAAAGTCTATCAAGGGTCAAGAAATTACGGATCAACTGGCCGCATTGCCCTCCGTGGATTTTAAACCCTTGGAAACATATTTCCCCAATGAAGGGGTAATGACAATTCAGCAACACCATCATGAAAATACGTACAACCCAATCATGGAGGATGTATTTTGATGGAGCTGTAAATCTGGAAGGTGTCGGAGCTAGAGCAGTTCTAGTGTCTATTTCGGGAGAGCAGTATCCCGTTGCCATTAAATTATAGTTTGTCAACACCAACAACACAAATGAGTATTAAGGTTGTATAATGGGGTTGAAGCTAGCCCAATCCATGGGCGTCAAATGGTTAACTATTTTTGGAAATTTTGAAATGGCAATCAGACAAACCACTTGGGTTTATCACACCAAAGAATTACATTTGTTGCATTACCATCGACAAGTTATCCAAATGGCTTCGGAGTTTGAAGAAATATCCTTCCTCCACATCCCTCGAAACAAGAATGACTTTGTTGATGCACTAGCAACTTTGGCCTCCTTGATCAATATACCTGAGAAGGGAAGCATTCAAAAAATCTCATTTGCCTGCCAAAAGGCTCTAGCCTACTAGAATTACATAGGAGAAGAATCGAATGAGCTGCCTCCCATCCAACGCCTTGGTATCAATCTATCAAGGAGTATCTAGGAGACGGATCTACACTCATTGACGCGAGTCAAGCTGATTGAAAGAGGATCCATCGAATGGCCATGAAATTCTTTCTGAGCGGAGGCACACTCTACTAAAGAGATGCAGGGTTAGGCCTGCTCAGATTCTTTGACAAAGACCAAGCTTAGAGGCTCATGGATGTAATCCATGGTGGAGTATGTGGCCCACACATGAGTGGCCCTTTACTAGTCAAGAAGATCCTAAGAACAGGGCATTATCTGGTCTCTCTCAAAGCTAATTGTGATGATCACGTCAAGAGATGATATCAATAACAAATTCACGGGAATGCTATCCACGCCCCTCCAAGGGAATTCCACAATATGAGTTCACCCTGGCCCTTCTCAATGTGGGGAATGGACGTGATCGGGCCAATCGAGCCCAAAGCCAGCAATGGTCATCGATTTATCTTCACCATGATCGACTACTTTACCAAGTGGGTAGAAGCTTCCTCTTCCCCCAGGGTTACTAAAGAGGTGATCATTGGTTTGATCAGAAACAATGTCATTTGTCGATACGGACAACCAGAGGTGATTGTATCAGACAATACTAAAAATCTCAACAACCAAATGATGGAGGACTTATGCAGTAAATTCCACATCAAGCATCTCAGCTCCGTTATCTATCGTCCAAAGATGAATGATTTTATTGAAGCGGCTAATAAGAATATCAAAAAGATCATGCAAAAGATGTTCGCCAATCACAAAGGATGGCCTGACTTGTTGCCTCTGACTCTATTAGCCTACAGAACGTCAATGCGCACTTTCACTGGGGTAACCCCCTACTCATAAACCTATGACATGGAAACAGTGCTCCCCATAGAGGTGGAAATGGAATCTCTAAGAGTGTTGATAGACGCTTAGCTGGATGAAGACCAATGGTTACAAGATCGGTGCCACCAATTGTCTCTAATAGATGAAAGGTGGGCAACAACCATTTTCCATGGTCAGCTATACCAACAAAGGATCGCTCGATCCTACAACAAGAAAGTCCGGCTACAGCAGTTCAAAGAAAATGACTTGGTCTTGAAGAAAGTCATTGCCAACCAAGATTAATCTAAAGGAAAATTCACCCTAAATTGGGAAGGCACGTTTGTTGTCAAGGAGATATTGGTAGATGGTGCCCTCAGATTACAAGAGATGGATGGTGAGGAATTTTCCAAACTCATCAACTCGGATAACGTGAAACAGTACTATGTCTAAAGTTACCTGCAAACCAACATCCTGGTTCTGGATCATCAGATCCATCAATCAATTCAGGTTTTCAAAACCTTTCTCACTACATACAACTTTGACAACTTCAGTTTATCCCATCAGGGACGAACTACGCAGACCTGATCTGCCCAATACACCGGAGTGCATTGGTAGTCATTTTTATGGTCTGGTCTAACTATAGAAAAAAATAAAAAAATCTCTCTACAGACTCTTTATGACATATAACTTTCAACCTTTTTACGGTAAGTTGGAACTATGTAGACCTGATCTCCCCTCATCAATGGGAGTACATACGCAGCCATTCACGGCGCGGTCTCACTCCTAATAAAAACACAAAACTATGTCAACAGTACTGGGTCATCCTTCAAACTTTCAAACCAAACCATAAGAGATGGAACTACCTGATCTCCCCAATACACGGGAATACATCGGCGACCATCTGTGGGGTGGTTACACCACACTTCATTGGCTTAGACCACAGTGATGGAACTACCTGGTCTCCCAACACAAATGGGAGAAAAAAAGGCGACCATCTAAGTTGCGGCTGAATCTTCAAAGAGAAA
This sequence comes from Panax notoginseng, assembly GCA_016801055.1. Lineage (NCBI taxonomy): Eukaryota > Viridiplantae > Streptophyta > Magnoliopsida > Apiales > Araliaceae > Panax > Panax notoginseng. The sequence continues at coordinate 171,232,810 of CM029016.1, forward strand.
CACCAATCCATAAGAGATGTAACTACCTAGTCTCCTCCATACAAAGGACTACCGTGCGACCATATGTGGGCGGTCAACCTCAGAGAGGAAAGCCATAATCCTCTCTATAACCACATTCAAATACCAGTCCCAAGACACCAAAAAGGTAGGGGGATACAAAGCTCAATGATCCATTTTGAAATATCTTGAGATATTTCGATGTCCATCCGTCAAGGAGGAGTTTAGAATACTTCAAGATCACAAGCCCTAGATAAAAGGTAACTATCATGCAAGTAACAAGGCATATCTAAAAGGGAAGTGAATTAAAACATATTTCCTTGCCATATAAATATTGTTTGATATATACAATGTATCTTGCACATGAAAAAAATGGCTGATAAATGGGTTTTATACCCGTGAATCGGTTCCCAATTCAAGCTTAATCGGTGTTAATTCCTTGTTTTCATATTTATTTTTACTTGTTTATTGTTATTTTGTGTGCAGGTTTGGTGGTGTGGCAAGTGATAAAACAAGGTGCAATTGTGGCAAGAAATAGGGAAGTTTGGAGTAATACAAGATCAACTGACAGGAGCCTACCCCCGCCGGGGCTGACCTTTTTATGCCTTGCATCCCCGCCGAGGCGGGGGGTCTTCATATCAGATAACAGGAGCTAAACCCACCGGGGCGGGCTAATTGTAAGGCAACACCCTCGCCGGGGCAGGGGTCCGAGACAGTCAATGGTTTATGTCGTTTCAAACACTGTAAAATCGTTAGTTTAAGCAATTGTAATGCCTTGGGACTCTATATGGTGTGGATTGCAATCAGAATGGATGTCTTAGAGATATATTGGACACCAAACAACAAGATCAAGTGGACAGAAGGCAATTGATAGAGATAGAGGATAGATTTTTGAGCAAGCATTGGAGTGAAGATAATTGAAGGATTTTCATATCAATTGCAGATTGGATTAAAGTGAAGGGTGTTCTGAATTTACTCTTCATCTCTAGTCTTATATTTGTAATTAGAAGGATGTTATCTTTGATTAATTCAAATTTTATTTCATTGATGATGAACTAAGTACTTGTTTGGCTTATGACGGATCTTTAAGTAGAACGATGATTATGTAGCTTTGATTTTCAGTTTAATAAGTTATTCCTTAGTTTATCAATATTAATTTATGCTTGAATTTATCAATTGCCTGATCAAAAATTCTTTATGGACTTGTATGAATTCGAGAGAGGAAGTACGAGTCTAGACTTAGTTAATATAGCATGTGTTCTTGAATTTTGTGAATGAACAGAATCTTGATGAATGTTAGGGTAGAGATATGCATGACATCACATGTAATCCGATAAAGAACTTGAACTTAAACCTTCTTTAATTGTAATTTTCATAGAGATATAGTGAGTTAGTTGATTAAGGTGTTTAACTTGATTCTATCTAATTTGTGGATTTGAGTTAATACGGTATTAGTGCATCGAGAGGTGGCTAGTTCTACTTACATGTTCTTGATTAATAAACTAGGATAGTGAGTTAAACTGGAATAAGGTGTAATAATTAGAGTGATGCTTAGAGTGAAGTCGTAAGCCTAATTCTCCAATATTTATTTGAAAATTCAGTTTTTAGGGTTTGTTGATTGTTTGGTGATTTTAATATTTTTAATACTTTTAGTTACAAACTTGAAATAAGTTAGTTTAATAAAATTTGGATTAATAGGAAATTGATAATTGTGAGAGTTAATTTCTTGCTAGTCTCTGTGGGAACGATACTCTACTTACTATTATATTACTTGTTTACCACGTATTGCGTGATGTGCGTAATTAAATTTTACCCAACAATGGCCAACGTAGTCTATGTAAAAAAATCAAAGCTAGTCTACAAACCAGTGGATAAGCGAGCCATCAAGTCTAACATGGAATCTCTCTCAAAAGATGGACGTAAATCTATGATCTCCTGCCCTAGTGTATCCACACGAGCCAGGAGATCTACGACCATCTACATGGTGCTACAGTGCTAATCAATGAATGCACTTATCTATGCAATAATATCAACAGTATGAGATCTGAATGCAGTACTATCTGTAGTGGCAACGTCTCGGGAAGCTAGAGCATTATCCTGCTCAACAACAGATGCATCCCTAGATAATCGAGCCTTATCCCGCTCAACAACAGCGGTATCCCTGTGGGCTAGAGCCTCATCTCTCTTAATCAACGCGACATCTCTATCAGAAAGAGCTGTCAACATCAAGGCCCTAGCCTGATCCCTCTCAAACGTCATCAGATGTAAACTCTGCTCTAAATACTCTACAGAATGTGGAGTCACATCAGCAGGAGTATTGGTTGAATCAACCAAAGCTACTTACAAACTAGTAAATAGCTCATCCTCAATGGGAGAATCAGGTACTCCATAAGCTCCCCGCTATCATAATTAACACCCTGCTCTGAGGATACAACCCTAGCTGATGCAAGCTCTACCTCCAACCATGCAGAATACTCTATAGATCGACTTGGATGACTAGTAGAAAAGTCAGGCCTCTCACGCTGGGTCCAACAGGTATAAATCCTGGACAAATCCTCTGCGGATAGAAGCCGAGATGACAAACGTTGACCCAATACCCCGTCAAAGGGATGAACATCCTTAAATTAGTCAAACTATGCAATAACAACCAGTGGATGATAAGTGGTTACACCCTCAAACCAGCCAGGGGAAGATAGTCCATGCTAGCTACATGAGTAATAAAGCTGTAGGGAGAGCTAAGCCCTGACCATGGCAAAATATCAAACGGATCCTCGATCCTTGATAAGAAAACTGACCAAGAAGCTGCATCTGTACACTCCGCCAGCTGAAAGGAGTATGACATGGCTATCTCATGGGAAAAATAATATGCATGGCGCCGAAAAGTGCCAATCGGTCTCAAGTGTGTCATAAACCACGCATACAACAAGACCGAACTGCCTACAAACAACCCTATATAATGGGTATGGCAATACGTGGTCGACCTCAAGGTCTTTACCAGAATCATCGGTAAGATGGTATATCCCTCCCTGAGAGCACGGACTACCATGATCACGTCAATATCCAAGTGGTCCATGTACAAAGGCATATACATATAAGCCACTATACACATCAAGAGTATATCTACTCTGGTAACACGCCAATCATCCTATAAAATGGTGAAATTCACAAAGTACCGTAGATAACTGTCCAATTAACCAAATCTGTCAATCAGAAAACTCATTAACACTACATGCCCCGAGGAAATCTCATCCAGGGCAACTCTGCTTCACAAACCTCTAAAGGTCATGAACTACTGGCTCATGTCACCGACAGCCATCTGAGTGTAAGGCCTATCCAATATCAAATCTGTAAGACGCTCATTATCCTCCAAAGGATGAGTCAACTCCTGCATAGCAAATCGGAATACCTGCCTATTCGGTACCCAATGCTCCAGCATGTCCTCTACAAAGCTCAATGGAACCAGGAACGTCAGGAGTTAGAGTGACGCATCAGCTGATCAACTGTCACCCGATCCAGGGTTGACAAACTGTCATACCACAATCTCAAATAGGAGGCCACCAATACTGGTGGGTTATTCTCAATCTGGTTAACTGTGGATGAAGACATCTGTAGGGCCGTCTCATGAGACGATTCAGGGGTCAATGCTAAACTCATCTCTAGAAATGCATATGCATAACATAATACATGCATGATAAACAATTAATGACAATATGATGTAGGGAATGGAAAATAATATACGTACATTCCTAAGTACATCATCATCTAAATACATCATCTTTGTATACAACTAAAAAATACTGGGAAATGGGGCACAACCGCCCAACAACTAACAGAGACCTATCAAAAAAAATAATGAGAATTGGGCACAGCCGCCTAATATCTAACAGAGGCCTATCAAAAGATATAGCGAGAAATACATCAGAAGAAGTCAATAGTGTTGATGTCCACATCATCCAACCAATCCATATGATGTAACTCATCCTGAGTCACTGAATATCTGCCAATAGGGATATCAGGCAGATACAACAGAGGATCTGTACTGGCAAAACCATCTAAATATAGGTCACTTGATGGCCAGCCCCAAGGTTGGAAGGATCAAAAGTATCCGCCTCAGAAAGATCTCTGCCCAAATACCGAATGGAGAAATGTGTCCGGTCCAACTGCTAGGTCAAACTATTAATTTGCGACAGATTAGTAGGCTCTCGGACGCAGGCAATCCAATCCACCATCATGACGGAGCCAGGAACCATATCCCCCATGAACTGTGTTGGCCGGGTCTGGGCTCCAATGGTGCGAGGGAACCACCAGTGGTAAAAAGCCACCTGAGTAAAAAGTCCCCCTAACAAAGTAAAGTCATCAACACCCACCAATGGGACCTCAATGATTGGCTGCAACAAAGGCCAAAATGCCTGACAGAAGGATAGATCGGAATACGAATCTCTCATGTGGTGCTCCTAATAGCACATTATCCTAAATAAAGCTCCCAACCTCCATTTGTCAAGAGAGGAATCCAACGGGTGGACATCACATACTCGACACCAGTCAGGAAACCACCCTCAAAGCCAACTGTCAAATGGTCCTCAAAGTAAGGAACCCATGTAATGGCTTCGACTGTCAATAACTTGAACTGTAAGCGCTAATGGGTGAAACCCTCAGCTACAGGAACCTCCATCAAAGTGGAGTGATTCCATCGCCGTCCCCGTGGAGGTGTCTAAACCTAACAGGTTACTGTGACGAAGACATGGGAGCCTCTCGTAAGCCCAAAACTGCCAATACAAGATCAAATATCTGCGGTCTGCCAAAACTCTCAACCCACATAAGGAAATCAAAAGAGAAAATACTCACCAGCAGGAATGGGTAAACTCCTAACCAGGCCTCCGTCAAGCCCTATGAGCGTAGACGCATTCCCCTGAGGAAGTAGGCAAAGGTGTAGGAGCCCCAATCAAACTCTCCAATACGGTCCACCTCCTGTATGACACTGACTAAAGCGAATGACACAGTGGAAGAGTTATCCTCCAGGAAATAACCACTGAGGATGATCAGGAATAATCGCCGAAGGATGCAATTTTTGAACCTCCTATCATTAGGTAATGGCTCCGTCAAATCCACACTCACGATATCTACACTCAAAGGACCAGTACGAACTGTTATGCCTTTGACCGCCGTAGTCGGGACTCCTAACAAGGATATAATGGCAGTCGGGGAAATGTCATCCATATAAGGCATTGGCTCCCTTAAAAACTCTATACCAGTAATGAACTGCCAATCCATCGGTTTCATCATCACCTCGTAATACAGTAAATGGAGAGACTGAGTCTGGTGAAACTAGTTCTCAGACAATGCCCTGAGGTAACCCCAGGGACAACGGCGGGGGAGTGTGGAAAAGAACACCTTGAAATTCCAAGTATGGACAATCTCTCGGTACTCTGGGTGAAGAGTCTAGTATAGAGAATGTATGTTAAACCAGTTCCCTCGAGGCTGCGTAAAGCTGAGAACCTACATCATAATGCAAATCAACATCAGAACACTTGCCCCTCACAAATGGGAAAAAGGAAGATCAACACAGCTTTTACCTCGTTCGAATACAGATAGATCGAGGGGTGACTACTTAAATCATCCTGAAGCTTTGGAATAGTCACGTTTATAGCTGGAAGCTATCTGCAGGGAATAGAAGAAGAAGGACCAGGATTCATAACCGGTACATCCTTCTCCTCGTCCTCAACATCTGGTCTCTCAAGCCGAATAGGACGAATCACTGACTCCGTCAACCGACGAAGCTATCGGGCTTGGCAAGTCCGAGGCACATCAGAAGCTCTCTTCCTCGCACCTGAAGAGGTCCTACGGGACCTACTCGGCTTGTTTGATCCATATATCTGGACAAAAGTCTCCAAATCACCTGAGAAAGGGTATGGTAAATTCTAATCCAGAGCTCATTAAATGAATTTTATGTCTATATGCATTCATGCATTACTTTAACATACGTCTACAATAGAGTAAAAAATGCATGTTCATTCAATGCCTAGACTCATGAAAAAAATTCACTAGAGTCTCCTTTCTAAAAAGGACTATCCAAATACGCGTAGGCATGACTAGGTGGCCATTCAGTAGCACACCAACTCAAAGTCATAAACATCCTATATGCATGAAAAATATCAAAGTCATAATCTATAAGGGTAACCTAATTACCAGTATTACTTTGCTTCACAACCTTTGTTCATTTGTCCTCAAATAGGATGAAAAAGAGCAGAAAAAGGTGCCAAATTGACTATTTTAAAAGTCATTTTTGTTCACATCAATATGTTCAACATGATAAAAAACTAACATTTATTGTGTTGAATAATTTTTATCAGGTCATATGAGCATGCTTATTACTATGTGTTTGAAGCATTTCATGTGATATCTCACTTTCCAAAGGTCAAAACTGGAAAAGAAAACATGTAAACGTTACCAAGATAGTTCAGAACCTTTGTACGGTGATGGATTTTGCAGAAAATAGCTCTAACTTTGTAGATCTAAAGAAGAAATCTCGGATTCTCTGTGTGGCTTCAAGTGAAAATGACTTAACAAAGGGAAAGGAAGTGAGATATAAACCCCGGGAGGTCAAGCTACCTCAGATATATCCCTGAGGACATTCAGTATTCACATCAGCCCAGCCTCAAAGATAACCCTGACCAACGACTGCTACATCTGCTCAAAGCCGGAGATAACCCCAGTGAGGGGAAAAATCATCATTTTTCCACCTCGATACTACATTCATGTCGTCTCAGCACATTTCAATCAACATTGCATACAAGGTATCCCACAAGAACTATAGCTCAAATCTTGAGTGACTACTACACAAGACAACACACCAGATAGAATTTGAAGACTTGGAGATGTGGTCATGGACCCATCTTCCCAGCTTCGTATAATCTCTAATCCCATATAATTGTGTAGCTCTCAATAATAGCATTCTGAAAAAGTACAGCACGCCTTTATTGGATGCCCGAATTGAAAGTTATGAAGGTTCGAACAGACAGTGTGTAACTAAAGTGCACGTACTTCGAGATGATGGGACCCACATGGCCCGGGGCACCCCGGGAAGTCGCGGGTGAACCCGGGGCCATCAGGTCTGTAAATATGAACTTTGGTAGCTTATTTGAAAAAGAAAAAAGAGAAAAGGAGAGAAAACTCTATTCATTTCAGCCTATAAACACTGCTAGAGTGCTCTAAACTAAGTGATTCTTCTTTTTAAACACTTGTAAACTCGTGTTTTGCTACATACTAAAGTTTAACCGGTAGAAACCGATTTTTTAGTCATCAAAAGCTATCTGAACTCTTCTTGGCAGCCCACTGTAAGATTTTTCTGGTATTTATTACTATATATATATATATATATATATATATATATATATATATATATATATATATATATCGCTTTTATATAAATATCTACTTTATTGCTTTCATAATGTAGATATTTATTCTTTGAGCCTACGGGCTAGATTTGCCTAAATCTGGCTATTTCTGGTTTTAACCGGTTCATGGTGACTAAATTGGAACCGTTGAAGCTCGAATGGTCTAGATTTACTCAAATGTAGTTCTTTTTCTAGCTTTTGTACATATTGCTTTCTCATGTGAGCCTAGGAATCATGTGATCACATATTCAGCTTCTGAATCTAGATTCGCTTCCTGTGATGAACATTTTGCAGCTGGCTTTAAATTATCTACGATGTCTAAATTTCCTTAGATCAATTCTATGCCCACAATGAGTTCGGCACTGTTATGTATCTTATTTTCTTGAAGATGCTTCACATGTCAAAAATAAAAGCAATCAAGCGAAACACATAATAAAATGGAAGTATTAAAGGCCTCAATTACTATTGAGCACAAGGTTTTGAAAAACCTGTTTTACAAAACATCACTACTATATCTTGTTAAAATTGAACTTTTATACAAAAGTCAAACCCTTTGTATATAGGTGCAAATGAGGCATAGCATTACTTCCAAACAACTACACATAGGCCCTACACATACATACACGTAAACAAATAAAAGTTTAAATGAAAAGTGGCGATAATCGTGTAATCACAGAAGTCGGAGGGTGCCTAACACCTTCCCTCTACTTAATAAATTCCCTGGACCCTAATGAATCTCGGTTTCCAAGACCAGTTACACAGTGTCAAACCATTAGGTCTTTGTGCAAACCTTTTATCAGTTGAGTTGGTGCAACCATTTAAAATTACCAACTGGCGACTCTAACAGTCATATCGTCGACATATACATGTCGGACCTTTTTAAACTTGTTTTTTCAAACAAAACTCATCTAAAATGAGAACACCAAAAGATAAGAACATAAAGGGACAAATAAAAATCTCGACGTCGACACACACAGCCTAGTCCCTTATGCGAAGCGACACTATATATCTCAAAATTTGTTGTATTATTTTGTAAAGACAACATATGTGCCATACTTAACTTCTTCTTCAATTCTTGATAATTGGCTTCATAATTTCTTGCCTATATAAATTCTACTGATTTCTTCGTCAAGTTAGCTAACGAAGTGGCTATCTTGAACTTTGCATATCCCAACATTATTTTCTTAACAACTTCTTGACTTACAACATCGATAGATAAATCTACCGTACATGTGACCTATAACTAGAAAAATAAAATACTACTTTTAACGTCCTCGGAGTCATAAGGTTTATGAACTTTCTTTGGCAATCACTTATTGCCTCGTTCAATAACCAATCCAATCCTAGGAGAACCTCAAATTCCCCAGTTGAATTGGAATTAAATCCACTGACATCACATGAATTTACACAGCAAATACAATGCATAACCTAATAGAAATTAGTATTCACAATTTCTATATTTAGGGAATAGTCTAACTTATCCTGAAGCAAAATTAATTTCCTATCAAATTCATCGGACATAAATTAATAAATGGCACTTGAATAAAATAACACGCAAACATTTAAACACTACAAGAAAAGGTCTAATTTTTGACGGGATATTTCGTCGAGGTTAAGGATATTCTGTTGAGGATAACTTAACACTGACAAAATATTCAGCCAGGGATTTGGTCGAGTTTAAGCACGTCGAAATTAAGTCTATCGAGATTTTAGTCGAGGATTACTAAGTCAGATGGACATATGGTCGATCGAATAGTCCGTCGAGGTTAGGATATCCTCGACCTAATATGTTACGTTAGTCGTATTTGGTCGGTATTAAGCTGCCACGTGGCTAGTGTTGAAAAATATTAAAAGGGCTAATTCCCGGTGGAATTTTGTCGGGTTTACCTTATTCCGTCGAGGATAAGAAGTTTTTTTAAAAAAAATATCTGCTCTATTTTGGCAACATCCAGGGTTTTAACCCACATTTTTATACCTATTTATACCTGTAAATAATACAATCAACATAATAATAACCTTGTTCACATGCATACAATATGTCCAGTCACATGCATACAAGTCCAACATATATAACTTTTGTTCACATGCATACAAGTCCAACAAAAACATTTCCATACCCTATATTAACTACAATATGTCTTATTCTCCATAAGATATACAAAAATACTCTAGAACTATGTAAAATACTCCATGATATATACAAAAATGAATTATATACAAGGTTTAAACTACAAAAATGTCAAATATCAACTAAACTAAGTCAAGTCAGTACTACTACCACCGGTGTCAGGAGGATCATCGGGCGGACGTCAATATGAAAATCGTCATCGACGTCGTCCCTCCGCTCGTGATCAGAATGAGCATCCTGTTGATACAATTAAAAATATAACTCATTAGTCCATATATATAATACAACTAAATATGCAAAAAAATGAAAATTAAATAACATGCAGAATACGAAAATTTAAAATGAATAGTATACATGAGTAGTCGAGGGCTAACTCAACAGCGGCCCAAAAGTGTCCAAGAGTAAGGTAACCACCATTCAGACCACCTCATCACGTATCGCGGTGAACTGTTCCAGAAGGATACCCGTACTCTAGATGGTGGCACCAGCTGCGATGTCCTGAGCTAGCTAGTGGAGACGAGCACGGCTGGGGAGGTCCTGATGATGGAATAAAGGATTTGTACCGTACCGCTCCGACACCGTCACTATAACCCTCTGGAACAGAGCGTCGTCTACACCAGCGCCCATATGTGATGGTCCCACTAGAGCTCTCGGACGCATACGCTGGCTAGTTCCTACAAAAATAAATATAATATCAATAATAATCAAATTCCGTCGAAATTTATAAACAAGAAATCTATACTAAAATATTATACCTCCAGGTAGTGTATAGGCTGGTATCCTCGGTAACCCCAGCACTCGATACCAATCAATAGTGCTACTAGGAGGATCTTGAGACGCGACCTAAAGAGCCATCTCCTCATCCTGAGATAAACTAAACTCAGGTGGAGGGATAGTAGAATCTAACGTCTCGGGATCGCCCCTAGTAGCCTGCAACTCAGCTACACGCGTGGCTCGGGGCTTTTCTAACCAGTCCTGTAATTTAATATATGTACATGTGAGTTAACTCGATATCATCATATTAATTATGTAATATGATCCTAAATTTTAATCATTGTGTAGTAAATGTATTACCCGTATAGCTAATGCTACGGGAGATATAGTCGACCCCGAAGTCGAATCCTTCGGCGTATGGACTCTATACTAAAACTCCATCATAGTAGAAGATCAGCCCAAGCTACTCCGCATGGCCTAAATCATAAATTAATTAATATCACCTTACTTTACTTTAAATGCAACTTAATATTAAACTAAACTAAATATAAATACATACCGACTTAACCTCCTAAAATGACTGCAAGCCAGAAGTATGTACAATCCATAGTTGGCCTCAATTCTTCTTCATCTTCTATGACTTGGTCTTGAAGGCATCATCATCCTAGTACGTACACATGGTAGCCCATGCTGCATCTGATACTGTCGGCGATTAATGATCGCGTATAGTAGTTTCGGACGATTCTTCAACTGCCCGGACTACCTCCTGTCGCATCTCATACAGCCAGCCAGCATAGTTCTTCGAAATGTGTGCGATAATAACAGTGTCACCGTCCACGTCAGTGATGCCAGCCTCATATCTATATTACCTCTATTACACGGACATAACGTACGCATCAATAATATTTGAACAATATGTCAATTACTATAACTAAATTTATAATTTAATATATATAATTCGATAACTTACATGAAACTCATGTAACACTGTCACCATAAAGTCGACATCGTACCACGTGTAGTGGCTAAATCGCATGCAGCCAGTCGGGAGATGCTGTAGGCATATAGCGTGTACGGTCGTCTTAGCGACCGTATACATAATACTAGAAAATAAAATTTGAATGGATTATTTTAATTTATTAATCACATAATAATACTCCCTCCGTCCCATATTAAACGTCCTAATTTCCTTTTAGGATGGTCCAAAATAAATGTCATATTTCTATATTAGTAACTACTTTTATCTTATTTTTCCACTTATACCCATATATTTTTTTAGTCATCTTTTATTGGAAACTTAAGAAATGGAGTAATAAAAGGTTTACATTGGGAAGAGTGGTATTGTTATACCACTTTCTCTCTCATTATTATCTTATCAGTATACCTTTCTATTTAATGGGTCTCCAACCTCTTCTAAATTCACCATCTCTCCTTCATATTTCATCTATAGTTTCTCTCAAAATCTCTTTCTTCTAAAGCTGTAAAATCTTTACTTTACTTATGTCATCGGAAGATAGCTTGGAATATAATCTTCCGATTCGAAAATTGTTGGACAATGATGTTGAAGATACTATAATTCCAGAATCGTTGGACAAGATGTATGTTGAAGATACGATGCAATCGCTAGGCGAAAAAATCAAAGTAATGCAATAACAAATTGAAGTGCTCCAGAATCAGATTGTATTTATGAAAAATAGGATCCAATCAATGGAACAACGTCAATCACACAATGAGAACCGGAATAATTGTTGGCTATGCACTTTCGGAAAGTGTTCATAATCTTATGAATCTAGAAAATTGATGGTGCATTTTGAACTAGTTTGGTGTTGTAATTTGGTGATATAATTTTGAAAGATCTGTTTTTGTGGTGGATATTTATTATGCTTGTAACTCAAATTTGGAGAATTAATATTATTGCTAGTGTTGCATAGTCCTTCCGTCATTTACTTTCTACTGATGACATTCTAATCTTTCTTGGGTATCTTTTTTCTTTTCTTTTTATGGTGATAAAAATGCAAGGCGTCTTTTTTGTAGATAATACAAACAAAATGTTGTTACAAACCATAATCATAATTTTTTTCAAAACAATACTTGAAGCAAAATAAAACCCATAATCATAAACTCTTACACTATTGCATACTCCAATTGTAGATGGTGCTTAGCTTCTTCCACAATACTGTTATCACATTGAAGACAAATAGGAAGATTACCATCCATTTCCAAGGCATTTTTGTTCATTTGCGGCAGCTTGTAATTATTTCCACCAAATCCCTTCATCACTTCAAGCATACATTGTTGCAAAGATAAAAACACATAATTGAGACTTCTTACCGAAAGTTGATTAAAAGATTTTTCTACGGCAGCTACTAATTCATCAATAGTTGTTGGAGCTTCTTGATGTTTTAAGGATTGGATGGCCCTAAAAATACCAAGTTCAAGGGCATTCATATCGGGGCTATTGGGGGGTTGACATGCCAATTGAATATCAAATCCATATTTTCTTGCAGCTTCTACGAATTCTATGTCGTCAACGGATATGTGAGGTTTAGCATTATCTTGTTGCACAATAATGCGTTCGCGAGAATTAGAAATTGGCCATTTCTCTCTTATTGCCGGCAAAACCTTTTCAATCAAACAAGTCCTATACACTTTTTTTTCTTTGAGCAGCTTCTTTAGAAACAAAAGGAAAAATACCAATTTTGCCGGAAAAAATTTCATTACCATTTGCATCAAATCTTGGATGAACCACAGCCGCTAAGAACATGATTTTTGGAATGAATTTTTTACTTTTGCACGTTCTTAATGGTTCGGCCTCGTTAGGAAGAAGGTAGTACTTTTCTGATGTTTTGGTTATATAAAACCACTTTTCATCTATATGAACATAATTGAACATATCAATAACACTTGATTGATTGTTGGGTCTTTCAGTTATTTTAGACAAGCAAAATTGCAACCTGACCTTCTTGTTTTCATCGGACAAATGAGGCTTGATTGCATTTGAATGAGCTATCAAATCACCCTCTCGGATCCTTCGATGCAACGTGGTCTAAGGTACATTCATAGCAACTGACAATGAGAGAATATTTGTCCTCCTTCAAAGAGGAATATTTGAAACTTGATTGAAATCAACTTGTACTCTTTTTCGACCAACACGACCTATACGTTGTGAAGATACATCCACTAAATTCTCAAGTGCAAAACTCTTTGATTGTTGCCAAATTCTTCTAATCGTTCGAGTCGATTTTCCGAATATGGATGCTAGATTGATCATTGATCCGTAACTAACCTTCCCATTTCTGCTTTGCTTCAACAACATCTCATATATGGCTTGTCTTTCATCATTTGTTAAGGTTTTCATTTTTTTTTCTTTGGCAAAAAGAGAGAAGAGAATAGCTTTATTTATACTCATGTTCATTTTAATGTTATGTTAGCTTTTAAAGTTAAAGAAATGAAAAAAATAAAATTTTGGAGGCAAAGTCAATAAAATAAAAAACAAAATTTTGGAGGCAAAGTTAAGCTTGTGAGATTATAGCTTGAATGTTTTTGGAATTCAAATTTTTAGTTACAGGCGGTTTGCATGCATGGATAGAAGCTATAGAAGAATATAAACAGTGTGCAAGCATAGATAGAAGGAATATAAAGGGTGTGCAAGCATGAATAGTTACACCCAGTTTGCATGCATGAATTGGAGAGAGAAATAGATGTATTGAAATGTGTGAATAAAGTATCTAGAAATCAACCAGCAAATGTGGACGGTTTGCATGGATATATATGAATGCAATTAGTTTGGAGAGAGAAATATAGAATGTGAGCATATGTGGGAACTAGCCAGCAATAATTAATTGTTGGGGACATAAAAAAGTGAAAAAATACATCAATTAATAAGTAATTAAAAAGGGTAATTTAGGTAAAAGAAAACTTTATTAATCAGCATGTCGAAAATAATTAGGACGTTTATTTTGGGATAGAGGGAGTATCATTTTAATTGAACATAATATAAAATAGTTAAAACCTACAACGATGAGCCGACATCAACATGAACTGTGTCAGGAACTGTCGGTGGACGACCTAATTGACCAAGGTTAGGCCCTTGCTGATGCCGACGTCTAGCATATGTATGTATATTAAAGTTTTTTTATTAAAAAAATAGTAAATGAACGCTTTTTTATTAAAAAATTATAAAAATTAGTGTTATTGGGCTAAAATAAAATTAACTCACTACCTAATTTAGACGACCCGCCCTAGGAGTCGTCACCCGATCTTGTACGGCCGCCACTACGGCCACCTCCACCACTATGTCTAGGCATAGATAGTATTGAAATAACATACATAAATGACATTTAATTTCATTTAATTTATTCTAATGATTAATTTTTGTAGTAATTTATTTACAAAACTACGAGCAGTTAAGATGTAGTACGTCGTGAACCCCGTCAAAATCAAAATCATTTTTATCCTCTGATTCTGTCTTTTCCTCTTGCGTATCAATTTCTTCCCCACTTTCATCTTTTACGACCACATATGGACTGACAACCACATCTTCCACCACTTCGTCAACATCGAGTACGTCAACGACATCAACCCCCACCACTTCATCATTATATCGCAATACGTGGCTGAAATTGATAGCTTATTTTTGCAACGGTTCAGCCGTTCCAAGCAGATTAGTACCATCGAATACCCGAGTCTTAATTGTGACAACTGTTTTCCAGGGGGGTCTATAATTTACGACATTAGGGGCGTAGTACACTTGAGTTGCTTGGCTGGCTAACACAAATACGTCATCAGACTGTAACTTTGACTTTATATCAATTGTGATGATTCTATTATGATCAACTTTAACACCCTTCGCAGTATCAAACCAGCAACACTTAAATGTAACAACCTTTTTACTCCCAGGATAATTGAGCTCAACAACTTCCTCCAATCGTCCATAGTAATTGAACTTAGAATCTTCATAAAAACTTCCTTACACGACAATGCCAGAGTTGACTGATGTCAGTTCATTCAAGTCATTAACCTTGAATCTATACCCATTAACGATGCAGCCTGGAAATGAACTAATATGTTTGTACGGGCCTAAAATGACTTCTCTAAAACGCTCATAAGCATTTTCTTCTTCGACCCTTCTCTTAAACCACTGTTGTAAATTTTCATTAGTGAATGCTTCCATCTGTGTTGTAGTCAACCCCAAGTTAGAAGCATGCACTTCCACTTCGAATGAACTGTGTACAATAATATATTATTATTTAATTGTTGATTAAGGTTAGATATTAAAGCTTCAACCTATAATAATACATACGTAATGTACGAAGATACTTTTGGCATATTTAGAAGCACGTATGTAGATACAATCTTTAAATTTTTATCGGTTAGGTAAGTATTTGTCTCATGTCCAAATGGTTTAGCCGGATAAGTGAATACAACCAACTCCTCAGTACGACCAGACGGATAGACAACCTCATTCTGACTTAAACGGTTGTGCTTCGTTGCGACTACATCGTCAAAGTACAACGAGTAGAAGTTGATAAGCTCTTCCTCTGTATAGCATTCAACAATAGAACTCTCTACACAAGCTTTGTTTTTATCTTTCTGCTTTAATCGACACATATACCTGAAATATAACAGTACACTACTACAAAACAATAAATAGACAACACTTAAACTACAACGTTTTTATAAAAAATGTTGTGATATTTTTTTTATAACGTTTTTAACAAAATGTTGTAGATACATATGAAAAAATGTTATCTATTTAAGGTTATAAATTTAAAAAAAAATGTTATGTATGTAAAAAACACGAAAGGAAGAAAAACACGGAGGTATGAGAGTCGGGTAAGAAAAAAAAAACACGGAGGTCTTCTTTTATTCCCTTCTCCTTTTTGAAGTCCTCAAACCCTAACTTCAGTCGCAAATCTCTCTCCTTTTCTCTTCTTTTTTTGGTTCGCATGAAAAATGGGAAAGAAACATAGCAATGTCAAGAAAAATGGCGAATCTAAAGGCCCATCTTCTTCAGTTGACATAGCAATGTCAAGAAACCCTCTTCTTATCTGTCTTACTGTATATAAGTGAATGAATCTATCACAATTCACTATTATGTATTCACATACCATAGTTTACTCCTAGCCCTAGCCCAGATCGCAAATCCCAAATCCCAAACCCCAAATCCTCTAGTCTTGTCTCTCTCGACTCTTCGGCCTCCGTCGTCTATCTGTCTCACCGTTTCGCAGCTCCGCCTCTCCCCGTCTCAATCTCTGACTCTCTTACGACTGTCTATCTAAATTGGTAATTTGTCTGATAATCAGATTGGTGTATTTGTCCATTTTTTTTAGTTTGAATCTAGTATACTAGTATGATTTCATAATTTTTATGTTAAAGTTTCCATCTTTGAGGATAAACCGGGGAACAGATCGATTGGCTTCGATTTTTGAATGACTGTTTTAGACTCCAGTGTAATGAGTCAACAGAGCTTGCGTCTCTGATTCCTAGTAATGTTAAAATCGCTTGTGGTTGGTTCGCATGGTGCCTTAACTTTGTCATAGTCTATATTATTTTTAGATACATGTTTTCTTAAACTGGAAGTTAGTGAATATGTCTGTCAATACCTCAAGTATTAATTCAATTCTTATTGTGCATCGAAGGGATTTTTATTTATTTCCTTCTAATTGTCTTTCTTGAATACTTATGGAACTAATTGTCTGTTTTGATAGTACAACTACTTTTGTTGGTATCTGAGTTTGATTATTAAATGGTACGTAATTATTGGGCATGAGTTAAATTTTTGTAACTAGTATATGTTCATCTGTTTTAAGCTGAGTTTTTGAGTTGCATGTACATAGGAATCACCATTCTTTGTGACACATGCTTGACTAATCAAAAAAGAACAAAGAGAAGGATAAATGTAAGGTTGGAAAGGTTGACAACTCAATTGTGTCTTCGTGTCCTAGAATTTAAGTTAATAAATATGACTGGTAGATTCGTACGGTGCGCCAATTTGTGTTCATACTTTAGTGTGTCAACTTTTATAAGTATACAAATAATGGAAACTTTATTCTCTGGTACATCTCGACCTCTACCATCACCTGTCACAACAAAAAAAAAATAATCTTAAAGGTTGTCAAATCTGTTTCAACCTTTATATTTTGGTACTCTTGCAATTTGCAGCTTACTGTATTGTCGCTAAAGACACTATTGGGAAGCAAATTTCTAATGCATTTTTGGAATGAGTGAGAGCAGATTTCAACAAAAGATATGGTGGTGGCAAAGCAGATACAGTTGTTGCCAAAAGTCTCAAAAAGGAGTTCGGGTATGTTTAGTCAAGGAAAATCTAAGGGATATATTATTATATTATATAAGATGTTTATTCATTTTATGAATGACTTTGGCTGAGGAGAATTAATATGACGTGTTTTAAAATGCAGACAAATCATGAAAGAGCACATGCAATATATAATTGATCATGCAGAGAAGATTGACAAGCTATTAAAAATGAAGGCTCAAGTTTCACAAGTTAAAAGTGTAATGGAGGAAAACATAGGCAAGGTACCTTAAATATCTTGTAAAAGTTGCTTTATGTGTTTTTGTTTTCATTCATGTTGATGGTGTTACATTCTGTGTTTGCAACGTCTTCTAATTTTGGGAATTATCTTCTTCTAAGTGGACAATGTTCTGATTGCACTGATCTTGTCTCAACCCCATTTGTTACATAAAATTTGTAAAGACATTTTGATGTTTCTATTCTTTTTGAGTAGTTGATTGGTAATAGCTAAGCCAATTGTTTATTGAGTGAAGGTGAAAACCCCCCATTTTCCATTGTTTCTGCTTTGTGTATGCATTTATGCAGTTACTGCCTACTGGGATATCTCTTTCTTGCTTGTGTTGCATGTTGCTCGTTGATGTTGATGTTGTTGTTGCACAACTTGCACTGCTGGCCGCTGGGTGCTAGCTCTGCTAGCTGCTGAAAAGCCTATAATTTGCTGCTAGTTGTTGTTGCATGTTGGATGTTGCTAGATTATAATTACTTTGTTAGTCATAAACTTTGTTAAAGACATTTAATTTGATGTTGCACTGCTGCTGTATTTTTAATTTTAAATACATGTTTACTAATTGATGCTCATTCATGCTTAGTTTGTTGATTGTTTATTCCTAATAACTTTTCTTTAGTGTGTGCTTTCTTTCATGTTTATAGCTCACGAGGTTACTTATCTTTCTATTGAAAACTAACTGTTTGTAGATTAAATGTAGTACTAATTATTTTCCTCTTTCCTTTTCAGTGTCCACGTCTGAACATAAGCTATTGTGCTCCGACTGAAGTTGATTTATTACTTGGAAAGAAATTGGTAAGGAAAATATTGTAGTGACATGTTTTATCTCTTCTGATGCATTATTTAGGAAAACAGAGAATGTTGATTTAAACTTTCTATTGTTTGGACGAAATTTTATACTTGATTTAGATCATTCATGATGTTCTCTTTTGTAGGTTATTGTCGCCTACAATTCTTTGGGGTGGAAAAGAACAGACATCATACGAATTCCTGTGAGTATATCCTGTAATATATTCATTAGGCTCACTGCCATGATTGTTAGTTAATTGTGTATTAACTGAAAAGAAGGGAACTCTGGGATATTTTCCACCTTTTATTGCCTCTCAGGCCTAGGCTCACTGCCATGATTGTTAGTTAATTGTGTATTAACTGAAAAGAAGGGAACTCTGGGATATTTTCCACCTTTTATTGCCTCTCAGGCCTCAAGCATCCTCTCTATTGCTGCCCATTGCTGCACTGTATAACCTGACAAACTACATATTAAATCTAAAAAAATTATGTACAAATGTGCAACAGGTTATCAATGAGAATGTTATGTTACATTTCTAGGGTAGTTGAATGTATAGGCTGATGTTATCTTCTGACTATTGCAGTGAATTTTGACTGAACAAGATAGATAGGTGTTTCCTGGAGCTGCAGGTTGACGGTGAGGAGGCTTAGCAAACATTTCAAAACAGACATGCACCTTGAGCATATTTGGTTAGTTACAACTATGAGCTATGTAAGCATGGGATTAGATTCGTATATATTTGGTTATATTGAAAAGTGAATTTGAGATGTATATATGGATAGTTTGGTATATATTTTGTGGATGTAGTAATTTGAAACTGTAAACGAATGATATTATTGGGATGTATTTTGAATGGTTGATACATTTTGGCTTTAAATTTAAATGAGAGTTTAGACCTTTTTTTCTTTTTTTTTAATCTACAACATTGTGTAAATGTGCCTAAACGTTGTCTGATATACTAAACAATAATATTTTTATCTAAAAAACGTTGTGGAATCATACCTTCTACAACGTTTTTAAGCATCTACTAATTTTTGGAAACAAATTTACAACGTTTTTTTCTTAAAAAACGTTGTGTATTGTGCTTAACTACAACGTTTTAAAAACGTTGTGTAAGAGTGTCAAATAGACAACACCCTTAACCACGACGTTTTTCTGACTGAAACCACAACGTTTTTTATACGTTGTCTATTTATTGTTTTGTAGTAGTGGTATCAGATAAGTTAATTATAAAGATGACGAATATTGCATAATGTATGTGATATTACCTCTCAAAAGGATACATCCATCGATATTTCACCAGTCCTCCAAGCTTAAATTCATATGGCAGATGAATAAGCAAATGCTCAATGTTGTTAAAGAACCCCGGTGGCAAGATCATTTCGAGCTTGCACATTGTCAACACTATATTTTTCTCCATCTGCTCCACATCACTATACCTTATAACAGTTGAGCAAATATCCCAAAAGAAATTTGAAAGTGCAATAAAGGTATCATTAATATTCCTGGGTAACGCCTCACGAAATGCAATTGGCATCAACTTCTGCATGAATACATGACAGTCGTGACTTTTGAACCCAGTAATTTTTAACTACTCAACCTTAGTACAACGAGATATGTTAGAAGCATATCCATCTGGGAGCTTCAATGCGCTAAGCCACTTGCAAAGTTTTTCAACTTGTTGCTTGGTAAGACAAAATGGAGCTTTTGGTTTTGAGTTGTTAGGTCGGAGCCACAATTCCCGCCTGATATTCATTTCTTCAAAGTCTTTATGTGCTTTATCATTGTCTTTTGTTTTACCACTCGTATCTAGCACGGTGTAAAACAAGTTCTCAAATACATTATTTTCTATATGCATGACATCTATACAATGACAAAGTGCTAGTGTGACCCAGTATGGCAACTCAAACCAAATTGGCGAGTGTGTCCAGTTATGACTTCTCCCGCATCCTATTGCTCTCAGCATACCATGCTCCTTCGCAAGCAGTGAAAATGTTAGATCATTTAGCCAGACCAATAGGTTGATGCTCGACAAGCGACCAACCACGTTCTTCTATGTATTTTTTGTTGAACTATGAAGACATCTTTCTATAATTGTGCTCAACATAAAAGACTCTACGAGTAGTTCCAAAGAAACTAGTTTTTCGGCAATGACGTAGTTGTGTGCCTTGCATATCCCCCATACAGACTAGATATGACAACTTACCATGAGTCAACCAACCACTAATCATCCCAAAGTGCCGGAAAGTCAGTGATAGTCCACAACAAGACTGTCTTCATCACAAAATTTTGCCCGACAAATTTGTCAAAAGTCTGAACACCTGTTTCCCACATCATCTTAAGTTCATTGACTAACAACCTAAGGTACACGTTAATGTCTTTTGTAGGACTCTTATCCCCGGTATAAGTAAGGTCAAGAAAAGATACGGATCCCTCATGCACATTGACGATGGAAGATTGTAAGCTACCATAATCACTAGCCAAATAGAGTAAGGCTGACTAAAATTATTAAATGGACAGAATTCATCTGTAGCCAAGCCAAGCCTGACATTCCTAACTTCGTCGGCAAATTGTGGAAAATTGGCATCAAAATTCTTCCATTCATCTCCATCTGCTGGGTGAGTCAGCTGACCAGGTATGACATCCCTTGTTTTATGCCAACTCATATGTTGAGCAGTGTGCGTAGACATGAATATCCGCTTCAACCTCGACGCAAGAGGAAAGTACCGTATAATCTTCTTTGGAACATATTTCTCCATCCCGATCTTGTATCGAGGAGAGTTGCAGATATCACATTGTACCTTATCTTTGTCATCCCCATAATATAACATGTAATCCTGCTCAGAAGCATCGATCTTCTCATACCCGTGATTCAACCCCTTAACCATCTTCTTCACTTCATAGTAATTCGTGGGCAGAGTATTATTCCTAAGTAAGAACTTGCTGAAAATATCAGGCAAATCATTGAATCATCTCTCACTATAGTCATGCTCATTCTTGAAATGTAAAAGCTTCCTAAGTGCAGAAAGCCTGGTGTGCTTGTCATTTTTAGGATACAATGGGACACCCGATTCAGATAGCAACTTGTAGAAGGTAGCTGCTGAATCATTTAGCTTTTGCTGAGCACTGCTTAACGCATGCTCATTTTCAACCCAGACAATATTGGTAAAGCCATACGCATTAACCAACATCTGCACGACATCATAGTTATCTGATTGTGAATCCCCGTGAACCGATTGGTCTACAGTATTATCTGTTCGTTCTCTAAACTCAGCTGATTCCCAGGGATGAATCCATACTGAATACCCATCCACAAATCCATGTGAATATAAGTCAAATTTAACTTCATCGGCAGTCTTCCATATCATGTTCTTACACTTGAAACACGGGCATCTCATCTTTTTGTTCGGATCATTGTTGGGTAAAATATAATTACGCACATCACGCAAGTATACGTGGTCAACAATTAATATAATAGTAAGCAGAGTATCGTTCCCACAGAAATTTTAATAAGTAATTAACCCTCATAATTACCAATTTCCTATTAATCCTAATTTTATTAAACTAATCAATTTCAAGTTTGTAACTAAAAATATTAAAATCACCAAACAATCAACAAACCCTAAAAACTGAATTTTTAAACAAATAATGAAGAATTAGGCTTCCGACTTCACTTTAAGCATCACTCTGATTATTACACCTTTATTCTAGTTTAACTCACTATCCCTGTTTATTAATCAAGAACACACATGTAGAACTTAGCACCTCTTGATGCACTAATACCATATTAACTTCAATCTACAATAAAGATAGAATCAAGTTAAACACCTTAATCAACTAACTCACAATATCTCTATGTGAATTACAATTAAAGAAGGTTTAAGTTCAAGTTCTTTATCTGATTACAGGCGATGTCAAGCATATCTCTACCCTAGCATTCATCAAGATTTTGTTCATTCATAAAATTCAAGAACACATGCTATATTAACTATGTCTAGACTCGTATTTCATCTCTCGAGTTCATACAAGTCCACAAAGAACTGTTAATCAGGCAGTTCATAAATTCAAGCTCAAATTAATATAGATAAATTGGATAATATCTTATTAAACTGAAATCAAAGATTACACAATCATCGTTTCACTTAAAGGTCCATCATAAGCCTAAAAAGAAAATTAGTTCATCATAAATGAAATAATAACTGAATAAATTAAAGATATCATCTTTCAATTACAAATATAAAACTAAAGAAGAAGAATAACGCAGAACACTCTTCACTTTAGCCTTAATCCGCAATCAATATGAAAGTCCCTTCAAAACCTTCACTCCAAGCTTGATATGAAAATCTGTCCTTAATCTCTGAAAATCGTCTTGTGTGACCTTATCCTCTCGTTGTTTTTGATGTAGTTATATATTTACAATCAAAATCTGCATGCAATCCTCTCTCCATTAGAGTCCCTAAGCCATGTAATTACTAAAACTCACGTCCCAGCAGTGTTGGCATCACATTAGGTCAGCCCAGACTTAGCACCCCCCGCCCCGGTGGGGGTATATGCATGGGAAACGCCCGCCCCGGCGGGCCTAGCTCCTGTCAACTTGGATTATAGACCCCCCGCCCCGGTATGGGTACAAGGCCAAAACATGCCCACCCCGGCGGGCTAGCACACTGCCTTCTGACTTTGGTTGTTCTTCATAATTGCTAAAATGTTGCTCCAAATGCCTCCTTTTTCGATCACTTGCCACACCAACCCACCTACACATAAAAATATCACAAACAAGTAAAAATGACCATAAAAGCAAGGAATTAACACCGATTAAGCTCGAATTAGGAACCAATTAATGGATATAAAATCCACTTATCAATCATCAATATGTTCTATTGCTTTGTTCATAAAATTGGACACCCCATCACGGTACTCATCAACTAATCCCATCCCATCAATCTGTATCCTACGGTACATCCAACTCCGGTCGGCTGACATTTATAATTGAAGAAAATACCCAATTAGATCAACAATAATCATGAATGTGGTCTATGTGTGTATTTAGTTTACCTAGTATATATCTCCACTCTATAGGGGTTAAGTGTAAGACCCCGAATTTTATGAAATAAAAGTATTCAATTTTTCTATTTAGTAAATAGTTAAATTGATAAAAATTTAAAGTTAAAGGTAATATATGTAAATTTTCAAAATAAACAAGTGGTTATAAAATACTCATTGTTGTGAGACCCAAATTTTATGAATAAAAATTTAAATTTCCGAAATATTTATTTTAATATTATGGTGTGAATTTGATATAATGTTATAGTTGTGGGTAATATTTATAAATTTTATAAAGTAAGCAAGTTATTATATAATATTCGATTGGTCGGGGAATATTCGTTTTAACAGGAAATATTCGTACGACGGAACAATCATTGGTGGACCCCACAACGGAAGTATTGTCGTAGTAAGAAAACGACAGAATTATCATTTTATAAAAATAACGACGAAAGTGTTACCGTTAAAACTGTTGAACTACCCGGTAGTAAAAGTACAGTAATACGCATAGTTGCATAGTAACACACTGTATTGATTATTGATGCTTACACAAGAAGTCACTCAATTATACTCAATTATTGTTACAGTAATTGCCGCATCATATCTCTCATATTATTGATTCAATTATTGCCACAGTATCATCTGTATAATATGTTATATTATTAAATCAATAATTGAGACGGCAAAGTTATTCATATTATTATTTGTAATATTGACAATGTCTAGCAGTTCTGTCAATGAAAGGTTAGATAATCTAATTGCGAGCCAATAGGGAGAAATTCTTATCGAAAAGCCCTCTCTTTCTTGGGAACGACCTGGTTGTTAAATATTGTGAATATTAATGAAGAATAAATTTGTGTTGATTAAAGATGAAATTGATAGTTCCATTGTGTGGAAATTATTAGTGTTAGTGAAAATTGTCATTTATTTTGATAATAATTAATTTTTGGAGGTTATACTGACCAATCGGGTAATTAATCAGATAAATAAGTAATTAATTGCTATTAATTCACATGATTATACCTATTTGTTCACATGTGTGTACTATTGATTCACATTCTTGTACTATTAGGGGTGGTGGTGCAAGAATGATAATACTTACATGACTAAATTAGAAATGGAGGTATAGTTGAAAGTACTATACTATAATTAATTTTTTTCACTTGATTATACTATTGAGTCACATGAATGAACTATTAATTCACAAGATTTACTATTAGGGGAGGTGGTGCAAGTTTGATAATACTTGCAGGACTAAATTAAAAATAAAGAAAAAGAGGAAGGTATTATACTGTAATATTTCGAGTCCCAAAATGTGCAATTATTGAAACTATATTTTCCTATAAATAGAAGCTCATTCTTCCTTCATTTCTCACCAATTTACAAAAGCTATATAACAATTATTATAGAGAGAAATTATAGAGAGAAAGAAGAAGAGAAGTCTGCTACCTCACTATTTCAGTATCCAGTTTCTTCTAAGGTAAGGGGTATTATTCCTTCGTATTCATGAAGAGAGTTATTTTCTTTCAATACTTGTAAAGGTTGTTATTCCATTCTTTATTATTTTGTTGGAATAACCTGTCTATGCGAAGTACCGCATACATGGTGAAATTCTTCTTTATTATTTTGTTGGAATAACCTGTCTGTGCGGTCTATCACATGACTCGTGAATTCTGTTGTTATTCCATTCTGTATTATTCTGTTGGAATATCATGTCTGTGCGGATTACACATGACATGGTTCTGTTCTTTATTATTCTGTTGGAATATCCTGTCTGTGCGGATTACGAATAACCTGGTTCCATTCTTCATTATTCTGTTAGAAAAACTTGTCTGTGCAGTCTATCGTATGCATGGTGAATTCTTCTATTATTCCATTCTTTATTATTCTATTGGAATAACCTGTCTATGTTGATTACCGCATGCATGGCGAATGATCCTTCGTATTCATTCTTTATTAAATTGTGAAAATGATCTGTCTACGTGGATTATCGCATGGCGGGTGAAAATCTATTTGCAGTTTCGTATATTCTATTATACTCGTATGAGATATCATTTCTTTTGTACTCGTTATGGAATATCAGTTTCTTTGGTATTTTTCTTTTACGAGTTACTATTCATGGGTTACTATTTACCCGGTTACTACTCACTCTAGTATTATTCACTCGGGTATTCGGGACACTTTTCGTGTCGAAATACTATTCACGAGTTACTATTCGTGGATTACTATTTACCCGATTACTATTCACTCTACTATCATTCACTAAGGTATTCGGAACACTTTTCGTGTTGGGATACTATTCACGGGATATTATTCTCGAACTACTATTTACAGGATACTATTCGCCCAAAAAATATATTCTTTTCTGTCTAAATTATTTTTGGTACATGAATATTATTCTTGAATTTTACTCTACAAAGCAGTATCATGTTGACAATTTGGACGTTATTGCTTTTTGGATAAATTAAATTATAAATCTTTAAAATTTATCCTTGATCTTGTTTTATTGAATTATTATGTCATTGTCATCATCCTCATGCTTATATTGTGATGAAAGTCATCTTTGGCTTACGTGCATAGATGGATTATGACCAGGGATTATTCGGCATAATCATGACCGTAATGTGACAAATGATGTGGTAAAAGTCCTCATTGGTCTGTAGTTCACTAATGGACAGTTCTTAGTATGATTATGACCAAGGATTATTTGGTATAATCATGATCATTGATGATTACATGAATATCCTTGGCTGTGATGCAGGGATGATTCGATTTTATTTATTAAGCTGAGTCTCAGCGATAAAGTTGATGAAAAACTTTTTAAATCATAGAAGATAGTAGATTTTATGCTCTACTTGACTCTTCTAATGGATTGCTTATTCCACTACAGTTGTTGATCTAAAACTTGTTGTCTATTATATTCTATCAGTTGTTATACTGTTGAAGGCTAAGGATAATTTATTCTACATTATCTTAGTCATAATATTTTCTTATTGGGCTAGTTGAGCTCACCATTTTTTTCACTGTTCTCTTTAGTAAATGAGAATATAGCTTGGACGAATCGTGGAACGGATTGACGGTCCAGATGATTGTTTTAGTAGTCATCACTATTCTATAAAATAGTGTGACAATAAATGTAATGAGGACTCCATTGAGTGCGGATATTGTCTAGATGACAATATTCTTATTAAAACTCTTAGCTTATATTTTGTCGTATTTTACACGACTGTTGTATAATTAAGTTGTATTTAAATTTTGTACCATGTATTTGGCGACCCAAGATGGGTGATGTATACCTGTTTTGGGGGCGTCACAGTTGGTATCAAAGCCATAGAAAAGAGCCCCGAGCCTTTATCCGGTGACTTCCAAGTCTTGGGATGCACCAAAGCCAGACTTTTTGTAGGGGACGCCGTAAGTAACGGTGGCAAGTTGATAGGTATCATTCTGAGGTGCTATCTAAGTCTTGGATGCGGGTCACAGTTGGTATCAAAGCTTAGGGATATAATCCCTAGCTGAGATGTGAGATAAGAACTAGGAGGGGAGAGATGGAGAATTCCTTCGCTAGTATGACCTACCTAAGTTTATTTGGTATTTAATTGGTCGGTCAGAGTATAGGAATAATATATGATATGTCAATTAACTCTTGTTTTGTGCAAGTGTTTGCGAATGACATCTGAGAATATTGAGATCAACAATAAAGCACATGAGACCGTTGAGTCAGCTCAACCAAAAGGTAACGACCAACAACACGATAATAATCATACCGGTGGCAACGACCATCGGAACAATAATAATCATCGTGGGGGAAATTATCATGGAAACAATGGTAACCACTTCGGTGGTAATCATGGCTAGGATAATAGAAATGGAAATTTCAAGAAGAGAAGGTCGTTTAGCTCGATTTTGTCATACACCAAAGTCAAGTCCAGCTGGGACGGTGGCACCAAAGGCGGATTCGGACAAAACAAAGTTGGTAGTTTCAGGAAGAGCCTTTTTTGTGACTTCTCAAAAAGCGAGTAACCCGAACAAAGTTAGCACGGGTTAGTTAATTATAAATTCTTGCGAAGTCTATATCTTATTAGATACCGGTTCTACCCATTCTTTTATCTCTCTTACTTGCGCTTACCGTTTAAATTTGACTTCGGAGAAATTAGACTTTGACTTATCGGTTGAAACTCCGTTAGGAGAAACCTTCATTACATGTGCTATCCAAGTCTTGGATGAGAGTCACAGTTTTGAATGACATTTCTATTGTTAATAAATTTCCTGACGTATTCTTGAAGACTTCTTAGCCTATCCCAGAGCGTGAAATTGAATTTTGTATTGACCCTAGTACAAAACCCATTTCTAAAATCCTCAAATATTTTTCTTCACCCAAAACGAACGTAACGTGCGCTAAAGATGTTGGCTCGAGCTGTTGAAGATTACGACCATACCATTCAATATCATCATGGAAGAGCGCACGTGGTAGCTGACACGTTGAGTAGAAGATAGTATGTGTTTACGAGTGCGATGTTGTTAACACAAAAAAAACCCATTTCGTATAACTTATAAATGATGAAGATAGAATTAAAGACTCTAGGGACCCACGTAAAGATAACGAATATACGATTAGAATCGACTTTAATCGATAAAGTTAAAGCCACTCAAGCTACATACTCGGAGCTGATGAATATGAAGAAGAATGTTCAAGATGGCGTTATTCTAGAAGCAAGAATTGTCGAAGAGAGGAAATCTCAACCCTTAATGTAATTTGCCCATTTGAAATTCTCGATCAAGTAGGAACGGTGGCCTATAGACTCGTTTTACAGCCAAGTATATCGCGTGTTCATAACGTTTTTCACGTATCGATGTTACGTAATTATGTGGATGACCCGAACCACATTATTGAATTAGAACTAGACGAGATAGCAAAAGATTTAACGTATGATGAGATACGTGTTAAAATCTTGGATAAGAAGTATCATATTCGACACTCAAAGGTTATACCTCAAGATTTAGAATATGAAATAATGTCAAGGTATCCTCACCTCTTCGGCATACCAGGTACGTACGTAAATTTTGAGCACAAAATTTCATAAGGAGGGGAGATTGTGAAATCCCAAATTTTATGAATAAAGATTTAAATTTTTTGAAATATTTTTTTATTATTATGGTGTGAATTTGATATAATGTAATAGTTGTGGGTAATATTTATAAATTTTTCAAAGTAAGCAAGTTGTTATATAATATTCGATTAGTCGGGAAATATTCGTGCGACGGCACAATCATTGGTGGACCACACAACGGAAGTATTGTCGTAGTAAAAAAATGACAGAATTATCATTTTATAAAAATAATGGCGAAAGTGTTACCGTTAAAACTATTGAACTACCCGGTAGTAAAAGTACAGTAATACGCGTGGTTGCATAGTAGCACACGGTATTGATTATTGATGCTTACGTAAGAAGTCACTCAGTTATACTCAATTATTGCTACAGTAATTGTTGCATCATATCTCTCATATTATTGATTCAATTATTATTACAGTATCATCTGTATAGTATCTTATATTATTAAATCAATAATTGAGACGACAAAGTTATTCATATTATTATTTGTAATATTGACAACGTCTAGAAGTTCTGTCAAGGAGAGGTTAGATAATCTAATTGCGCGCCAATAGGGAGAAATTCTTATCGGAAAGCCCCCTCTTTCCTGGGAACGATATGATTGTTAAATATTGTGAGTTATAATATTAATGATGAATAAGTTCGTGTTGATTAAAGATGAAATTGATAGTTCCATTATGTGGAAATTATAAGTGTTAGTGAAACTCGACATTTATTTCGATAATAATTAATGTCTGGAGGTTATATTGACCAATAGGGTAATTAATCGGATAAATGAGCAATTAATTGCTATTAATTCACATGATTATAACTATTTGTTCACATGTGTGTGCTATTGATTCACATTCTTGTACTATTAGAGGTGGTGGTGCAAGATTGATAATACTTGCATGACTAAATTAAAAATTGAGGTATAGTTGAAGGTACTATACTATAATTAGTTTTTTCACATGATTATACTATTGAGTCACATTAATGAACAATTAATTCACATGATTTACAATTAGGGGAGGTGGTGCAAGTTTGATAATACTTGTAGGACTAAATTAAAAATGAAGAAAAAGAGACAGGTATTGTACTATAATATTTCGAGCCCCAAAATATGCAATTATTGAAACTATATTTTCCTATAAATAGAAGTTCATTCTTCCTTTATTTCTCACCAATTCACAAAAGCTATATAGCTATTATTATAGAGAGAATTATAGAGAGAAAGAAGAAGAGAAGTCTGCTACCTCACTATTTCAGTATCCAGTTTCTTCTAAGGTAAGGGGTATTATTCCTTCGTATTTATGAAGAGAGTTATTTTCTTTCAATACTCGTAAGGGTTGTTATTACATTCTTTATTATTTTGTTGGAATAACCTGTCTATGCGAAGTACCGCATACATGGTGAAATTCTTTTGTTATTCCATTCTTTATTATTCTGTTGGAATAACCTGTCTGTGCGGTCTATCGCATTCCTGATGAATTCTATTGTTATTCCATTCCTTATTATTCTGTTGGAATATCCTTTCTGTGCGGATTACACATGATCTGGTTCTGTTCTTTATTATTCTGTTACAATATCCTGTCTGTGCGAATTACGCATGACCTGGTTCCATTCTTTATTATTCTGTTAGAATAACCTGTTTGTGCGGTCTATCGCATGCATGGTGAATTCTTCTATTATTTCATTCTTTATTATTCTGTTATAATAACCTGTCTACGTGGATTACCGCATGCATGGTGAATGATCCTTCGTATTCATTCTTTATTAAATTGTGAAAATGATCTGTCTACGTGGATTACCGCATGGCGGGTGAAAATCTATTTGCAGTTTCGTATATTCTATTATACTCGTATGAGATATCATTTCTTTTGTACTCGTCAAGGAATATCATTTTCTTTGGTATTTTTCTTTTATGAGTTACTATTCATGGGTTACTATTCACTCTAGTATTATTCACTTGGATATTCGGGACACTTTTTGTGCCGAAGTACTATTCACAAGTTACTATTCACGGGTTACTATTCCCCCGATTACTATTTACTCTAGTATCATTCACTCGGATATTCAGAATACTTTTTGTGTCGGGGTACTATTCATAGGGTACTATTCTTGAAGTACTATTCACGGGGTACTATTCACCCGAAAAATATATTATTTTCTATCCAAATTATTTTTGGTACATGAATGTTATTCTTGAATTTTACTCTACAAAGCAGAATAATGTTGACAATTTTGACGTTATTGATTTCTGGATAAATTAAATTATAAATCTTTAAAATTTATCCTTGAACTTGTTTTATTGAATTATTATGTCATTGTCATCTTCCTCATGCTTATATTGTGATGAAAGTCATCTTTGTCTTACGTGCATAGATGGATTATGACCAGGGATTATTCGGCATAATCATGACCGTAATGTGACAAATGATGTGGTAAAAGTCCTCATTGGGCTGTAGTTCACTGATGGACAGTTCTTAATATGATTATGACCAATGATTATTTGGTATAATCATGATCATTGATGATTACATGAATATCCTTGGCTGTGATGCAGGGATGATTCGATTTTATTTATTAAGCTGAGTCTCAGCGATAAAGTTGATGAAAAACTTTTTAAATCATAGAAGATAGTAGATTTTATGCTCTACTTGACTCTTCTAATGGATTGCTTATTCCACTACAGTTGTTGATCTAAAACTTGTTGTCTATTATATTCTATCAGTTGTTATACTGTTGAAGGCTAAGGATAATTTATTCTACATTATCTTAGTCATAATATTTTCTTATTGGGCTAGTTGAGCTCACCATTTTTTTCACTGTTCTCTTTAGTAAATGAGAATATAGCTTGGACGAATCGTAGAACGGATTGACGGTCCAGATGATTGTTTTACTAGTCATCACTATTCTATAAAATAGTGTGACAATAAATGTAATGAGGACTCCATTGAGTGTAGATATTGTCTAGATGACAATATTCTTATTAAAACTCTTAGCTTATATTTTGTCGTATTTTACACGACTGTTGTATAATTAAGTTGTATTTAAATTTTGTACCATGTATTTGGCGACCCAAGATGGGTGATGTATACCTGTTTTGGGGGCGTCACAGTTGGTATCAAAGCCATAGAAAAGAGCCCCGAGCCTTTATCCGGTGACTTCCAAGTCTTGGGATGCACCAAAGCCAGACTTTTTGTAGGGGACGCCATAAGTAACGGTGGCAAGTTGATAGGTATCATTCTGAGGTGCTATCTAAGTCTTGGATGCGGGTCACAGTTGGTATCAAAGCTTAGGGATATAATCCCTAGCTGAGATGTGAGATAAGAACTAGGAGGGGAGAGATGGAGAATTCATTCGCTAGTATGACCTACCTAAGTTTATTTGGTATTTAATTGGTCGGTCAGAGTATAGGAATAATATATGATATGTCAATTAACCCTTGTTTTGTGCAAGTGTTTGTGAATGACATCTGAGAATATTGAGATCAGCAATGAAGCACATGAGACCGTTGAGTCAGCTCAACCAAAAGGTAACGACCAACAACACGATAATAATCATACTGGTGGCAACGGCCATCGGAACAATGATAACCATCGTGGGGGAAATTATCATGGAAACAATGGTAACCACTTCGGTGGTAATCATGGCTAGGATAATAGAAATAGAAATTTCAAGAAGAGAAGGTCGTTTAGCTCGATTTTGTCATGCACCAAAGTCAAGTCCAGCTGGGACGGTGGCACCAAAGGCGGATTCGGACAAAACAAAGTTGGTGGTTTCAGGAAGAGCCTTTTTTGTGACTTCTCAAAAAGCGAGTAACCCGAACAAAGTTAGCACGGGTTAGTTAATTATAAATTCTTGCGAAGTCTATATCTTATTAGATACCGGTTCTACCCATTCTTTTATCTCTCTTACTTGCGCTTACCGTTTAAATTTGACTTCGGAGAAATTAGACTTTGACTTATCGGTTGAAACTCCGTTAGGAGAAACCTTCATTACATGTGCTATCCAAGTCTTGGATGAGAGTCACAGTTTTGAATGACATTTCTATTGTTAATAAATTTCCTGACGTATTCTTGAAGACTTCTTAGCCTATCCCAGAGCGTGAAATTGAATTTTGTATTGACCCTAGTACAAAACCCATTTCTAAAATCCTCAAATATTTTTTTTCACCCAAAAT
The DNA here is from genome assembly GCA_016801055.1 of Panax notoginseng. Taxonomy (NCBI): domain Eukaryota; kingdom Viridiplantae; phylum Streptophyta; class Magnoliopsida; order Apiales; family Araliaceae; genus Panax; species Panax notoginseng. The sequence continues at coordinate 171,265,696 of CM029016.1, forward strand.
GAACGTAACATGCGCCAAAATCATTGGCTCGAGCTGTTGAAGATTATGACCATACCATTCAATATCATCATGGAAGAGCGCACGTGGTAGCTGACGCGTTGAGTAGAATATAGTATGTGTTTATGAGTGCGATGTTGTTAACACAAAAAAAAAACCCATTTCGTATAACTTATAAATGATGAAGATAGAGTTAAAGACTTTAGAGACCCACGTGAAGATAACGAATATACGATTAGAATTGACTTTAATTGATAAAGTTAAAGCCGCTCAAGCTACATACTCGGAGCTGATGAATATGAAGAAGAAGTTTCAAGAAGGCGTTATTCTAGAAGCAAGAATCGACGAAGAGAGAAAATCTCAACCCTCGATTTAATTGGCCCATTTAAAATCCTCGATTGAGTAGGAATTGTGGCCTATAGACTCGTTTTACCGCCAAGTATGTCGCGTGTTCATAACATTTTTCACGTATCGATGTTACATAATTATGTGGACGACCCGAACCACATTATTGATTTAGAACTAGACGAGATAACAGAAGATTTAACGTATGATGAGATACGTGTTAAAATCTTAGATAAGATGGATCATATTCTACACTTAAAGGTTATACCTCAAGAGTTGGAATATAAAATGAAGTCAATGTATCCTCACATCTTCGATATACCAGGTACGTACGTAAATTTCGAGGGCAAAATTTCATAAGGAGGGGGATTATGAGACCCCAAATTTTATGAATAAAGATTTAAATTTCTCGAAATATTTTTTTTAATATTATGGTGTGAATTTGATATAATGTTATAGTTGTGGGTAATATTTATAAATTTTGCAAAGTAAGCAAGTTGTTATATAATATTTAATTGGTCGGGAAATATTCGTTTTAACAGGGAATATTCGTACGACAGCACAATCATTGATGGACCCCACAACGGAAGTACTGTCGTAGTAAGAAAACGACAGAATTATCATTTTATAAAAATAACGGCGAAAGTGTTACCGTTAAAACTATTGAACTACCCGGTAGTAAAAGTACAGTAATACGCGTAGTTGCATAGTAGCACACGGTATTGATTATTGATGCTTACGTAAGAAGTCACTCAGTTATACTCAATTATTGCTACAGTAATTGTTGCATCATATCTCTCATATTATTGATTCAATTATTGTTACAGTATCATCTGTATAGTATCTTATATTATTAAATCAATAATTGAGACGACAAAGTTATTCATATTATTATTTGTAATATTGACAACGTCTAGAAGTTCTGTCAAGGAGAGGTTAGATAATCTAATTGCGCGCCAATAGGGAGAAATTCTTATCGGAAAGCCCCCTCTTTCCTGGGAACGACCTAGCTGTTAAATATTGTGAGTTATAATATTAATGATGAATAAGTTCGTGTTGATTAAAGATGAAATTGATAGTTCCATTGTGTGAGAATTATTAGTGTTAATGGAAATCGACATTTATTTCGATAATAATTAATGTCTAGAAGTTATACAGACCAATCGGGTAAATAATCGATAAATGAGCAATTAATTGCTATTAATTCACATGATTATAACAATTTGTTCACATGTGTGTACTATTGATTCACATTCTTGTACTATTAAGGGTGGTGGTGCAAGATTGATAATACTTACATTACTAAATTAGAAATGGAGGTATAGTTGAAGGTACTATACTATAATTAGTTTTTTCACATGATTATACTATTGAGTCACATGAATGAATTATTAATTCACATGATTTACTATTAGGGGAGGTGGTGCAAGTTTGATAATACTTGTAGGACTAAATTAAAAATGAAGAGAAAGAGGAAAGTATTATACTGTAATATTTTGAGCCCCAAAATGTGCAATTATTGAAACTATATTTTCCTATAAATAGAAGCTCATTATTCCTTCATTTCTCACCAATTCACAAAAGCTATAGAGCAATTATTATAGAGAGAAATTATAGAGAGAAAGTAGAAGAGAAGTCTGCTACCTCATTATTCCAGTATCTAGTTTATTCTAGGATAAGGGGTATTATTCCTTCATATTCATGATGAGAGTTATTTTCTTTCAATACTCGTAAGGGTTGTTATTCCATTCTTTATTATTTTGTTGGAATAACCTGTCTATGCGAAGTACCGCATACATGGTGAAATTCTTCTTTATTTCATTCTTTATTATTCTGTTGGAATCACATGTCTGTGCGGTCTATCGCATGCTTGGTGAATTCTGTTGTTATTCTATTCTTTATTATTCTATTGGAATATCATGTCTGTGCGGATTACACATGACCTAGTTCCGTTCTTTATTATTCTGTTGGAATATACTATCTGTGCGGATTACGCTTGACCTGGTTCCATTCTTTATTATTATGTTAGAATAACCTGTCTGTGCGGTCTATCGCATGCATGGTGAATTCTTCTGTTATTCCATTCTTTATTATTTTATTTGAATAACCTCTCTATGTGGATTACCCATACATGGTGAATGATCCTTCGTATTCATTCTTTATTAAATTGTGGAAATGATCTGTCTATGTGAATTACCGCATGATGGGTGAAAATCCATTTGCAGTTTCGTATATTCTATTATACTCATATGAGATATCATTTCTTTTGTACTCGTTATGGAATATCATTTTCTTTGGTATTTTTCTTTTACGAGTTATTATTCACCCGATTACTATTCACTCTAGTATTATTCACTTGGGTATTCGGGGCACTTTTCGTGTCGAAATACTATTTACGAGTTACTATTCATAGGTTACTATTTCCCTAATTACTATTCACTCTAGTATTATTTACTCGTGTATTCGGAACACTTTTCTTGTCGAGATACTATTCACGGGGTACTATTCCTGAATTACTATTCACGGGGTACTATTCACCCGAAAAATATATTCTTTTATGTTTAAATTATTTTTGATACATAAATATTATTCTTGAATTTTACTCTACAAAGCAGGATCATGTTGACAACTTGGACGTTATTGATTTCTGGATAAATTAAATTATAAATTTTTAAAATTTATCCTTGAACTTGTTTTATTAAATTATTATGTCATTATCATCATCCTCATGCTTATATTGTGATGAAAGTCATCTTTGGCTTACGTGCATAGATGGACTTGGTATGATTATGACCAGGGATTATTCGGTATAATTATGACTGTACTGTGTCGAATGATGTGGTGAAAGTCCTCATTGACTTGTAGTTCATTGATGGACAGTTGTTGGTATGATTATGACCAGGGATTATTCGGTATAATCATTACCTTTGATGATTACATGAATATCCTTGGCAGTGATGTAGGGATCATTCGATTTTATTTATTAAGATGAGTCTCAGCGATAAAGTTGATGAAAAACTTTTTAAATCATAGAAAATAGTAGATTTTATGCTCTACTTGACTCTTCTAATGGATTGCTTATTCCGCTGCAATTGTTGATCTAAAACTAGTTGTCTATTATATTCTATTAGTTGTTATACTGTTGAAGGCTAAAGATAATTTATTCTGCATTATCTTAGTCATAATATTTCTTACTGGGCTAGTTGAGCTCACCTTTTCTTTTACTGTTCTCTTCAGGAAATGAGAATATAGCTTGGACGAGTTGGGGAGCGGATTGATGGTCCAGATGGTTGTTTCAGTAGTCATCACTATTCTATAAAATAGTGTGATAATAAATGTAATGAGGACTCCATTGAGTGTGGATATTGTCTAGATGACAATATTCTTGTTAAAACTCTTAGCTTATATTTTATCGTATTTTACACGACTGTTGTATAATTAAGTTGTATTTGAATTCCGTACCATATATTTGGCGACCCAAGATGGGTGATGTATACCTATTTTGGGGGCGTCACAATTGTTGTCAGGGAATATTTGTTTGGTCGTGGAATATTCTTACGACGGCGCAACCATTTGTGGGCTCCGTAACGGAAAATTGTCGAATGAAGAAAACGACAAGAATGAGTTTTTTTTTAAAAAAATAATGGCGTAGTTGTTACCGTTAACACTGTTGAAATACCCAGTGGTTAAAGTAAAGTAATACGCGTTGTTGCACAGTAGCACATGTTATTGCACATTAGTTTATATTGTTGATTCAATAATTGTAATTGCATAATATTTCAAATTATCAAATCAATAATTTATATTATTAGAATAATATTATTAGATAGCATTATTGGCAATGTCTAAGGAAGTTTCTGTCTAGGAGATGTTATTTAATTGCGCGCTAGTAAGGAGAAATCTTTACCGGAAGGCCCCCTCTTTCTTAGGAACGACCTATTTGTCATTATTATGATTCTGTAATATTATTTGTGAATAATTAATTATTGATATATATGATAAGGAAAATATTTATTTTATGTGGATATAAATGGCGAAATTTTTAGAAAAGTGACAATTATTAAAAATTGATATTTTATCTATATTATTATATTACATTATAAATGTATAATGTGATAATATAATAATAAAATAACGGAGATATTTTTACAATGAATGTGTGATATATGAATAAATGAGGAGGAAGAGTATTTTTGTTACAATAAATACTAAAAACATGTTGGTGAACCCCATTTTTTTGACTAAAATTTGAATATAGCTTGTAAAATCGTCCGTATATGGATTTTGGTCAATTTCTACTTGAAATTTGGAAAAACTTAAACTTATAAAGTTGTAGAGAATTGAATTTCTTATAAAATGGACATAAAATTTGAATTGTTTTGATAAAAAAGCTATTTATTATGAATTATTGAAGTTCTGGAATAATTAATTTTTGAAGTTATAAATATTTTTAATTAGAAAAATGTTTTTTTTTATTTTGGTGAGGTGGGCCTAACTTGGTGGCTAATGTTTTGATCAAAAGAGGTGTGCGTAGGAATTTAAAAAAAATATTAATATTTTATTAAATTTTTTGCTTTGGTGTTCTAAGCATTTTCCTATAAATAGGGTGCTTAGGTTAGAATTGAAAAACACACCAGAAATTGAAGTTTTCTCTCTCTATATTATCGAGCGTATTTTTGTGAGTATTTTGATACTTTGAGTGTTGCTATACGGTGCAAGTTCCTTTCAGCATTATATCTGATATTCCAGCTAGAAGTACTATTCTTTTGAGGTAAAAGGATATTATTTTTTTCGTAAATGATATTATTTTTTTCAATATAATTATACCGAAATATTGGTATGAATTTTATTAAGAAATTTTTACCTTTTCATATGGGGTTTACTATTCAGGGGTTACTATTCACGAGTTACTATTCATGAGTTACTATTCACGAGTACTATTCATGAAGTATGATAATTTTTCTTATAGAATTTCTACCTTTTAGTGTCGGGGTTACTATTTATATATACAACACTATTCACGTATACGACACTATTCACGAATACGACACTATTCACAGAAAAATTAAATTTTTTTGTGTGTCCAAGATTGTCTGTTATTGTTCATATCTTTGATTGGATTTATATTTTGATCTTCATTTTTGAATTCTGCTCTACAATTAATTATTATGGAGTATTTTTGAACTTAGATAAACCGAAGTACGAATCCCTAATCTTTGTCTTTTTATCTCTCTGGATTCGTTTTCTTGAAAATATTTTTATCATCCTCAGTCCTAAATGGTGATATAACTGAATATCTTTGGCCTATCGTTCAAAGATGAATGATTATTTGATGATTATCTTTGGCCCGTAGTGCAAAGACGGACAGGTGTTGAGATGAACATAACTAACTGGTGATACAAATGAATATCTTTGGCCCGTAGTGCAAATATAAATATTTGATGATTGATGTTACAGGGATAAAATATTGATGATGGACTTTTAAATTCATAGATAATAGTAGATTTCATTCTCTACTTAACTCTTTTAATGAATTGTTGTTTTCGCTATAGTTGTTGATCTAAAACTTGTTGTCTATTGTATTCTATCAGATTTTTTCTGTTGAAGACTAATGATAATTTGTTCTATATTATCTTAGTCAAAATATTCTTTACTGGGCTAGTTGAGCTCACCGTTTTTCTTTTTGTTCTATTTTTTTTCTCAGGAGGCGAGAGTATAGCGAGAACTAGTCGGGATATGGAATGATTGTTCTAGACAGTTGTTTTAGCAGTTCTCACTATTTTTGTAAAATACTGTATCAATAATTATAGTGAGGACTTATTTGAGTGTGGATATTGTCATGAAGATAATATTTTTTTATTTAAACTCACAGCATATGTGTTGTCGTATTTTGCACAACAATTGTAATAATAAAGTTGTAGTTGTTTTTGTACCATGTTTCTGGCGACTCAGAATGGGTTGGGTGGAATGGACCTATTTTGGGGGCGTCACATTAGGCTTCTATCCTGTTGCTGGATGCGTCTCCTCATTAGTGTCAATCTTGAGCACGTTTCTTCTATTTTAAGAAAATTTCAACAGCACATCCTCATGGTCTCTAAGTACACGAAATAGACCAGGACAACTTATTCTAAGTATGAACTCGGATAGCATGTGGAGACACTAGCTGAAAAATTCTCGAAAGTTTATAAAAATGCACCTTGTGAATGGGCACCGACCTAGGTGAGAGACATGACATCCAGTAACAGTCCTAAACTGGGGACTATTCGAACGAGTTTCTAAGCTCCTACCTATGTATACTAAAACTCCTACGTATACTACATAATGTGTCAAGCATATTCAATTTGATTTAGTTGTGAAAAACTAAGCAAATCCTACATAGTTTATTAAAGCTCCTAATAAGTGTACTACATGTGTAAGACCCCGAATTTTTTTTTTATATAAATAAAATTGAATCTTCCTCTATTCATTATTCTAAATTAATAAGGTGTTAATATGATATAATGCTTTGGTTATGGGTGAAATGTGCAAATTTTACAAAATAAGTAAGCGATTGTAAAATATTCATTTTGTCAGGAAATATTCGTTTGGTCATGGAATATTCTTTTTGTCGGAGAATATTCGTTCGACGGCGCAGCCATTTGTGGGCCTCATAACGAAAAACGGTTGGATGAAGGAAAATGACAAAGTATGAGTTTTTATAAATAAATGCATAATTGTTACCGTTAACAATGTTGGAATACATAGTGATTAAAATATAATAATACGCGTGGTTGCACAGTAGTACACGGTATTGCACAGTATTTTTGAATTATTGATCCTTACGTAAGAAGGCACTGCTCAATAATTGTTACAGTAGTTACTGTTTAATATTTTATTTTATTGATTCAATAATTGTTGCGTTGATAGTTTATATTATTATTGTTTCAATAATTGTCATTGCACAGTATTACACATTATCAGATCAATAATTCATATTATTTGAATAATATTATTAGATAGCATTATTGGTAATGTCTAAGGAAGTTCTGTCTAAGGAGAGGTTTGGTCACATAATTATGCCCCAATAAGTAGAAATTCTTATTGGAAAACCCCCTCTTTCCTGGGAACGGCCCGGTTGTCATAATTGTGATTCTGTAATATTAATTGTGAATAATTAATTATTGATTTATATGATAAGAAAATATTTATTTGATGTGGATATAAATAATGGATTTATTTATATGGTTATAAATGAAAGAATTAATGTTGAGGTGTTTTATCAGTATTTTTGTCGGAATGGAGGTATTAAAAATCAAACCAGTGTTCTGGAGATATATTGCGTGAGTTATAATTTTTAATCCGACCGTTGGATCGTTGTGATTTTTGGATATGTTATACATATATAAGTTGAGTATATGTCCACAAATTTTGAACCGTTAAAAATAAACGTATGATTTCTTATGAATTTTAAGAGGTGACTAGTTCAGAAATTGTTAAAGTTTCAGAATTTATCATTTTGGTGGAAAATTCTAGAATTGGTGGGCCCCAGTTTTGGTTGGTGAGAAATGTGCTCAAATTGAATTTCAAATGTGGTGGGTGGAAATAATTGCAGGTAAAGCCATCAGGTAGCAGGTCAAGTCTGCTTCGACGTGCTAACATTTTTTGATAAATAGAGGGCTAAGTTAGAATTGAAAATCACACCAGAAACATAAGTTCTCTTTCTCTCTCTATATTATCGAGCGTATTTTGTGAGTATTTAGATACTTTATGAGTAGCTATTCAGTACAAGTTTCATTCAGCATCATATCCGACATTTCATTCTGAAGTACTGTTTCTTTGAGGTAAGGGATGTTATTTTTCGTAAATGATGTTATTTCTATCAATATCATTATGCCGAAATATTGGTCTGAACTTTTTATCAAATTTAGAACTTTTTGTGTCAGGGTTACTATTTACTTATACGACACTATTGACGTATACGACACTATTCACGAATACGGTACTATTCATGAGTATTGTTCACGAAGTATGATTTTTTGTGTGGAATTTCTACCTTTTTGTGTCGGGGTTATTATTCACGAATACGACACTATTTACCGAAAAATAATTTTTTTTTCTTTTTGTTCAAGATGTCTATTATGGTTACTATCGTTGACTGTATCCATGTTTTGATCTTTATTTTTAAATTCTTATTCACAATTGGTTATTATGAAGTATTATTGATCTTGGATAAACAGTAATACGAATCCCTAATATTTGTCCTTCTGTCTCACTGGATTTGTTTCCTTTCAAATATGTTTCATCATCCCCAGTCTTAAATGATGATGTTACTGAATATCTTTGGCCTGTAGTGCAAAGATGAATGATTAACTGATGAATATCTTTGGCCCGTAGTGCAAAGATGAACAGATGTTGAGATGAACATGACGAACTGGTGATACAAATGAATATCTTTGGCCTATAGTGCAAAGATGAATATTTGATTCAAGATGTATATTGATTGATGTTAAAGGGATAAAATATTGATGATGGACTTTTAAATCTTAGAAGATAGTAGAATTCATTCTCTACTTGACTCTTCTAATAGATTGTTGTTTCCGCTGCAGTTGTTGATCTAAAACTTGTTGTCTATTATATTTTTTTAGATTTTCCCTATTGAAGACTAATGATAATTTGTTGTATATTATCTTAGTCATAATATTCTTTACTGGGCTAGTTGAGCTCACCCTTTTCCTTTTTGTTCCATTTTTCTTCTTAGGAGGTGAGAACATAGCAGGAACTAGCCGGGGTATGGAGTGATGGTTCAGGATAACTGTTTTAGTAGTCCTCACTATTTTGTAAAATAGTGTATCAATAATTGTAATGAGAACTTCTTTTAAGTTTGAATACTGTCTAGTAGACAATATTTGTATTTAAACTCACAATATGTGTTGTCGTATTTTGCACGACAATTGTATTATTAAAGTTATAGTTTGCTTTTTGTACCATGTATTTGGCGACTCAGAATGGGTGTTGTATACCTATTTTGGGGGCGTCACAGTTGGTATCAGAGCTTAGGGATATGGTCTCTGGCAGAGATTGGAGAATAGAACTAGGAGGGGAGAGACGAGTAAATCCTTCGCTAATGTGTCCTACCTAAACTTATTTGTTGATTGTTTATAATATAGGGATATTATGTAATATGTTAATTTGTTTAATTAACCCTTGTTTTATGGCAGTATTTGAGAATGGCAGTCGAGAATGTTAACAATGGAGTAAATGAAACCGTAAAGACACCTTTAATCACCACCTAAGGGAACGTGCAACAGGAAGACAATGTTCCTCCTATAAACAACACCACTGATCAGACGATGAACGATGGGATGTTTAGAACCTTTTTGCAATTTATGCAAAATCAGACGAGGGAGACTCGTGTGCAGAATACGGGTGGAAATGATAGCAACGCGCGGTTTGTCACAGCCAAGCTGTTTAAAGAGTTGGGACCACCAGAATTATGGGAAAAGTTGGATCCGATTAAGGCGAAAACGTGGGTCAAGCAAATTACCAAGATATTCTATGTCTTGGGATGCACGGAGGAACAGAAGGTTCCATTCGCTACCTTTATGTTTCGTGGTGAGGCAGATTACTGGTGAGAATCTGTGAAACGTACCCAGCCTGCCGCACTCAATATGTCTTGGGAAACATTTCAGAAACTGTTCAATGATAAGTACTTTCCTGAAAGTATTCGTCATATGAAGGAGGTAGAGTTTATCAGACTAGAACAAAACAACATGACTGTGTCTCAGTACGAGGCGAAGTTCGCAGAGTTATCCAGGTTTGCACCTCATTTGGTAGAGAATGAGGAACGAATGACACGAATGTTTCTGAGAGGTCTAAAATTCGAGATTCGGCAATATCTTATCTCTCATAAATTTTCTTTATATTCAGATGTTATCAACAGGGCTCACTTATTAGAGCGAGATAATGAGTATATTCAACCGAGGGACCACAACCAGGGTCATACCAGTTACATTAGTCATCGGAGCGATGATAACCAGCGAGGAGGGAAAAATACGGACAAAAGCGTTAACCACTCGGGTGGTCATCGTGGCCATGATAATAGGAGAGGTGAGTCAAATGGAAATTTTAAGAACAGAAGATTTAACGATGACGGGAAAACATCTGCAGCAGCACCAGCAACAAATTCTAGGGGAGGAGAACGATCGCCAGTTAGATGCTACAAATGCGGAGAGGAGGGACATATAAGTCCAAACTGTTCACAGCCTTCCAAGGTATGTTATAATTGTGGAAAGGAAGGTCATATAGCTCGATTTTGTCCTATAGAGAAATCAAGTCCAGCTGGGATGGTGGCACCAAAGGCGGATACGGACAAAACAAAGTTGACGGTTTCTGGAAGAGCGTTTGTCATGACTGCCCAAAACACGAGGAACCCGAACGAAGGTATCACGGGTTAGTTAATTATAAATTCTTGTGAAGTTTATACCTTACTAGATACCGGTTCTACCTATTCTTTTATCTCTCCTGCTTGTGCTCAGCGTTTAAACTTGACTCCGGAGAAATTGGAATTTGACCTATTTGTGGAAACTCGTTAGGAAAAACTTTTATCACATCCACTGTTTATAAATCTTGTTTGATCCAAGTGAGCACAATCACATTACCTGTTGATCTTATCTCTTTAAAGATACTTGCGTTTGATGTGATTTTAGGGATTGATTGGTTAACTACTCACCATGCCAAAATTGATTATTTTCGTAAGGTTGTTAGTTTTTATATTCCTAACCAACCTGTTATGCGAATTCAAGCAACCAAACCATTGAAGTCAAACACTTTCATATCAAGCCATAAAGCCATTCGTTTATTGAAAAATGGATATCAACCTTTCTTAGCCCATTTCATGGATTTAAACAAAAATACGTCAGATTTGAATGATATTTCTGTTGTTAGTGAATTTCCTGACGTATTTCCTAAAGAATTTCCTGGCCTACCCGCAGAGTGTGATATTGAATTTTGTATCGATTTTGAAATCGATACAAAACCCATTTCTAAAATCTCATATCGAATGGCTCCTATTGAACTTCAGGAGTTAAAAACCCAACTATAGAAGTTGGTACCCGAGCCTCTATCTGGTGACTTCCTTTGTGGAATGCACGAAAGCCAGACTCTCCGTAGGGGACTCTATATTTGTGTGGTGGTAAAACAATAGGTACCATTGTGACGTGCTATCCAAGATTGGGATATGAATCACAATTGAGAGCAACCGAAGTCGGTGACCAAAGTACGTAGCTTTCTAGGCTTAGCTGGTTATTATCGGAGATTCATGGAAGGATTTTCTCGAATCGCTACTCCGTTAACTTAGCTGACTTAGAAAGATACAAAATTCGTATGGAGCGAGGAATGCGAGAAAATTTTCCAAGAGCTCAAGAGGCGACTCATTTCGACACATGTTCTGACCATATCATCCTAGAAAAGCAAACGTTGTAGCTGACGCATTAAGTAGAGCATCGTATGCGGGTACAAGTGCGATGTTGTTAACACAAAGACCCATTTTGTACGACTTACAAAGGATGGAGATAGAGTTAAAGACTCCAAGTACCCACGTGATGATATCAAATATACGAGTAGAACCGATTTTAATCGATAAAGTTAAAGCTGCTCAAGCTACACACCGGAGCTGATGAATATAAAGAAGAAGGTACAAAAAGGCGTTATTCTAGAAATAAGAGTTGATGAAGAGAAGAAAGCTCAAACCTTCGATTTATTTAAAATCCTCGATCGAGTAGGAACGGTGGCCTATAAACTCGCCTTAACGCTAAGTATGTCGCGTGTTCATAACGTTTTTCACGTATCGATGTTACGTAAATATGTTGACGACCCAAACTGTGACAACCTGAGAATTTAGAAAATATTTTAATTTTTAATTAATTGATTTAAGGTTCAAAATTAGAACCTAATCCCTAAATGGCTCAAACCCTAAACCCTAACCAAACCCTAAAACCTAAGGGTTTGGGCTAATTGACACAAATGTCATTAAATTAAAAGGAAAAAGACCAAAGTACCCCTTTTCTTAATAGTTAAGTAAAAGATCATGCAAATCTTGTGAGTCACCACCTTGAGATTTATCCCATGTGATCTAAATCTTCCAAGATCAGATTTGAGGGACACCTAGGCACATTTACAACCATGGATCAAAAAGATCAAGAATTAAAATATAAAAAAAATGCTTACTTTACATTTTATTTTGTCCAAGTCCCTTCTCTCTCTATATTTTTGGATCTTTGAGTGAGAGAGTGTGAGAAAACAAGCCAAGATCATGTAATAAAACACCAAGAACAGATCTTGAGGATCAAGAATAAAAATTAAAGCTTAAAAGGTATAAAACCCAAAATCTTGAAATCCTTTGATTTGATGTTAAATTTTGTTTTTGTTTGGTTAAAGTAATGTAATAAGGTGTTAATTAGTGATCTGGGTTGTTAAATCTCATATCCATAACATCAAAGTCCCCGAATCTGGCATTTTGTGAAATCTTAAAAACTGGAAAAAAATCGTCTGACAACCATATGTCAGACCCTATAACTCTGTGTGTGTTAGATGTTTAGTGTGGTTTTTGTTTTGGACCTGTTCTCTGCCATGTGGTCTTTAGTCTGGAACTTGAATCATGTTCAGATAAGGTCAAGATTTCTAGTTATGATCGGTCAAACTACGTTGACCGATCATGGGAGTATGCTTCTAGGCAACCCAGAACTCAGCGTGTTGTCTGACAACGTTTTGTTTGGCCATGATCTTACTGAGTTTGTTAGTTTTGGCTATATTGTTGTTTTACTGTTGTAAACAGGTATAAGTACTACACATGTATGCTATTAGATCACCCAGAATAACAGTAGAATGAAAGATAATTAAGGTCAAACGAGCGTTGACCAAATGCCTTATGAAGAAATCTGGGAAACCCAGATTTCCTCAAGAACAGTTTCAGACCACTAGTTTGAACGGCCCAGATCTGTCATGTGTGATGCTGTTATGATGATCTGTTGTTATAGAAATGAAGTCTGACATCTCTACTACAAGATTTAACCATTATATATTACACAAAGCAAACCCATAACGAAAGTTATAAGGAACCAAAACTGGTACCTCGACTGTTCTTCAATTCTGGAAAACCCAGAAATTGAAGAACATGGCTGACGACAATTTGGAGAGCTTGGATCTCTCAGATATATTGTAGAATGGTTATGACACTTGATTATAACTGTAGTATTACACCTATACTACAATCTAGGTATCATTAGCATCCTAGAAATCAACACAAACATTGTTTTAATCACGGTCAAACCACCTAATCGGCTAACTGACTTGAAGTTATGGGCAGCTCAAGAACAGCCCAAGAACACTTATAGCGACGGTTCTGTCGCTATAGGGCCCTTTAGTGACACTTATTTTCAGGAAATTATTTATTTTAATAAATAAATAGATAAAGCTTAATTATTTAGCAAACCCTAATTTCAAATTTAGAAAATCCTAGTTTCGAGATAAGAAACCCTAATTTTATAATTAGGAAAAACCTAAGTGTTAATTTAATAATTTTAATGTTAATTAGTAAATATTAATCCTAATTTTCAAAATATGAGTAATTAGGAAACCCTAATTTAATTACGAAATTTAATTTCTAATTTAGAAAATTTATTTTCTATTAGAAACCCTAGTTTGTGGGTTATAAACCCTAATGACCATTTTGACCCTAATTGCTTAATTAGCAATTTTAATTAGGAAATGCTAATCCTAATTAGCAATATTTAAAGTATGATTAAGAAATTTTAATATAATTAGAAAATTCTAATTATAATTTAGAAATATTAATTTTCTATTTTAAAATCGAAATTGGAAAATCGTGGAAATTAGATTTGCAAAACCTAAGGGTTTAAAACCTAAACCCTAAATGGATTAAACCCTAAAACCAAACCAAACCCTAAACCCTAAGGGTTTGGGCTAATTGACACAAATGTCATTAAATTAAAAGAAAAAAGATCAAAGTACCCCTTTTCTTAATAGTTAAGTAATAGATCTTGCAAATCTTGTGAGTCACCACCTTGAGATTTATCCCATGTGATCTAAATCTTCCAAGATTAGATTTGAGGGACACCTAGGCACACTTACAACCATGGATCAAAAAGATCAAGAATTAAAATATAAAAAAAATGCTTACTTTACATTTTATTTTGTCCAAGTCCCTTCTCTCTCTATATTTTTGGATCTTAGAGTGGGAGAGTGTGAGAAAACAAGCCAAGATCATGTAATAAAACACCAAGAACAGATCATGAGGACCAGGAATAAAAATCAAAGCTCAAAAGGTATAAAATCCAAAATCTTGAAATCCTTAGATTTGATGTTAAATGTTGTTTTTGTTTGGTTAAATAATGTAATAAGGTGTTAATTAGTGATCTGGGTTGTTAAATCTCATATCCATAACATCAAAGTCCCCGAATCTGGCATTTTGTGAAATCTGGAAAAACTGGAAAAAAATTGTCTGACAACCATATGTCAGACCCTATAACTCTGTGTGTGTTAGATGTTTAGTGTGGTTTTTGTTTTGGACCTGTTCTCTGCCATGTGGTCTTTAGTCTGGAACTTGAATCATGTTCAGTTAAGGTCTAGATTTCTAGTTATGATCAGTCAAACTACGTTGACCGATCATGGGAGTATGCTTCTGGGCAACCCAGAACTCAGCGTGTTGTCTGACAACATTTTGTTTGGCCATGATCTTACTGAGTTTGTTAGTTTTGGCTATATTGTTGTTTTACTGTTGTAAACAGGTATAAGTATTACACATGTATGCTATTAGATCACCCAGAATAACAGTACAATCAAAGATAATTAAGGTCAAACGAGCGTTGACCAAATGCCTTATGAAGAAATCTGGGAAACCCAGATTTCCTCAAGAACAGTTTCAGACCACTAGTTTGACCGACCCAGATCTGTCATGTGTGATGTTGTTATGATGATCTGTTATTATAGAAATGAAGTCTGACATCTCTACTACAAGATTTAACCATTATATATTACACAAAGCAAACCCATAACCAAAGTTTTAAGGAACCAAAACTGGTACCTCGACTGTTCTTCAATTCTGAAAAACCCAGAAATTGAAGAACAGGTCTGACGACAATTTGGAGAGCTTGGATCTCTCTGATATATTGTAGAATGGTTATGACAGTTGATTATAACTGTAGTATTACACCTATACTACATTCTAGGCATCATTAGCATCCTAGAAATCAACACAAGCATTGCTTTAATCACAGTCAAACCACCCAATCGGCTAACTGACTTGAAGTTATGGGCAGCTCAAGAACAGCCCAAGAACACCTATAGTGACGGTTCTGTCGCTATAGGGCCCTTTAGTGACACTTATTTTCAGGAAATTATTTATTTTAATAAATAAATAGATAAAAATGGATATTAATTATTAAAAAATACATAATAAATTTCGAAAAATTATTTTAAATTCTGAAAAATAGTATTTAATTATTTAAAGTATATTTTATAAATATTTAATATTTTTGGAATATAAATGGTATTTAATTTATTTAATTATAATATTAAATAAATTATTTAAAAATGATTTTAATACATGAAAAATCATGAAAATTAATTTTATGGTATAGTAAAATATTTTAAGTTATTTTGAGTGACTTTTAATATTTTGTGATGAAATTTATTAATTAATCTATATTAATGATAATTAGTTTATTTAATAAATATATTAAATAAATTAAGGAAAAATAAAATTAATGCTTTATAAATATTTTTAAGTTATAAAATATAACTTATGATATTTTGCCATGAAAATATTAATATTTTAATATTAATAGTAATTACCGGTAATGAATTTAACTGTTTAAAAATTATATAAAAGTGATTTTAAGGTATTAAAAATACTTTGATATATTATAAATATATTATAATAGTATGACATGAATGTCATTAATATTTGATAATAAATAAATATTAATGATAATAGAATATTGGGGTATTTAATTCATTTAAATACGAGTTAATGATTGAAAATTTATGATAAATGATATTAATTATCTGAAAATTATTTCAAGCTTATGAAAATTATTTAGTCTGATAATATGATTTTCTAAGATAATTGTTAAGGGTTAATCAGTGTTTAATTGAACTTAAACTCGGCATTTGTCCGACTAGACCGTCGGGATGTCAGAATTGTGTCGGGTTCAAGTAAGACTGAAATAGTTTGATTTGATACTAGGTTTTATGTGTTGTATAAACTGATAGGATTATGTGATAATGTATTTAGGTTATTTTAAATATTGTGATGATATTATTCTAATTTATATTTTGATATTATTTGTATATTAGGTTCAGACAAAGCTTATTAAATTGCGTAGCAGTAATCAACGGTTCAGGTAAGTTTATTTTTACTTAACTCTACTAAGAGTTGTTTCATTCGAATAAGCTTATGGTTAATCATTGCTGGTTGCCATGAATTGTACTCTGTACATATTGCATGTAAAAGTCAGGTATGAAAGGCTGATCATCTTCATTACTAGTTGGTTTAGATATATTTGTTCATGTATAATACTTGCTCAGTCATAAAGTTTGTTCCTGCTAGTTCACAATTATATTGTTGAATTATAGCCAGCTTATTATTCAGACTCTTTCAATCATGATATACTGTTATATTATTGAATTTAAACTTGTTGGGCAACTTTTATGCTCACCCTTGCTATATCATGATTTAACATTACAGATTAAGACGAAAACGTCGGATACAGGAAAAAGGTTTAAAGCTACGTTCAGCTTGGGATAAATTGTGCAACTAATTTATAATAGAATAGTTTAATAAATATGTTATATGTCTGATAGTTTATGAATTGTGTATAAGTGAAGGTTACTCGATTTTGGAAAAATAATGTGTACGTTTATTGTATAAACAATTTATGTTTATATCTTCCGCAAATAGTGATAGAAAGATTTTACCGGATCCGCGGTGATTTGGGACCCCGATTTGGGGCTCTTACAGTTGGTATCAAAGTTGTTGGTTATAAATCTTAGGTAGGGTTACCTGAGACTAATAACCGCGGTGATTAGGGTAAGTACTAACTCAAATAGATTTAGTGTGTCGGTACGATTCAAAGACGAATCTCGGCAGGGTATAATTTACAGAGTTCCCTAACTCTGATAATAAAGTTGAACAGTAGTGGTGAATAGATATAGTCTAAAAGACTAATAGTACAGTAATAGGATATCGTAAAACAAAACGATCATAAGAATGGAAATGGATCGTATTATATACGATGAGATCACCCCGTGATCTGACATAGATTAAGCGAATGATAGCTAGGTCTGCGGCAAGAATATTTTGTGTCAGTGGTACTATGAATTGGTACAGATTCGGGAAAGGTTTATGAAGACGAATTAAATAAAATTCATATTGAGAAGGGAGTAGGTTTAGGTGAGGATTCAATTGAGGACTCATGTCAGTAGCTGAGTTGCATGATTCCTTGTTATGGGTGGGGAATTATACTTGCAGTAAAAACCACTTAGTTTCTGGCACTGATAATCATTGAAATATTTTTGTCGCGCTATTTGCTATATACATGTTAAGAGGGTGATTCCTCTCTCATGTGTATAACAGATAGATAGGTTATAGGTAGAGAATATAAGGTTAAGTACGAGTTCTTAAAACTCATACTTATGGTATGTTCGTGACTCATAATTATATGAAATATTTATGAACCCCTCAGTGAATGGACGCCAAATGTCTGTCTAGGACAAGTTCTTAAACTCATATGATTGTGGCAAGTTCCTGAACTCATAAGTGTGGTAAGTTTGACGAACTGGGTATAGTTTTGTGTGAATGGAGTATTAAGGATAATACGAATAGATAGACTGTTTAAGCAAATGATTATTAGTGGAGACATAGGTTTTCCAAAATTCCTAGCCATGCTAGACTTCGAATTTTTGGACATCAAGCTAAATACGCACTAGATGCTTTTAAAAAAAAATTTGTAGACTCGTAATCATTTTTGAAACGGTTTAAAGTTTAGTCTATGCTACTTGTTTCAGCTAGATGAAGATGATTTGAAATATCAAAATTTATTTTATTTATCACTCATGTACCATGTAACCTGGTGCAGCGATGATAAAAAGTTGATAGAGTTGTAAATGCAGGAATACGTAGTGTGAATTCGATCTAAAAATCATTATTCCACTATTGTATGATGTGTTATGACAAAATCATATAATGACGGCATCCTCAAACGTACTGTTAATATAGTACGACATCATGACGTCATTCTCAAAAATATTTTAAAAAAATTTAATTTGCCAACGGGTTTTGGCTACACCTAAATAATTTGATTGAATTGAATTATTGATATGAGTCTACGCTATTCAATTCAGCTAGACTAATGTTATAAAAACTCTAAGTGTTCATTGAAAGAAATTTTCTGAACCAAATTGTTTTGGTGCGGAATCCATCAAGACTGAGGTAGAAGTTTATGTGCCCAAGGCGAATACGAGAAAAAGATCATACCAGAAGTACTTTATAAGTATAGGGCATATCGGGCTAATTACCCACTATGTCCGTAAGTTAAGACGGTTAGCTAATGAATTTCCATATAACCTATGCGAAAATGACAGACAATAGTCTGTAAAACTCCTCAGCACAATTTCAAAATTTTTACTCTTGTGAGAGGTGTATTGGGTAGCATGGGATGATGAGTATGAATGGTATAAAGTGTATGGTGTAAGGTAAATTTCGGGGACGAAATTTTTAAAAGAAGGGGTGAGGGTGACAACCTGAGAATTTAGAAAATTTTTAAAATTTTAATTAATTGATTTAAGGTTCGAAATTAGAACCTAGACAGAAAATAAGTGTATGCGTTTGATATTTTTTAGATAGAATTTTGAGGATTTCAAAATTCTGTGAATGATTTAGGTGAATTATCCAGGATTAAGGAATACATGAATATGTTCTGTGTATATGTGTACCGTATATGGTTAAGGGTCAAGGTTTGATCAGATAAACGATATCTGTAACAAACCCTAAGTATATATTAAGAACGTCAACGTTAGGTTAGAAAACCCTAGCGTTTAACAAGAAACACTAAAAACCGGTTATGAAACCCTAATTTCTGTTTCGGGAATCTGAAACCCTAATTCGGTGTATGAAACTCTAATCTGGGAACTTAACGGATAATAATATTGCTTAAGTGTTATTATTATAATATTTATTAGGGTAAAGCTTAATTATTTAGCAAACCCTAATTTCAAATTTAGAAAATCTTAGTTTCGATATAAGAAACCCTAATTTTATAATTAGGAAAAACCTAAGTGTTGATTTAATAATTTTAATGTTAATTAGGAAATATTAATCCTAATTTTCAAGATATGAGTAATTAGGAAACCCTAATCTAATTACGAAATTTAATTTCTGATTTAGAAAATTTATTTTCTATTAGAAACCCTAGTTTGTGGGTTATAAACCCTAATGACCATTTTGACCCTAATTGCTTAATTAGCAATTTTAATTAGGAAATGCTAATCCTAATTAGCAATATTTAAAGTATGATTAAGAAATTTTAATATAATTAGAAAATTCTAATTATAATTTAGAAATATTAATTTTCTATTTTAAAATCGAAATTGGAAAATCGTGAAAATTAGATTTGCAAAACCTAAGGGTTTAAAACTTAAACCCTAAATGGATCAAATCCTAAACTCTAACCAAACCCTAAACGCTAAGGGTTTGGGCTAATTGACACAAATGCCATTAAATTAAAAAGAAAAAGACCAAAGTACCCCTTTTCTTAATAGTTAAGTAAAAGATCTTGCAAATCTTGTGAGTCACCACCTTGAGATTTATCCCATGTGATCTAAATCTTCCAAGATCAGATTTGAGGGACACCTAGGCACACTTACAACCATGGATCAAAAAGATCAAGAATTAAAATATTTAAAAAAAATGCTTACTTTACATTTTATTTTGTCCAAGTCCCTTCTCTCTCTATATTTTTGGATCTTAGAGTGAGAGAGTGTGAGAAAAAAAGCCAAGATCATGTAATAAAACACCGAGAATAGATCATGAGGATCAGGAATAAAAATCAAAGCTCAAAAGGTATAAAACCCTAAATCTTGAAATCCTTAGAGTTGATGTTAAATGTTGTTTTTGTTTGGTTAAAGTAATGTAATAAGGTGTTAATTAGTGATCTGGGTTGTTAAATCCCAGATCCATAACATCAAAGTCCTCGAATCTGGCATTTTGTGAAATCTGGAAAAATTGGAAAAAAATTCGTCTGACAGCCATCTGTCTGACCCTATAACTCTGTGTGTGTTAGATGTTTAGTGTGGCTTTTGTTTTGGGCCTGTTATCTGCCATGTGGTCTTTAGTCTGGAACTTGAATCATGTTCAGATAAGGTCTAGATTTCTAGTTATGATCAGTCAAACTACGTTGACCGATCATGGGAGTATGCTTCTGGGCAACCCAGAACTCAGCGTGTTGTCTGACAACGTTTTGTTTGGCCATGATCTTACTGAGTTTGTTAGTTTTGGCTATACTGTTGTTTTACTGTTGTAAACAGGTATAAGTACTACACATGTATGCTATTAGATCACCCACAATAAAAGTAGAATCAAAGATAATTAAGGTCAAACGAGCGTTGACCAAATGCCTTATGAAGAAATCTAGGAAACCCAGATTTCCTCAAGAACAATTTCAGACCACTAGTTTGACCGGCCCAGATCTGTCATTGTGATGTTGTTATGATGATCTGTTGTTATAGAAATGAAGTCTGACATCTCTACTACAAGATTTTACCATTATATTACACAAAGCAAACCCATAACGAAAGTTATAAGGAACCAAAACTGGTACCTCGACTGTTCTTCAATTCTGGAAAACCCAGAAATTGAAGAACAGGTCTGACGACAAGTTGGAGAGCTTGGATGTCTTTGATATATTGTAGAATGGTCATGACACTTGATTATAACTGTAGTATTACACTTATACTACATTCTAGGTATCATTAGCATCCCAGAATTCAACACAAACACTGTTTTAATCACGGTCAAACCACCCAACCGGCTAACTGACTTGAAGTTCTGGGCAGCTCAAGAACAGCCCAAGAACACCTATAGCGACGGTTCTGTCGCTATAGGGCCCTTTAGTGACACTTATTTTCAGGAAATTATTTATTTTAATAAATAAATAGATAAAAATGGATATTAATTATTAAAAAATACATAATAAATTTTGAAAAATTATTTTAAATTCTGAAAAATAGTTTTTAATTATTTAAAGTATATTTCATAAATATTTAATATTTTTAGAATATAAATGGTATTTAATTTATTTAATTATAATATTAAATAATTTATTTAAAAATAATTTTAATACATGAAAAATCATGAAAAATAATTTTATGGTATAGTAAAATATTTTAAGTTATTTTGAGTGACTTTTAATATTTTGTGATGAAATTCATTAATTAATCCATATTAATGATAATTAGTTTATTTAATAAATATATTAAATAAATTAAGGAAAAATCGAATTAATGCTTTATAAATCATATAAAAATAATTTAAGTGTTATAAAAATATTTTTCATTTATAAAATATAACTTATGATATTTTGCCAAGAAAATATTAATATTTAATATTAATAGTAATTACCGGTAATGAATTTAACTGTTTAAAAATCATATAAAAGTGATTTTAAGGTATTAAAAATACTTTGATATATTATAAATATATTATAATATTATGACATAAATTTCATTAATATTTGATAATAAATAAATATTAATGATAATAGAATATTGGGGTATTTAATTCATTTAAATACGAGTTAATGATTGAAAATTTATGATAAATGATATTAATTATCTGAAAATTATTTCGAGCTTATGAAAATTATTTAGTCTGATAATATGATTTTCTAAGTTAATTGTTAAGGGTTAATCAGAGTTTAATTTAACTTAAACTCAGCGATTGTCCGACTAGACCGTCGGGATGTCATAATTTGTGGCGGGTTCAAGTCAGACTGAAATAGTTTGATTTGATACTAGGTTTTATGTGTTGTATAAACTGATAGGATCATGTGATAATGTGTTTAGGTTATTTTAAATATTATGATGATATTATTCTAATTTATATTTCGATATTATTTATATATTAGGTTCAGACAAAGCTTATTAAATTGCGTGGCAGTAATCAACGGTTCAGGCAAGTTTTGTTTTTACTTAACTTTACTAAGAGTTATTTCATTCGGATAAGCTTATGGTTAATCATTGCAGGTTGCCATGAATTGTACTCTGTACATATTGCACGTATAAGTCAGGTATGAAAGGCGTATCACCTTCATTACCAGTTGGTTCAGATATATTTGTTCATGTATAATACTTTTTCAATCATAAAGTTTGTTCCTGCTAGTTCACAATTATATTGTTGAATTATAGCCAGCTTATTATTCAGATTCTTTCAATCATGATATACCGTTATATTATTGAATTTAAACTTGCTTGGCAACTTTCATGCTCACCCTTGCTATATCATGATTTAACATTGCAGATTAAGGCGAAAACGTCGGATACAGAAAAAAGGGCTAAAGCCACGTTCAGCTTAGGATAAAAGTGTGCAACTAATTTGTAATAGAATAGTTTAATAAATATGTTATGTGTCTGATAGTTTATGAATTGTGTATAAGTTAATGTTACTCAATTTTGGATAAATAATGTGTACGTTTATTGTATAAAAAATTTATGTTTATATCTTTTGCAAATAGTGATAGAATGATTGTACCGGATCCGCGGTGATTTGGGACCCGGATTCGGGGCTCTCACACAAACCACATTATTGCGTTAGAACCAGACGAGATAGCCGAGGATTTAACGTACGAGGAGGTACCTGTTAATATCTTAGATAGGAAAGAGCATGTTCTACGCACAAAGGTTATACCACAAGTTAAGGTTTTGTGGAGGAACCACGCTATGGAGGAAATGACCTGGGAGTTGGAATCGAAAATGAAAGCGAGGTATCCTCACCTTTTCAAAATACCAAGTGCGTACGTCAATTTCGAGTACGAAATTTCATAAGGACCGAAATATTTTTTTATATAAATAAAATTAAATTTACCTCTATTCATTATTCTAAATTAATAAGGTGTTAATTTGATATAATGCTTTGGTTATGGGTGAAATGTGCAAATTTTACAAAATAAGCAAGTGGTTGTAAAATATTCATTTTATCGGGGAATATTCGTTTGGTCGTGGAATATTCTTTTTGTCGGGGAATATTCGTACGACGGCGCAGCCATTTATGGGTCCCATAACGAAAAACGGTTGGATGAAGGAAAACGACAAAGTATGAGTTTTTATAAATAACGACGTAATTGTTACCGTTAACACTGTTAGAATATCTGGTGGTTAAAATACAGTAATACGCGTGGTTGCACAGTAGCACACGGTATTACACAGTATTTTTGAATTATTGATCTTTACGTAAGAAGGTGCTACTCAAAAATTATTACAGTAGTTACTGTTCAATATTTTATTTTATTGATTCAATAATTGTTGCATTGATAGTTTATATTATTGTTGTTTCAATAATTGTCATTGCACAATATTACCCATTATCAAATTAATAATTCATATTATTTGAATAATATTATTAGATAGCATTATTGGTAATGTCTAAGGAAGTTCTGTCTAAGGAGAGGTTTGGTCACATAATTATGCTCCAATAAGGAGAAATTCTTATTGGAAAGCCCCCTCTTTCCTGAGAACGGCCCGGTTGTCATAATTGTGATTCTGTAATATTAATTGTGAATAATTAATTATTGATTTATATGATAAGAAAATATTTATTTGATGTGGATATAAATGATAGATTTATTTATATGGTTATAAATGAAGGAATTAATGTTGGGGTGTTTTATCAGTATTTTTGTCAGAATGGAGGTATTAAAAATCAAACAAGTGTTCTAGAGATATATTGCGTGAGTTATAATTTTTAATCCGACCGTTGGATCGTTGTGATTTTTGGATATGTTATACATATATAAGATGAGTATATGCCCACAAATTTTGAACCGTTAAAAATGAACGTATGATATGTTATGAATTTTAAGAGGTGACTAGTTCAGAAATTGTTAAAGTTTCAGAATTTATCATTTTGGTGAAAAATTCTAGAATTGGTGGGCCCCACTTTTGGTTGGTGAGAAATGTGCTCAAATTAAATTTCAAATGTGGTGGGTGGAAATAGTAGCAGGTAAAGGCATCAGGTAGCAGGTCAAGTCTGCTTCGACGTGCTAACATTTTTCTATAAATAGAGGGCTAAGTTAGAATTGAAAATCACACCAGAAACATAAGTTCTCTTTCTCTCTCAATATTATCGAGCGTATTCTGTGAGTATTTCGATACTTTGAGAGTATCTATTCAGTACAAGTTTTAGTCAACATCATATCTGACATTTCATTCCGAAGTACTATTTTTTTGAGGTAATGGATGTTATTTTTCCATAAATGATATAATTTCTTTCAATATCATTATGCCGAAATATTGGTCTGAACTTTTTATCAAATTTAGAACTTTTTGCGTCAAGGTTACTATTCACGTATACGACACTATTCACGTATACGACACTATTCACCAATACGGTACTATTCATGAGTATTGTTCAAGAAGTATAATATTTCTTGTGGAATTTTTACCTTTTTGTGTTGGGGTTACTATTCACGTATACGACACTATTCACGAATACGACACTATTCACTAAAAAATGAAAATTTTCTTTTTATCCAAGATGTCTATCATGGTTACTATCTTTGATTGTATCTATGTTTTGATCTTTATTTTTGAATTCTGCTTCACAATTGGTTATTATGAAATATTATTGATCTTGGATAAACTGTAATACGAATCCCTAATATTTATCATTCTGTCTCACTGGATTAGTTTTCTTTCAAATATTTTTCATCATCCTCAGTCTTAAATGATGATTTTACTGAATATCTTTGACCTGTAGTGCAAAGATGAATGATTAACTGATGAATATCTTTGGCCCGTAGTGCAAAGATGAACAGGTGTTGAGATGAACATGACCAACTGGTGATACAAATGAATATCTTTGGCCTGTAGTGCAAAGATGAATATTTGATTCAAGATATATATTGATTGTATGTTAAAGGGATAAATTATTAATGATGAACTTTTAAATCTTAGAAGATAGTAGAATTCATTCTCTACTTGACTCTTCTAATGGATTGTTGTTTCCGCTACAGTTGTTGATCTAAAACTTGTTGTCTACTTTGTTTTATCAGATTTTTCCTTGTTGAAGACTAATGATAATTTGTTGTATATTATCTTAGTCATAATATTCTTTACTGGGCTAGTTGAGCTCACCATTTTCCTTTTTGTTCTATTTTTCTTCTCAGGAGGTGAGAACGTAACAGGAACTAGTCGGGGTATGGAATGATGGTTCAGGATAGTTGTTTTAGTAGTCCTCACTATTTTGTAAAATAGTGTATCAATAATTGTAATGAGGACTTCTTTTGAGTTTGAATACTTTCTAGTAGACAATATTTGTATTTAAACTCACAGTATGTGTCGTCGTTTTTTGCACGACAATTGTATTATTAAAGTTGTAGTTTGCTTTCCGTACCATGTATTTGACGACTCAGAATGGATGTTGTATACCTATTTTGGGGGCGTGACAACATGTGTCAAGCATATTTAGTTTCTTTTAGTTGTGGAAAACTAAGCAAATACTACTTAGTTTAGTAAAGGTTATAAGTATTTACATGTGTCAAACATATTCAGTTTAATTTAGTTGTGGAACACTAAGAAAACGACAATTAGTATTTATTTTATTTTTGTTTTTTTATATTGTTTCAATGCATTTTTTTAATTTTAATTTTTTTAATTTATTTTTTTATTTTGTTTCAATTTATTTTATTTTATTTTATTTTATCAATAGACTTTATTTTATTTTATTTTATATTATTTTATTTTATTTTGTTTTATTTTTATTTTATTTTATTTTATTTTTTTTATCAAAAGAATTTATTTTGTTTTGTTTTTTATTTTATTTTATTTTTTTTATTTTATAAATGAAATTTTATTTTATTTTATTTTATTTTATAAATACTAATTTATTTTATTTTATTGTAACTTATTTCAATTTATTTTATTTTATTTAAAATTATATTATTTTCTATTAGTATACTACATTTTATTTTATTTACAATTTATTTAAGGTAAATTTAATTTAATTAAATTATTTTAATTATTTTATCTTAATTATGTTATTTGATTTTATTATTTTATAATATCTTATCATACAAAATATAATTTAAATTTAGTTTATGTGATAATATTATTTTATTTTCTTAGTAGTTTGAAAATAAGTAAGTGTTACTTAGTTTATTTTCAATTGATTTTATTAGTAAGAACT
This sequence comes from Panax notoginseng, assembly GCA_016801055.1. Classification (NCBI taxonomy): domain Eukaryota; kingdom Viridiplantae; phylum Streptophyta; class Magnoliopsida; order Apiales; family Araliaceae; genus Panax; species Panax notoginseng. The sequence continues at coordinate 171,292,490 of CM029016.1, forward strand.
AAGTAAATGTTACTTAGTATATTTCAATATTGTAAACTAATTAAAATCCATAAATAAAATAAAGCAAGGCCCACATATTTTGTAATTGAAGAATTCTGATAAGAATTTCGTCGGAAATAGAAAATATATCAAAGTCCATATAAGTAAGAACCATCAGGCAAGATAAAGACATAATATTGCAAGAAAAAATCATATATACACAACATAAGTAAGGTATTCCCAAATCATTAAGGTAGTCCCAAAATCAGTCCTAATTGAGTCAATTAAGCGTATTAGTGAGCAATTAAAAGAAGTCCCAATCAGTCCAAAAAAACAAATTAATAGACAATAAATCAGTACCCAAGATTTTCAATACCTAAAATCAGTACACAATATTTCCATTACCCAAATGATCAGTATCCAATTTCATGAATACGTGAATACATGAAAACATAAATCAGCAGCCAAAATTGATACCCAATACAACCATATTTCCATAAATTACCAAACTCAGTAGCTAATTTACGAATCAAAATTCAACATTTAGAAATTACCCATATACAACACAATTAAAATTCTAAAATTAAAACATAAATTAAACCAAATCTTAATGAGAGATCGTTCCGACAGGTTGACTGTGAGGGCCTCGAATCCAGGTCCCAAATCACCTCGGATCCGGTTCGATCATTCTATACAACTATTACTAATTTGCGGAAGATATAAACATAAATTGTTTATACAATACATTACACACTATTCCCCAAGGTCGAGTAACCTTAACTGGATCACATTCATAACTTTTCTAACATATAACATTATTAACATGCAATACTCATACAATTTAGCTGCACACATATCCTAACGCTGGAACTGTCTTTAACCTTTTCCTTGTATCCGACGCATTCGTCTTAATCTGCAATATTTTATCATGATATAGCAAGGGTGAGCATGAAAGTTGCCCAGCAAGTTTAAATTCAATAATATAACGATATATCATGATTGAAAGAGTCTGAATAATAAGCTGGCTATAATTCAACAATATAATTGTGAACTAGCAGGAACAAGTTTATGACTGAACGAGTATTATACATGAACAAATATTTCTAAACCGAAGGGTAATGAAGGTGATCAGCCGTTCATACCTGACTTATACATACAATATGTATAGAGTACAATTATACATGGCAATCAGCAATGATTAACCATAAGCTTATCCAATGAAATACAACTCTTAATAGAGTTAAGTAAAACAAACTTGCCTGAACCGTTGATTACCGCAATTGCAATTTATAACGCTTTATCGGAAGACCTAATATTAGTAATATAGATCTCCAATATTAGAATAATATCATCACGGTATAATACTACTCTATATATAAACATAGAATAATCTAAACACATAACACATAACCCTGTCAGTCTATTCAGCACATAAAACTTAGTATCAAGTCAGACTATTTAAGTCCGAGTTGAAACTGACACAATTCTATCATCCCGACGGTCTAGTCGGACTTTTATCGAGTCTAAATTCAATTAAACTCTGACTTAATAGTTAACAATTAACTCAAATAATTTTAATATCAGTTAAAAATATTTTTCTAAGTCTCATAATAATTTTCAGATAATTATTATCATTTTTCATGATTTTTCAATCATTAGTAACGTATTTAAATAAATTAAATACCACAATAATTCTTTTATCATTAATATTTATTTATTAACAAATATTAATGAAATACATCACATAATATTATAATATTTTTATAATATATCAAAGTATTTTTAATACCTTAAAATCATATTTATATGATTTTTAAACACTTAAATCCATTATCCAATAATTGCTATTAATATTAAAATATTAATATTTTTCATGATAAAATATCAAAAGTTATATTTTATAACTTAAAATATTTTTCAAACCCTTAAATTATTTTTATATGATTTTTAAATCATTTAATCTATTTTTCCTTAATTTATTTATTTTATTTATTAAATCAATTAATTATCATTAATATTGATTTATTAATGAATTTCATCACAAAATATCAAAAGTTATTGAAAATAACTTAAAATATTTTATTATACCATAATATTATTTTTCATGATTTTTCATGAATTAAAATCATTTTTAAATCATTTATTTAATATTATAATTAAATAAATTAAATATCATTTCTATTCCAAAAATATTAAATATTTATGAAATATACTCAAACTAATTAAAAACTATTTTTCAGACTTTAAAATAATTTTTTGGAATTTATTATATATTTTTAATAATTAAAAACCATTTTTATCAATTTTTAAATAATTTTCAGAAAATAATAATAATAAACTGTCGCTAAAGGGCCCTATAGCGACAGACCCGTCGCTATAGGTGTTCTTGGTCATGTTCTTCAGCTTCATGTCAGACTACAAGGTAGGACGTTTGACCGACTGTAGATCTTGGATCCTTACGTTTTCCGGGATGTTAAATGGTCAAGATTGTAGTACTAATGTAATAGTACAACCTCAAACTGATTTCATGGTTATTACTTCACATAACAGCAAGATCTAAGCTTCCTAATATCATGTCAGACCTGTTCTTCATTTCTGGTGTTCTTCATTTCTGGGTTTTCCAGAAATGAAGAACAGTTGCTAGGCTTTACTTAGAAGCCTCATAACTTGAAACTTGTGTCTGATTTACGATATCTAATGGTCCTTACTTGTAGTAGTGATGTCAGGGTACCATTATAAATCCTTATATCAGTCTAAAAACAAAACATGTGCAAGATCAAGGCTGGTCAAACTAATGGTCAGGAAACGGAACTTGAACCTTCTGGGTTACCCAGAATCTCCTTCCCGTGTGTTGGTCAACGGTGGTTTGACCACTTAAATCTTGGGTCAGATTATGAATCTGTGTAATATAAAGGCATGGCTTTGTAGTATTGATACAAGTCTACAAGATAAAAACAATAACATGGCCAAAAGCATAACACACGGCAAGATCTAGGTCTTAAAAACTCTTGTCAGACTTTCTGGAAATTTCTGGGCTGCCCAGATTTAAGTTTTCGTGGTCGGTCAACTCACTTTCACCACTCATAACTTGAAATATATACATGATCTTAACATGAATCAAAATCCAGACTAAAGACCACATGGCACAGAACAGATCTAAAACGAAAAACACACTAAAACGGTAACACACACAGATTTAGAGGGCTTGACATTCGACTGTCAGGCCATTTTTCATCATTTTTCCAGATTTCAAAAATTTGCTATTTCGTGCACTTGGATGTTATGGATCCATGATCCAACAACCCAGATCACTCAAAAATCCCTTATTACACATATCTAATCCATCAATTACAACATCTAACATAAAATCAAGAGATTTCAAAAATTAGGGTTCTTACCATTTCTAGCTTGATTTTTTGATTTCTGATCTTTGATCTTGTTCTTGGCTTGCTAATACTTGATCATGGCTCAACATTTAACTCTCTCGCACTCTAGATTTCAAAAGTTTAGAGAGAGAAGGGACTTGGGAGAAATGAAAATGTAAGTAGCCATTTCTCTTTCTTTTAATCTATAAAATTCTTGTAAGTAATGTATGTGGCTGATATGATTGGGCTGAGTTGTTGATATAAGTCAAAAGCTAGGGCTTAGGGTTGTTCACCAACTCAAGTAGGGCAACTCTTGCAAGTTATGTTCAATAATACAACAAAGGGCACTTTGGTCACTTTGTAATTAATTTTAATGGCATTTTGGATATTGTCCCAAACCCTTAGGGTTTAGGGTTTGGTTAGGGTTTAGGATTTGAGAAAAATTAGGGTTTGCAGTTTAATTTCAAAATTTTCCAATTTAGGTTATCAAAAATAGAGAATTAATATTTCTAAATTATAATTAGAATTTTCTAATTATATTCAAATTTCATAATCACAAATTAAATCTTGCTAATTAGGATTAATAATACCTAATTAAAATTGCTAATTACGCAATTAGGGTCAAAATGGTCATTAGGATTTATAAACCACTAATTAGGGTTTCTAATAGAAAAATTAATTTTTTCTTAAAATAGAAATTAGATTTTCGTAATTAGATTAGAGCTTTCTAATCACCATAACTTAAAAATTAGGATTAAGGTTTCCTAATTAACATTAGATTACTAAATTAACACTTAGGTTTTTCCTGAATTATAAATTAGGGTTTCAAATCCGTAATTAGAGTTTTCAAAATGTGTCATTAGGGTTTGCTAATTAATTAAGCGTTACCCTAATTAATATTATAATTAATAACACTTATGCAATATAATAATCATTTAAATTCTCATATTAGGGTTTCATACACCGAATTAGGGTTTGGATTCCCGGAACTGAAATTAGGATTTCCAGAACCGGTTTTAAGGTTTCTTATTAAATACTAGGGTTTTCTAACCGAACGTTGACGTTCTTAATATATATTTAGGGTTTGTTACAGATATCAATATCTGGTCAACCCTTAACCACATACTGTACACATATACACAGAACATAATCACGTTTTCCTTAATCCTGAATAATTCACCTAAATCCTTCACAGAATTTTGAAATCCTCAAAATTCCATCTTAAAAATATCAAACGCATACACTTATTTTCTGTCTAGGTTCTAATTTTGAACCTTAAATCAATAAATAAAAATTTTAAAAAAATTCAAAATTCTCAGGTTGTCACATTCACCCATTCTTCTAAAAATTTCGCCCCCGAAATTTACCTTGCACCCTACACCATACACCATTCACCATACACAGCATCACATGCTATGTAATACACCACTCACAAGAGTAAAAATTTTCAAATTGTGCTGAGGGGTCATATAGACCATGAACTACTGAGGTTTATAGGTATTACTACCTGCTACCTATTTCAATTAAGAAAAAGGTACTCTACCCCTTACAAAGGTTAACAGTATGTTTACAATCACAAAGAAGGTAAACTACCGTTGCGGGTACTTTAGATGATCAATCTATTGTACCTTAGTAATCGGAACGACTATATGCGTTCTTAGATTGGAATATTTTATCCAATTAGTATATCCCCATTTTCAGAGTTGTTCACCTCAGACTTATCATAAGATTCCGCACCAAAATAATTTGGTTCAGGAAATTTCTTTCAATAAACACTTAGAGTTTTCATAAACTTTAGTCTAGCTGAATCGAATAGCATAGACCCATATCAATAATTCAATTCAATTGAATTATTTAGGTGTAGCCAAACCCCGTTGGCAAATTAAACTTTTGAAAACATTTTCGAGAATGACGTCATGATGCCGTACTGCATTAACAGTCCGTTTGAGGATGCCGTCATTGTATGACTTTGTCATAACACATCATACAATAGTGGAACAACGATTTTAGATCAAATTCACACTAAGTATTCCTGTATTTACAACTCCATCAAATTTTTATCATCTCTGCACCAGGTTACATGGTACATGAGTGATAAATAAAAGTTATTTTGATATTTCAAATCATTTGCGTCTAGCTGGAATAAGTAGCATAGACTATACTTTAAACCGTTTCAAAAATGATTACGAGTCTACATATTTTATTTTAAAGGCACATAGTGCGTATTTAGCTTGATGTCAAAATTTCGAAGTCTAGCATAGCTAGGAGTTTTGGAAAACTTATTTCTTCACTAATAATCATTTTCTTAACAATCTATCTGTTCCTATTATCCTCAATATTCTGTTTACACACAACTATACCCAGTTTGTCACACCACACTTATGAGTTCATTTACTTGCCACAATCATATGAGTTTAAGAACTTGTCCTAGTCTGACCTTTGGCGACCGTTCGCTGAGGGGTTCATAAACATTTCATATAACTATGAGTCAAGAATGTCACATAAGTATGAGTTTTAAGAACTCGTACTTAACCTTATATCCTCTACCTATGACCTATCTATCTGTTAAACACACGAGAAAGGAATCACCCGCTTAACATGCATATAGCAACTAGCGCGACACAAACATTTCAATGATTATCAGTATCAGAAACTAAGTGGTCGTCAAACCAAACTCGGCCACTAATCAATATAGGAAGCTAAGCGCACAATTCTCCGCCCATACAAAGAATTGGTCAACCTAACCACTATATCGATCAGGAAGCTAAGTGATTCTAAAACCAAGTACAAATTCCCTGCCCATACAAAGAATCATACAACTTAGCTGCTGACACGAGTCCTCAATTGAAATCCCCACCTAATCTTAACACCCTTCTCAATACGAATTTCATTTAATCCGTATTCATAATCCATAACTCTTTCATGAGTTTTCATAGTACTATTTCATAGTACAACTTACACACAACATCTTGCTGTAAACTGTTCAATCATTAGATTGATTCTTCTCCCTGCTATCACCTTATCAGATCACGGGGTGATCGCATCGTATATATTACGATTCATTTCTATATTTTGATCGTTTTGTTTTACGATCTTCTATCACTGTACTTTGAGTCTTTTAAACTCTATCTATTCACCACTTACTGTTCAACTTTATTATCAGAGTTAGGGAACTCTGTATCTTATAACTCGCTGAGATTCATCTTTGAATCTTACCGACCAACTAACTCTATGTGAGTTAGATCTTATCCTAATCACTGCAGTTATTGGTCTCAAGTATTCCTACCTAAGCTTCATAACCAACAGCTCTGATACCAACTGTGAGGGCCTTGAATCCAGGTCCCAAATCACCTCGGATCCGGTTCGATCATTCTATACAACTATTACTAATTTGCGGAAGATATAAACATAAATTGTTTATACAATACATTACACACTATTCCCCAAGGTCGAGTAACCTTAACTGGATCACATTCATAACTTTTCTAACATATAACATTATTAACATACAATACTCATACAATTTAGCTACACACATATCCTAACGCTGGAACTGTCTTTAACCTTTTCCTTGTATCCGACGCATTCGCCTTAATCTGCAATGTTTTATCATGATATAGCAAGGGTGAGCATGAAAGTTGCCCATCAAGTTTAAATTCAATAATATAACGATATATCATGATTGAAAGAGTCTGAATAATAAGCTGGCTATAATTCAACAATATAATTGTGAACTAGCAGGAACAAGTTTATGACTGAACGAGTATTATACATGAACAAATATTTCTGAACCGAAGGGTAATGAAGGTGATCAGCCGTTCATACCTGACTTATACATACAATATGTATAGAGTACAATTATACATGGCAATCAGCAATGATTAACCATAAGCTTATCCAATGAAATACAACTCTTAATAGAGTTAAGTAAAACAAACTTGCCTGAACCGTTGATTACCGCAATTGCAATTTATAACGTTTTATCGGAAGACCTAATATTAGTAATATAGATCTCCAATATTAGAATAATATCATCACGGTATAATACTACTCTATATATAAACATAGAATAATCTAAACACATAACACATAAACCTATCAGTCTATTCAGCACATAAAACTTAGTATCAAGTCAGACTATTTAAGTCCGAGTTGAAACCGACACAATTCTATCATCCCGACGGTCTAGTCAGACTTTTATCGAGTCTAAATTCAATTAAACTCTGACTTAATAGTTAACAATTAACTCAAATAATTTTAATATCAGTCAAAAATATTTTTCTAAGTCTCATAATAATTTTCAGATAATTATTATCATTTTTCATGATTTTTCAATCATTAGTAACGTATTTAAATAAATTAAATACCACAATAATTCTTTTATCATTAATATTTATTTATTAACAAATATTAATGAAATACATCACATAATATTATAATATTTTTATAATATATCAAAGTATTTTTAATACCTTAAAATCATATTTTTATGATTTTTAAACACTTAAATCCATTATCCAATAATTGCTATTAATATTAAAATATTAATATTTTTCATGATAAAATATCAAAAGTTATATTTTATAACTTAAAATATTTTTCTAACCCTTAAATCATTTTTATATGATTTTTAAATCATTTAATCTATTTTTCCTTAATTTATTTAATTTATTTATTAAATAAATTAATTATCATTAATATTGATTTATTAATGAATTTCATCACAAAATATCAAAAGTTATTGAAAATAACTTAAAATATTTTATTATACCATAATATTATTTTTCATGATTTTTTATGAATTAAAATCATTTTTAAATCATTTATTTAATATTATAATTAAATAAATTAAATATCATTTCTATTCCAAAAATATTAAATATTTATGAAATATACTCAAACTAATTAAAAACTATTTTTCAGACTTTAAAATAATTTTTTGGAATTTATTATGTATTTTTAATAATTAAAAACCATTTTTATCAATTTTTAAATAATTTCCGGAAAATAATAATAATAAACTGTCGCTAAAGGGCCCTATAGCGACAGACCCGTCGCTATAGGTGTTCTTGGTCATGTTCTTCAGCTTCATGTCAGACTACAAGGTAGGACGTTTGACCGACTGTAGATCTTGGATCCTTACGTTTTCCGGGATGTTAAATGGTCAAGATTGTAGTACTAATGTAATAGTACAACCTCAAACTGATTTCATGGTTATTACTTCACATAACAGCAAGATCTAAGCTTCCTAATATCATGTCAGACCTGTTCTTCATTTCTGGGTTTTCCAGAAATGAAGAACAGTTGCTAGGCTTTACTTAGAAGCCTCATAACTTGAAACTTGTGTCTGATTTACGATATCTAATGGTCCTTATTTGTAGTAGTGATGTCAGGGTACCATTATAAATCCTTATATCAGTATAAAAACAAAACATATGCAAGATCAAGGCTGGTCAAACTAATGGTCAGGAAACGGAACTTGAACCTTCTGGGTTACCCAGAATCTCCTTCCCGTGTGTTGGTCAACAGTGGTTTGACCACTTAAATCTTGGGTCAGATTATGAATCTGTGTAATATAAAGGCATGGCTTTGTAGTATTGATACAAGTCTACAAGATAAAAACAATAACATGGCCAAAAGCATAACACACGGCAAGATCTAGGTCTTAAAAACTCTTGTTAGACTTTCTGGAAATTTCTGGGCTGCCCAGATTTAAGTTTTCGTGGTCGGTCAACTCACTTTGACCACTCGTAACTTGAAATATATACATGATCTTAACATGAATCAAAATCCAGACTAAAGACCACATGGCACAGAACAGATCTAAAACGAAAAACACACTAAAACGCTAACACACACAGATTTAGAGGGCCTGACATTCGACTGTCAGGCCATTTTTCATCATTTTTCCAGATTTCAAAAATTTGCTATTTTGTGCACTTGGATGTTATGGATCCATGATCCAACAACCCAGATCACTCAAAAATCCCTTATTACACATATCTAATCCATCAATTACAACATCTAACATAAAATCAAGAGATTTCAAAAATTAGGGTTCTTACCATTTCTAGCTTGATTTTTTGATTTCTGATCTTTGATCTTGTTCTTGGCTTGCTAATACTTGATCATGGCTCAACATTTAACTCTCTCGCACTCTAGATTTCAAAAGTTTAGAGAGAGAAGGGACTTGGGAGAAATGAAAATGTAAGTAGCCATTTCTCTTTCTTTTAATCTATAAAATTCTTGTAAGTAATGTATGTGGCTGATATGATTGGGCTGAGTTGTTGATATAAGTCAAAAGCTAGGGCTTAGGGTTGTTCACCAACTCAAGTAGGGAAACTCTTGCAAGTTATGTTCAATAATACAACAAAGGGCACTTTGGTCACTTTGTAATTAATTTTAATGGCATTTTGGATATTGTCCCAAACCCTTAGGGTTTAGGGTTTGGTTAGGGTTTAGGGTTTGAGAAAAATTAGGATTTACAATTTAATTTTAAAATTTTCCAATTTAGGTTATCAAAAATAGAGAATTAATATTTCTAAATTATAATTAGAATTTTCTAATTATATTCAAATTTCATAATCACAAATTAAATCTTGCTAATTAGGATTAATAATACCTAATTAAAATTGCTAATTACGCAATTAGGGTCAAAATGGTCATTAGGATTTATAAACCACTAATTAGTGTTTCTAATAGAAAAATTAATTTTTTCTTAAAATAGAAATTAGATTTTCGTAATTAGATTAGAGCTTTCTAATTACCATAACATAAAAATTAGGATTAAGGTTTCCTAATTAACATTAGATTACTAAATTAACACTTAGGTTTTTCCCGAATTATAAATTAGGGTTTCAAATCCGTAATTAGAGTTTTCAAAATGTGTCATTAGGGTTTGCTAATTAATTAAGCGTTACCCTAATTAATATTATAATTAATAACACTTATGCAATATAATAATCATTTAAATTCTCATATTAGGGTTTCATACACCGAATTAGGGTTTGGATTCCCAGAACTGAAATTAGGATTTCCAGAACCGGTTTTAAGGTTTCTTATTAAATACTAGGGTTTTCTAACCGAACGTTGACGTTCTTAATATATATTTAGGGTTTGTTACAGATATCAATATCTGGTCAACCCTTAACCACATACTGTACACATATACACAGAACATAATCACGTTTTCCTTAATCCTGAATAATTCACCTAAATCCTTCACAGAATTTTGAAATCCTCAAAATTCCATCTTAAAAATATCAAACGCATACACTTATTTTCTGTCTAGGTTCTAATTTTGTACCTTAAATCAATAAATAAAAATTTTAAAAAAATTCAAAATTCTCAGGTTGTCACATTGACCAGCCGGTGGTCGGAGGTGGTGGTCAGAGGTGGTGGTCATAGGTGGTGGTCGAAGTGGTGATCAGAGTGAGATGAGAGAGTTAGTGAGAGATGAGAGTAAGAGAGAGATGATAGAGTTAGAGAATTAGGCAGCTGGAGAAAACGATCTGAATAGGTTTTAAAGATTATTTTTGACGGAATTCCGTCGATTTTAATTTCGTCGACTTTAAACTAATATTGATGAACTATTCCTTTGAGTGTAACACATATTTTGTCGACCTTAATACTACGCTGGCGGGAAAGCTCAGCGCCGAGGTGAGGAATTAATTCCGACGGATGTTTGTCGAGTATAGAATAAAGTCGATGAAATTAATATAGACGTAATATTCAGTCGGTCCTATATTAAAGTCAACCGAATTAATTCCGTCGGACTTCATTCCGTCAGAGATAACATGTTTTCTTGTAGTGAGATAACTAATGGGGATAATACCTTGCATTGCGTCATGCACCGTTATGTCGAATGTATGTTCGGTTGGTTAATTCGGCGGCTACGCCTCTATAATAGCTAGCTTACCACTACTGTTGTCTCCCATGCTTCCTCCTGCCGCTTTCTTTGGGCAACCTCGAGCCAAATGCTCCTTCGATCCACATGTGAAGCAGGCTCCCTTCTTCGGGCTTGGATAATTTGGTGCAATGTGGCCCTTCAACCCACAATTAAAGCACACCGTCTTTCCCTTCAAACAAACACCCACATGTCTCTTTCCGCAGTTGCTATACACCACCACTTTCTTCTTCTTATTCCCTTGCTGATTTGCAGCGGTAATACAATCATTCCACTTCCTTTTTTTGAACATTACCACTACGGCTACCTCCTGCCTTGTCTCCATTTTCACCTCTCTTTTTCCTCTGCTCCTGACTGTATATCAGCGCATTACTTTCCCCTTCCACAACAATCATTCTCTCCAGCCCTGTTGTGAACGAATTCGGTTGAAACATCGAGATTTGACTATACAACTGAGAATTTAGTTGGTTTGCAAGTGCTCCAACCAACAAATTCACCAACTGCGGCACTGGGTTGGCGTCAGCTTCATTATTGTATGTATATTCCTCGGGGGTCTGTTGACGGTGCTTTCTCCTCCTGGGCGGCATCTTACTGTTTACACTTGCACTATTGGATCATCATTCATTCACGTAATAAAACATTCAAGCTTGTCTCAACCACTTTTAAACAACACATAATATATCTTAAATAATAATAATACTTTATTCATTTATTACTTTAAAACACAACAAAGATAGCCTCACTGCTATTTACATCATCTATCTTGTAAAATTCCCGGATTACCTCATTATATTCTCATTATTTATTACAAAAATTAGGACTTACATCTTATTAACTTTCATCATAACTTATATATATCCCCTTATTATTTTCTCGCAACTTACAAGAATATTCCTCCTCACACAGCTTCATTGCGCTCTTGCTCCATTATACGAATCATCGTCCTACGATCCATTGTGTACCAAAGATAACCTTCAACTTGCACATGATAGTGGAAGACTAAACTTCAAACTCTATGAATTGCTTGGCCTTCTTTGACTCATCCTCAACATGACCTATGCGTTTAGAAGCCCTCAACCACGTGTCTTCAGCTCTCGGCCGCTTTATTGACTCTTTTCTGAAGTCATCCTGTGCAATCTCGTTCCAAGCTAATAATTATCCTCCTTAATACTCTGACTGAGCTAATATCTGATCTACGTCTGTCAGTCGTGTAGTAAGTTCTTGAGTCACGACATAACTTGGAGCTAGCGTAGCTTTGCTCTCTACATCTTGTCCTTCTAACTTCTCGACCTTCTCCTATAACTCAATGTTAGGATAATACACTTCATCCTCACGATCAAACTCAAGCTCATACCCAAGTTCTGCAACAAAAATCAAAGGGTATGGCTTTCCCAATACCAACCATACTTATGCTGTATGAACATCTCAGGGCTCCTAATCCCTATCCTCCTTTATTAGTCATCTTGACAACAAATTTTTTAATCACGACCCCCAATACTCGCTACGCATAATACTCATGAGCACATAGGTTATTAACACATAAGCACATAAAGTATTTTTTAATTTTATCTTCAACGAATTTTCGTAATTCATGCATTAGAACTCGATGAGAGTTTGTCACCACTATATTTTCGATCTCTTATAAGGTTATTTCCTAATGTTTCCCCACCTAAGATTCATAACCTAAAGTTTTGATACCAATTTATGACACCCCCAAATCTGGGTACTCTAATACCACATATTTGGTTTTCATTGTCCAATCAAATCATAACTAACTACCCATAAACAAAGGATATAAATAAACTTGCATACTCAAACAATAAACCTCCCATTAAAGGATTACATCATCAAATGAAATCCCAGGTTATCTAACCTTAACTACTACATCATCAGCGGAAAAGTAAAATTTAATCCTAATCAAGTCTATTACACAAGCTTTGTAAATAAAAGCTAATCGAGAATTTTGCCTTTGCCCTTGCTTGTAGAAAGCTCTTCAGACTTCTTAACTTCATCTGCATTATTTTGTGCAAGAGTGAGCAAAAAATTGCCCATAAGAAGGATAATATACAATAACATTCTATGAATGATAATTGACTGAGCTTTCATGGGTAAAGTATTTTTACCAGAAACAATAAGTTCTAATTTGAATACTGTGCGTTCAAAGGAATAATAAACTTTAAAATCAAATAACAGATATCAATATCAAAGGAATACACTGAGGGTCATAAGACCACAAACTGTTTTCTAGGTTTTCAAGTATTTTTACTTTAACCTTTAATAGTCTAAAAGACCATAATCATCTTCTATATCCTAAGTTAACATGTGTTTCTATTGTAAACTTTAACAGTTTAAATGACAATGTGAATCATCATCTTGTACTCCAGGTGATTAGTCCTTTGTACTATGTATTGCACAAACATTTTAACGCTATCTCGTAGCTCTAAAATAATCCCATATAGCAGGGTTGTTCATCTCTGCTTTAATCATTAGGTTCCATACCAAATGAATTTTGGTTTGGAATTAGCTTCAAAAGATTTCTAAATCTCCAAAACACTTATCAACTAAGTACAAGTTGAATCGAATAAGGATCAATAACTATTCAAGAGTTTGGTTAAAATCAAAGTATATCAATAAATCAATAAGAGATAGAATATCAATGGTTTATAAGCTAATCAAGTGTTAGTAATCAACTACACGATTTCAAAACTGTTTAGGTACTTGAGCAAACCAAAGGAAATTTGGTTTGGACTAACTTCAAGGGTAATTAGAGTCTAGAACATTCATCAACTAAGGATTAGTTGAACAAATAAAGAATCGCTAGTCAACTAAGAGTTCGGTATAACAATGTAAGATTATACAATGACATTGGTGATCAGAGATTGAACAATAGTTATTTTTAGCTGAACAAACATTTTGCAACAAGATCAAGCTTTTAACAACAGTAAAGACTTTAAATAAACAAAACAACCTCGCTTGTAATGAAGGAGTAAAGATTAATTTACTTGCTCAATGAAAAGTATAGTTTAGAAACTTGTTCAACAATAATTCTGAGTTAAAGAATATGCATAACAATAAGAAGTCAGGAACAAGAACTTGCATAATGAAAGATTAGGGAAAATGAACTTACATAATCGTAAACAAGATAAAGATAGATAACTTGTTCAATGATAGGTAGAGTTAAGGATGCTCATATAAGAGATTCATATTACAAGACTTGCATAAGTGTAAACAAGATAACACGGTGAAAAGAAAACCTTGTTGAATAATAAAGTAGCAAAGGTTAGGGAATGTACATCGTGTGTAAGCTAAGCAATTACAACTCGTTCTCCAATTTATCGTACACATATCATTTAAAATCACAATACCAATTAATTACAACTAACATCATTGTCTTCTCTTTTCACTTATCTTTATAGCTCTTAACTATAAATCTGATTGTATTAGCCACATAACACAAGCCTTGGTTTATAAACACATTATTAACCATACGGATAACAAGTTTAAGTTTTACATAACTTATTAATCATAACCCACAATCAACATCAATCGTGATTACAACGTATTATTATTATATCTTATAATATGTTTAACCTTTCATTATTACCCTTTAATAAGGTTACAAAAACATTTCTAGAATTTTTGCAACAAAAATCTCATTTCTGGTCAATCTGCCCACAAGCGCTGTAGAGCAGCCATTAAGCCTAGAGTCTGGCGCTGCAGGCGCTGCAGGGCGGCCAAAACACAAGGATCAGGCGCTACGGCGTAGTGGCACTGCAGCGCTGTGATGTAGAAATAGATACTGCTAAAACGTGAGGAACACAACAAAACACATAAAATTCCAATTTCTTCGTCCATGTAACAATTTAATCTTACCCAGAAGTTATAAACTTCATATAATCAAGACCTAACATGTAAACAACTATTATAACAACATAACATCATTAAACAACCAATTTTAAAGGGATTAAAGCCAAAGTTCATGCTTATTCACATATTTTGACATCCTTACTATAATCATACACTACGGGTTCATTTCTAAACCAAATTAGATGGTTTAACTTGCATTCTTTTCGTTTCTTAACATATTAACACAATCTACTATCAATTTACATATTATTACATGTTTAATTCATAAGTTTTGACTCCAAAGCAACCTTTATTGTACATATATCAACCAAAAACTCAAATTCATCTTTTAAACTATGATTTCATGGATTGAAGCATACTAAAATCATTCATAGATCATAACTAATAGATTACTATCAATTATGAACACATATTACAATTATCTAACCAATTCATCAACCAATACTCAAATTTTTCATGAAGAAACTCAAGAACACAAGGACTAAGAATACAGAGTTATATTACTACCTTTAATCCTTGTTTATATTCCATTAAATGATAAAGAATTGTTTTGACTCCTTCTTCTCCTCAAAACTTAGCTTCAAAATTACAGAGAATGATTTTCTCTTTTCTCTCTTCTCTTTACTCTTTGTTTTCTTCTTTCTCGTTCTTCTTTAGAGTTAGACTTAATGCTGATAAAACTAACGTAAAATATATACTTAATACAATATGATACGTATACTTAATATCTATTAGTTGCAAATTTTTGAAAATCAAAAGCCATAAGGTTTGTTTGGCAAAATGAAATAACTCTCCTTTTTAATTTATTTTAATAACTCCTTTACTATATAGTTTATTTGTCACACTTTAATTCATCAAACTTAATTAAATTATATTTTAATATTAACCTATTAAATCAAATTGCCACTTAATTATAATTTACATTATAAATTATAATTTTATTTAACAAATTAGTACATCTAATTTAATTATTAATTTCAATTAGAACAACATTATAATTATTTAACAGTTCATCTTTTAATTCAATTAAATTATAATTTAAACAATACATTAGCGTAATCAACTACGCACAACTTATAAAATCATTTAATCATCAATAAATCAACATACACACTTAACTAAACTAATCCAACACAACTGCTTAATTATTTATTTAATTAATAAATAAATAATCAATCAACACATCAACTAAAATATTTATTTAACTCAATAAATATTTTAAATTAAATATTAAAATTGTCGATCGTTACATTATTCATACAAGATGCAAATGCAAAATGAAAATAAAAAAGATTGAAAGCGGCTTAAGCTCTTTAAGTCCCCAGCAAAGTCACCACCTGTTAACGCCGGGGAATTTTGACTTCCTAAAATGTGTTCTATTTCTACCCTTTGTATTTCACTATGTTGATTAATATATTTAAAGTGTGAGATTTTAGGAAAATACTGACATTAGTCGACTTATTTTACAAAATTAGATTTTTGATGATTGGGCCGAATGAGACAGAGTTGCCTGTTGGTAGAATTTACAATGGACATACTAACTCATCCGATTTTGAAAGTTTTCGCAATATGACCCAATATGTGACTATGTGACATTCGTTTGGAATTTGAGATTCTTGGAATTCAGGGGTTTGCTTAAGCGAGGGGAAAGTGTTAGGCACCCCCCTAACTTCTGTGAAAACACGGTTACCGCAACTTATTGATTTCATAAGCATAAAATGTGTGCATGTGCATATGTGTGTGTGTGTGTGTTTTTTTATTTGTGCCAAGTGTTTTGATTATTAAGTTTATTCTAAACCCCCCCATCTTTAGTTATTTGAAAGTTATGCACAAAGGATTTGATTTGAAGAAAAGTTCATTTTATAGAACAAAATATATATAGCAATGACGTTTTGGAAAATAATGTTTTAAAATCCTTCGTCAAATAGAAAAACAACTAATTTGATGCTTCCATTTGTTATATTTGTATTTTAAAGTGATTCTGAAAGTAGTGTTGTACCTCTTTGAACCTATGGACAAAGGATTTGATTTATATAAAAGTTCATTTTTAGAACAAAATATATATCAATGATGTTTTGAAAAATAAGGTTTTCAAATCCTTTGCCAAATAGGAATCGAGGTCCATTGATACTTCCATTTATTTATCCTAAATAATCTACCCTGAAACGTTTTATTTTTATTTATGAAAGCACTTTGCGATTTTGATTTGAAAATCGTTTTTGGGTGATAATGCATGCAAGAAAGCGCCAAAAAGGGGTCAAATCATCGTTGGGCTTGAAAGCTATCTTGATGCATCCGAACACTTGCAATCATAAATTTTTACAATCATAGTTTCTTAAATCTGACTTCTTGGGACGAACCCCTCAAACTCCTTTTAAGATCAAATATTACATATACAACGACTTGATGTTATTCAAAAATTAAATTATAAAGGAAAAGTCCATCCTGGGAATCAAGTTAAGATTTGATTGTTAGATCTTGACACCAGGATTCCTAGGCTCACACTATTATGCTTAAACATAAATATACTAAAAGTAGTATGCATACAAACCAATCATGTTTGATGATAAATATATACTTTGTAAACAATCTTATTCATTTATTAATAAAAGTATTTATTTATTAAGGGCATTTAATTTATCTACATGGTGTTGTTATTTAAATGTGATAAACCTATAGTTTTAAGTAATGCTTTTAGAATCATGATGAGATTATGCTAATGAGATCTAAATTATAATATAGCTTAAAAACTAAAATATTCTCAATCATTGGATTACTAAAAACGAGATTAGTGAATCCGGATAGATTGGTACATACGTTGCTTACTCATTGGATAAGGATGATTGATCTCATGATCATTTATGTGAAGACACTAGCTAAAACAGGTATGTAAGTGCTTATTGGAGAATAAGTTCACTGAACATGACTCGATAAAAAATACCTAATAGAGTTTTACTTTCTTGTCAATATAAATTCCTGTAGTGATAATAGCACAAGTGATCCTTAGACTTGAGATCATCATAATATCTTGTGTATGATAAGTTATACTTTGGCATGTCCCTTAAGACCCTTAAGGTATATCAAATAGTATGCTTGGGTGTAATAAGTTATATATAAAGATAATGAATGATCAATAAAGAATCTATTGCTTCTAGTAAAAGAAGAAAAATGTCATATGTGATTTGATAAATGAAAACCCAGGAATCCTTGGCCAAGGTGGAATGAAATTAGAAAGAAGTTTTTAATTTGCATTATTTGGAGTTTTGCATTTGTGAATTGAAATACATATAATTAAATAAAATAAGACTTGACAGTAATTCTATGTCTTATATTTAATTGGGACATTGTATGGTGGTATGATTGAATTGTAAGGTAACTATTTACTGAAAGGTTCTTTTACGATTAATGTTGAAAATTATATTATCTGGAAAGTAGTTGATCTCTAAGTAAGCTTATCCTTATCGTAGATAAAATGTTATTTATTTAAATAAATAATAGTTTAATTTATTTATTTAAATAAGATTAGAACTGTTCTAATTGATTTATTCACAATCGGTTTATTATGGAGAATCTAAAGGGTCACACCATAAAAGGAAGAATACTAAGTTAAGTGCATTTAATTTAATTTATGTTGATAGAGTAAATTAAATAGCCTAATATTTATTATTTAATATTTTGAAAATATTTATTATTTAATATTTTAAAAATATTCAATATAAATTAATAAGAAGAGTCTTATTATTATTATTATTACTATTATTATTAAGTTAATTCCTAAAGGGGTTTGGGAATTAATTAATAAAGGTATTCTCAATTATTCTTAATTGGATTAGGAATTCTAATTTATTAAAGGAGTTTAATTAACTACATCAAAATCCTATTCCAAAATAGTATAGAAGGGTTCCCTACATCTATAAATAAGAGTCTTATTGTGGGTAGGGGTTACACATGTTACACACTTTATTCCAAGAGTTGGGAGGGTACACCTTTTATATAGAGATAGAAAAACTAAGGTTTTTCTAAATACCCTACTTCATGATTTTTGTTCTTCCTTGCTGGATCATCTCTACAGGCCAAACGATTGGGTGGCTAACGTAGATCAAAGGAAGGAATCTTGTGACACCCCAAAATTCTCTACACTCCCTATAGCGGAGTTGGTGCTCACATAAATATTCCATAAGACCATAATTTTTATAAATAAAAAATTCACAGTATCCGATAACAAATAGTAGTCCTCGTCAAAACAATTATTGTGTTTGGATACCCTCACTTGGATGTATAAATTTATAATCTCACGGATATTTTTTTCATATCAATAATTATTATTTATCTAACATTCACAGTATTAATGATAAGATTACTCTTAGAACCGAGGGGCACAACCTCGGTGCTTACAGAACTCCCAAGATCATTCAATACCATCATTCAGATGTATAGTTTGTACAGATATTGTACAACTTTCTATCTTTTCTAAGAATGTAAAAACTAAGAAATTGATAAAAGCTAATAATATATTATATGTGACGCCCCCAAAACAGGTATACGTCACCAATCATGGGTCGCCAAATACATGGTACAAAATTCAAATACAACTTAATTATACAATAGTCGTGTAAAATACGAAAAAACATAAGCTAAGAGTTTTAATAAGAATATTGTCATCTAGACAATATCCACACTCAATGGAGTCCTCATTACATTTATTGTTACACTATTTTATAGAATAGTGAGGACTACTAAAGCAATCATCTGGACCGTCAATCCGTTCCCCGACTCGTCCAAGCTATATTCTCATTTCATGAAGAGAACAGTGAAAGAAAGGGTGAGCTCAACTAGCCTAGTAAGAAATATTGAGACTAAGATAATGCAGAATAAATTATCCTTAGCCTTGAACAGTATAACAACTGATAGAATATAATAGACAACAAGTTTTAGATCAACAACTACTTCGGAATAAGCAATCCATTGGAAGAGTTAAGTAGAGCATAAAATCTACTATCTTATATGATTTAACAAGTTTTTCATCAACTTTATCGCTGAGGCTCAGCTTAATAAACAAAATCGAATCATCCCTGCATCACGGCCAAGGATATTCATGTAATCATCAATAGTCATGATTATACCGAATAATCCCTGGTCATGATCATACCAACAACTGTCCATCAATGAACTACAGGCTAATGAGGACTTTCACCACATCATTCGTCACATTACGGTCATGATTATACCGAATAATCCCTGGTCATAATCATACCAAGTCCATCTATGCACGTAAGCCAGAGATAACTTTCATCACAATATAAGTATGAGGATGATGACAATGACATAATAATTCAATAAAACAAGTTCAAGGATAAATTTTAAAGATTTATAATTTAATTTATCCAAAAATCAATAACGTCCAAATTGTCAACATGATGCTGCTTTGTAGAGTAAAATTCTAGAATAATATTCATGTACCAAAAATAATTTGGACAGAAAAGAATATATTTTTTAGGTAAATAGTATCCCGTAAATAGTACTTCGAGAATAGTACCCTATGAATAGTATCCCGACACGAAAAGTGTTCCGAATACCCGAGTGAATGATACTAGAGTGAATAGTAATCGGGTGATTAGTAACCCATAAATAGTAACTCGTGAATAGTACTTCGGCACGAAAAGTGCCCCGAATACCCGAATGAATAATACTATAGTGAATAGTAACTAGGTGAATAGTAACTCATAAAAAAAATACCAAAGAAAATGATATTCCATAACGAATTCAAAAGAAATGATATCTCATACGAGTACAATAGAATATACGAAACTGCAAATAGATTTTGACCCACCATACGGTAATCCACGTAGACAGATCATTTTTATATTTTAATAAAGATTGAATACGAAGGATCATTCATCATGCATGTAGTAATCCATACAGACAGGTTATTCCAACAGAATAATAAATAATGGAATAACAGAAGAATTCACCATGCATGCGATAGACCGCACAGACAGGTTATTCTAACAGAATAATAAAGAATGGAACCAGGTCATGCGTAATCCGCACAGACAGGATATTCTAAAAGAATAATAAAGAACGGAACCAGGTCATGCATAATCCGTACAGACAGGATATTCCAAAAAAATAATAAAGAATGGAATAACAACAGAATTCACAATGCATGCGATAGACCGCATAGACAGGTTATTCCAACAGAATAATAATTAATGAAATAACAGAAGAATTTCACCATGTATGCGGTACTTTGCATAGACAGGTTATTCTAACAAAATAATAAAGAATGGAATAATAACCCTTACGAGTATTGAAAGAAAATAACTCTGTTCATGAATACGAAGGAATAATACCCCTTACCTTTGAAGAAGCTGGATACTGGAATAGTGAGATAACAGACTTCTCTTATTCTTTCTCTCTATAATTTCTCTCTATAATAATTGCTCTATAGCTTTTGTGAATTGGTGAGAAATGAAGGAAGAATGAGCTTCTATTTATAGAAAAATATAGTTTCAATAATTGTACATTTTGGGGCTCAAAATATTACAGTATAATACCTTTCTCTTTTTCTTCATTTTTAATTTAGTCCTACAAGTATTATCAAACTTGCACCACCTCCCCTAACAGTAAATCATGTGAATTAATAGTTCATTCATGTGACTCAATAGTATAATCATGTGAAAACACTAATTACAGTACAGTGCCTTCAACTATACCTCCATTTCTAATTTAGTCATTCAAGTATTATCAATCTTGCACCAACTCCCCTAATAGTAAATCATGTGAATCAATAATACACACATGTGAACACATAGTTATAAGCATGTGAATTAATAGTAATTAATTGCTTATTTATCCGGTTAATTACCCGATTGGTCAATATAACCTCCAGACATCAATTATTATCGAAATAAATGTCGATTTTCACTAACACTAATAATTCTCACACAATGGAACTATCAATGTCATCTTTAATCAACACAAACTTATTCATCATTAATATTATAACTCAAAATATTTAACAACCAGGTCGTTCCCAAGAAAGAGGGGGATTTCCGATAAGAATTTCTCCTTATTGGCGCACAATTAGTTGACCAAACCTCTCATTGACAAAACTTCTAGACATTATCAATATTGCAAATAATAATATGACTAACATTGTCGTCTTAATTATTTATTTAATAATATAACATATTATACAGATGATACTGTGACAATAATTGAATCAATAATATGAGAGATATGATGCAATAATTTCTGTAGCAATAATTGAGTATAACTGAGTGACTTCTTACGTAAGCATCAATAATCAATACCGTGTGCTACTATGCAACCACGCGTATTACTGTACTTTTACTACCGGGTAGTTCAACAGTTTTAACGGTAACACTTTCGTCGTTATTTTTATAAAATGATAATTCTGTCGTTTTCTTACTACGACAATACTTCCGTTGTGGGGTCCACCAATGATTGTGCTGTCGTACGAATATTCCCTGTTAAAACGAATATTCCTCGACCAATCAAATAATATATAACAACTTGCTTACTTTACAAAATTTATAAATATTACCCACAACTATAACATTATATTAAATTTACACCATAATATTAAAAAAAAATATTTTGAGAAATTTAAATTTTTATTCATAAAATTTGGGGTCTCACAATCTCCCTTCCTTATGAAATTTTGCCCTCGAAATTTATGTACGTACCTGGTATGCCGAAGAGGTGAGGATTCCTTGACTTCATTTCATATTCTAACTCTTGAGGTATACCATTTGAGTGTCAAATATGATCCTTCTTATCCAAAATTTTAACACGTATCTCATCATGCGTTAAATCTTCTGCTATTTCGTCTAGTTCTAATTCAATAATGTGGTTCGAGTCGTCCACATAATTACGTAACATCGATATGTGAAAAACGTTATGAACACGTGACATACTTAGCGGTAAAACGAGTCTATAGGCCATAGTTCCTACTCGATCGAGGATTTCAAATGGGCCAATTAAATCGAGGGTTGAGATTTCCTCTTTTCGTCGATTCTTTCTTCTAGAATAACGCCTTCTTGAACCTTCTTCTTCATATTCATCAGCTCTAAGTATGTAGCTTGAGCTGCTTTAACTTTATCGATTAAAGTCAATTCTAATCGTATATTCGTTATCTTCACGTGGGTCCCTTGAGTCTTTAACTCTATCTTCATCATTTGTAATTTATACGAAATGGGTTTTTGTGTTAACAACATCGCACTCATAAACGCATACGATCTTCTACTCAACGCGTTAGCTACCACGTTCGCTCTTCCACAATGATATTGAATGGTATATTCGTAATCTTCAACAGCTCGAGCCAACGTCTTTGGCACATTATACGTTCATTTTGGGTGAAGAAAAATATTTGAGGATTTTAGAAATGAGTTTTGTACTGTGGTCAATACAAAATTCGATTTCACGCTCTGGGGTAGGCTAAGAAGTCTTCAAGAATACGTCAGGAAATTTATTAACAATAGAAATGTCATTCAAAACTATGACTCTCATCCAAGACTTGGATAGCACGTCACATTGATACCTATCAACTTGCCACCATTATTCACAACGTCGCCTATGGAAAGTCTGGCTTCGGTACATTCTACACAAGGAAGTCACCAGGGAAAGGCTCGGAGCTCTTTAGTTATAGCTTGATATGACAGTGATTGACTTTAGTGGTTTGGTTGCTTTAATTCGCATAACAGGTTGGTTAGGAATATGAAAGCTAACAACCTTACGAAAAGCATGATGAGTAGTTAACCAATCGATTCCTAAAATCGCATCAAAGACCAGTATTTTCAAAGAGATAAGATTGACAGGTAACGTGAAAGTGTCGATTTGAATCAACAAGATTTATAAACAGTGGAGGTAACGAAGGTTTCTACTAACGAAGTTTCAACCAATAAGTCAAACTCTAACTTCTTTGGGGTCAAATTTAAATGTTAAGCGCAAGCAAGAGAGATAAAATAATGGGTAGAACCGGTATCTAATAAGGTATAGACTTCGCAAGAATTTATAATTAACTAACCCGTGCTAACTTCGTTCGGGTTACCCGCTTTTTGAGAAGTCACGAAAAACGCTCTTCTTGAAACCACTGACTTTGTTTTGTTCGTATTCGCCTTTGGTGCCACTGTCCCAGCTGTACTTGACTTTGGTGCGCGACAAAATCGGGCTAGGTGACCTTCTTTTCCACAATTATAACATGCTTTGGACTGCATCACGCAGTTTGGACTGATATGTCCCTCCTCTCCGCATTTGAAGCATACAATACGTGGTTTCTCTCTTTCCTTGAAAACGGGTGTTGGTGCTGCTGTTTTTCCATCGTTATTAAACATTCTCTTCATGAAATTTCCACTCTTATTATCTTGGCCATGATTACAACCGAAGTGGTTACCATTCTTGGCATGATAATTTTCCCCACGATGGTTATCATTTTTCCGATGGCCGTTGCCACCAGTACGATTATTATCGTGTTGTTGCTCTTTATCCTTTGGTTGGGCAGGCTCATTATCGCGCTCCAATAACTGAGACATATTCACTACATCTAAATACAAACTCAATTTGTGAGAAATGAAGTATTGACGTATTTCAGGTTTCAAACCTCTTAGAAATATTCAAGTCATTTTCTCCTCATTATCGACCAAATGGGATGCAAACCAGGATAACTCCGCAAATTTAGCCTCGTATTGCGACACGGTTATATTATTTTGCTCCAACTTGATAAACTCCACCTCTTTCATGTGACGAATACTTTTGAAAAAGTACTTGTCGTTGAACAACTCTTAGAACTTCTCTCAAGACATCGTGAGTGCGTTAGGCTGGGTACGTTTTACAGACTCCCACCAGTAATCTACCTCTTCAAACAACATAAAGGTGGCGAATGGAACCTTTTGCTCCTCAGAGCATCCCAAGAAATCAAATATCTTGGTGATCTGCTTTAACCACGTCTCCGCCTTAAGCGGTTTTGGTTTTCCCAAAAACTCCGGCGGTCCCAGCTCCTTGAACTACTTAGCGGGGACCATCCGAGAGTTGCCAGTGTTTCCACCTATATTTTGAATAGGAGTCTCTCTCGCCTGATATTGCATGAATTGTATAAAGCCTCTGAACATCCCATCATTCACCATTTCATTGGTGTTATTGTTTACCTGAGGATTATTATCTTCCTGTTGAACATTATCTTTAGGTATTGATCGTTGGTGACTCAACGGTCTCATATGCTTCATTGCTTATCTCAACATTTTTGGATGCCATTTTCAAATACTGCCACAAAACAAGGGTTAATTAACATATCACATATTATCCTTATACTCTGACCGACCAATTAAATACCAAATAAACTTAGGTAGGTCATACTAGCAAAGGAATTCCCCGTCTCTCCCCTCCTAGTTCTTGTCTCACATCTCAGCCAGGGATCATATCCCTAAGCTTTGATACCAACTGTGACGCCCCAAAAATAGGTATACATGACCCATCTTGGGTCGCCAAATACATGGTACAAAATTCAAATACAACTTAATTTGTGACGCCCCCAAAATTAGGTATACATCACCCTTTCTGAGTCGTCAGATACATGGTACAAAATTCAAATACAACTTATTTATACAACTGTTGAGCTGTCGTATAGAATACGACCACAAATAACTATGAGTTTTAATACAAAATTATCTCGTAGACCGTATCCATACTCAATTTATTATAATGCCATATAAAATACAGCAGCAAATATTTCAAGACCCCAAAGAAGATTACTATCTTGTCTATTCTAATGAGGTGTACTTTTGATCAAGTTCTCATCATCCTATTGCTGTTCGCCAAAATCAATTATTAAGTGACGTATAAAATACGACACACACATCTTAGGTCCTCAATACAATTATCTGTTGCAAGTCATGCCATTTTATAATGTATTGAGAAACTTCGACAATCTCGGACCATCACACTATTTCCCTGTTATCCCTGCTCGACCCAGCTACACTCTTATTACCTGAAATGAATTTTGAAGCAAAAGGGTGAGCACAACTAGCCCAGTAAAGAATATCATAATTAAAGATAATTAAATTATCAATAGCTTTTGTCAATAATAAATCAGAGATTTAGAACATATGGTAGATAATAAAACTTTTCAACCATAATTGCAGCGGAATCAACAATTTATTATAAGAGTCAAGTAGAACATAATGTCTACTTTCTCCTCCAAATTAAAAGTCCATCGTTAATATTTCATTCCTGTAATACTCATCAACAGTTATTCGTTGTACCCAAGACAAAGAGAACTTTCATCACCTGTCTTCACCTGAACCACTAAAGATTTTAATTAAGTTCACAATTCATATTTTTAATCATGTAAATCAACAGTTTCTCCTTGCCACAAAGGATTAATAGAATGTTTACTTAATATTCTTACCCCAAAGGCTGAAGATATTCAAATGTAATAACAATGATCATACCAATCAGTTGTCTATCTTTGCACTACGGGCCAAAGATATTAAACTATAAAACCAATGGTCATGATCATACCAATCAATTGTCTGTTAGTGCACTACGGCCAAAGACATTCAACTGTTAACTAATGGTCATGATCCTCCCAATCACATCATTGAATTATCCATGCACTACGGCCAAGGATATTCGTTATTATCACTAGTGGTCATGATCATGTCATACACCTGTCCATCTTCGCACTACGGGTCAAAGCTATCAAACAACAGATCATCTTTGCACTACAGGCCAAAGATATTCAATAACATATCATCTTTGCACTACAGGCCAAAGACATACAACTGTAAAACACATAACCAACAGTATAATAAAGAATGGAATAATAAAAGAATTTCACCATGTATGCAGTACTTCGCATAGACAGGTTATTCTAACATAATAATAAAGAATGGAATAATAAAAGAATTTCACCATATATGTAGTACTTCACATAGACAGGTTATTCCAACATAATAATAAAGAATGGAATAAAAAAATAATTTTACCATGTATGCAGTACTTCACATAGACAAGTTATTCCAACATAATAATAAAGAATGGAATAACTGAAGAATTTTAACATGCGTACGTAATCCGCACAGACAGGTTATTCCAACAGAATAATAAATGCAGAATAATAAATAATAGAACCAGGTCCGGCGTAAAATGCACAGACAGGATATTCTGACAGAATAGTAAAGAATGAAATAATAAATAATGGAATAACAACAGACTTCACCAGGTATACGGTAATTCGCGTATATAGGTTATTCCAACAGAATAATAAAGAATGGAATAACAACAGACTTCACCAGGTATACGGTAATCGGCGTATACAGGTTATTCCAACAGAATTAAAAAGAATGGAACCAGGTCAGGTGAAATTCACACCGACATGATATTCCGACAGAATATTAAATACGGAATAATAAATAATGGAACCAGGTCAGGTGAAATTCACACCGACAGGATATTCTGACAGAATAATAAAGAACTGAATAATAAAAGAATTTCACCAAGTATGCGGTACTTCGTATAAACAGGTTATTCCAACATAATAATAAAGAATGGAATAACAGAAGAAGATCACCAAGTATTGGGTAAACCGCATATACAAGTCATTCCACCAAGTATAGGGTAAACCACACATACAGGCTATTTCAACAGAATAATAAAGAATGGAATAACAGAAAAAGATCACCAAGTATTGGGTAAACTGCATATACAGGTCATTCCACCAAGTACAGGGTAAACCGCGCATACAGGTTATTTCAACAGAATAATAAAGAATGGAATAACAGAAGTTCTCTTCATGAATACGAAAGAATAACACCCCTTATGGGTACAACAAATAATATCTCTTACCGTAAAAGAAACTTGATATCGGAGTGGTGAAGTAGCAGAATACTTTTCATCTTTCTCTCTATAGTTTCTCTCTCTAGAGTTTCAGTAAATTCGTATGAAATAATGAAAGAATGAGCTTCTATTTATAGAAGAATAGAATGAATATTAACCAACCCATAAACGGTCCAGATTGATTTTGTAATGACCCCAAAATAGGTCCATTCCATCCAACCTATTCTGAGTCGCCAAATACATGGTACAGAAAACAACTATAACTTTATTACAACAATTGTCGTGTAAAATACAACAACACATATGCTGTGAGTTTAGAATCTTTGGAAAGTGCTCAAGAAAACCTTCGTACATGGGAGGCCACGCGTCTAGGTTATGATAGATATCATATGGCCACAGAATTATCCTTGGTTTACCCAATAGACCCCAAAGAAAAACGAGAAGATTACTATCATATTCTTCCCAATGGTGAGTCTTCTCTTGACATATCATTATCTCTACTGTCTCTAATTGAGAATTATACTTCAAACAAACACCAAGATTATATAGGTAGTGCTCGTAAATATACTCAGCAAGTGGATGAGCACAATCCTGTGTTATGATGACACGAGGTTGTATGTCATTAGACATCTTGTATGATAGTGACAAAATACCCTTCCAACGTTGGGTTCGCTTCACCCTCAACAGCTATAGACCACCGTTCTATTCCCCTGTTATCCCCCACTCGACCCAGCTACACTCTTATTACCTGAAAGGAATTGTGAAACAGAAGGGTGAGCACAACTAGCCCAATAAAGAATATCATGACTAAAGATAAATAAATTATCAATAGCCTTCTATAGTAATAAATCAGAGATTTAGAACATATGGTAGATGATAAAAAATTTCAACCATAGTTGCAGCGGAACGAGCAATCCATTAGAAGAGTCAAATAGACCATAAAGTCTATTATCTTCTCCATGTTAAAAATTCACCAACAATGTTTTATCCCTGTAACATCACTCAACAGTTCCTTTCCACAATCATATGAATAACTTATAATCATAATTGTGATTCTAAATTTTTCTTCGCACCCAGGACGAAGAATATTTTCATCACCTGTCTTTACCTGAAACATCAGAGATCATGGTTATACCAAATCACAGTTCATGTTCATAATCATGCTAATAAATCCATCTTCGCACTACGGCCAAAGATATTCATCAATAAACCATCTTTGCACTACAGGCCAAAGATATTCAACAACAGTTCATCTTTGCACTACAGGCCAAAGATATTCATCAATAATTCATCTTTGCACTACAGGCCAAAGATATTCATCAACAGTTCATCTTTGCACTACAGGCCAAAGATATTAATATCTCAAAGAAATATATAATCATTTCAGAATTATATAAACAATAATTATAACCATGTTGATCAATTTACCTTTACACTTAAGCTAAAGATACTCAGTTATAAATTCAATGGTCATAATCATACTAGTCAACAATTCAACTTTGCACTACTGGCCAAAGAGAACCCATAGTCATGATCATACCAACAATCTACCCATCTTTACACTCAAGTGAAAGAGAATTTCAATATCAGGGTTATAAAAATGTTATATATGATAATAAAAATAATATGATCAAAATATATATTTAATTTCAAGAGTAATATTCACAAATTAACTATAATTTGATCAGAAAAAGAAATCAATTTTTCTGTGAATAGTAATTTCGACATGAAAAAGGTAGAAATTTCACAATAAAATGCATACCAATATTTCGATATAATGATATTGAAAGAATAATATTTCTTAAGTTTATAAATAATTTATTTAAATTGTTTACACTTTACTAATTAATACATTTAATCATCATAAAATACCAACTCTAAAGATTTTATCACCAATAACCAAAACCCTCATCAAAAATCTGCATATAACTCATATATGATTCTCAAGCAATAAAATCCTATTTTCTAATTTTCTTACTTCACATAACATATTTAATTCATTTACGCATAACTAGTCTATTTTCATGAAAAATACTAAATTAGTTCTAAAAATATTTCTTTTCTGAGATTTTGCAGAATATAGTCCCATATTGAACATATATTTTTCTCAGAATTTTTAAAACTCATTTACTATTTTTCATATGGCCAAAACCGCCGAATATTTAGACATTTATCATAAATTGCACTTTTATCTAAAAATTCCGAAATTCACAGAGTATACTGATATTATATAGATATACTTCTAATTAAAATTTCATCAATTTTGGAGTTAACCACAAGGAGTTATAACCGGTTACTTTTAAAATAGTATTTTTCAGTAAAATTCATAACTCTTAATCTATACATCCAAAAATTACCATTTTTGGACACAATCAATAAAACTCATCAAAATATCATTTCAAATTTTTCCAGAATTTTCTGAAGGTTAGAAGAATTACGAACTGAAAAATATAATAACCCTTAAAATCCCTTACTATCCCTTACCTCAAAAGTGTAGTATTTCTGACCGGAATGCAAAGCCAAAGGAAAATTGCACTGAATAGCAACTCTCAAAGTATCTAAATACTCACAAAATATGCTTCATAATATTATAGAGAGAGGAAGAGAGAAAGCTTACCTTTCTGGTGTGATTTTCAATTCTAACTTAACCCTCTATTTATAGGAAAATGTTAGCACGCCGAAGCAGACTTGACCTGCAACCTGATGGCTTTACCTGCTACTATTCCCACCCACCACATTTGAATAAAAATCTCAGCATATTTCTTCATCAACCAAGAGTGGGGCCCACCAATTCTAGAATTTTTCACCAAAATGATAAATTTCGAAACTTCAACAATTTCTGAACCAGTCATCTCGTAAAATTCATAATAAATCATACGTCCATTTTTAACGGTTCAAAATTTGTGGATATATACTCAACTTATATATGTATAACATATCCAAAAATTATCACGATCCAACGGTCGGATTAAAAATTATAACCCCCGCAAAATATCTCAAAAATCCTAATTTTTAATACCTCCATTCCGACAAAAATACTGATAAAAACCTCAACATTAACTCCTTCATTTTTAACCACAAAAATATATCCCTCATTTATATCCACATAAAATAAATATTTCCTTATCATATGAATCAATAATTAATTATTCACAAATAATATTACAGAATCACATTTATGACAACCAGGCCGTTCCCAGGAAAGAGGGGGCTTTTCAATAAGGATTTCTCCTTATTGGCGCGCAATTAGATGACCAAACCTCTCCTTAGACAGAACTTTCTAGACATTGCCAATAATGCTATCTAATAATATTATTCAAATAATATGAATTATTGATCAGATAATGGAGATAATGTGCAACAACAATTATTGAAACAACAATAATATAAAATATCAACGCAGCAATTATTAAATCAATAAAATAAAATATTGAACAGTAATTACTGTGACAATTATTCAGTTATGCCTTCTTACGTAAGAATCAATAATTTCAAAAATACTGTGCAATACCGTGCGATACTGTGTAATAACGCGTATTACTGTATTTTAACCACCGGGTATTCCAGCAGTGCTAACGGTAACAACTACGCTGTTAATTATAAAAACTCAATTTTTGTCGTTATCTTCATCCGACAGTTATTCTGTTATGGGCCTACAAATGTCTGCGCCGTCGTACGAATATTCCCCGATAGAAAGAATATTCCACGACCAAACGAATATTCCCTAATAACAATGAATATTTTATGACCACTTGCGTATTTTGAAAAGTTTTCACATTTCACCCGTAACTTTAACTTTTTATCAATTTAACCAATTACTGAATTGTAATTATAAGAAGAATTAAATACTTTTATTTCATAAAATTCGGGGTCTTACAGATTTACTTTAATCGGATGGTCCATATTTAAAGCAAAATCTTTTAAATAAAATATAATATATTCTATTTTATATAAAAAAGATTTTTACTATGCAAATACTATGCAGACACTATGCAAACACTATGCATAATAAAATATAATATATTCTATTTATAGAATAACTTTAATAAAGTATTCTATTTTATATAAAAAAAATTTACTATGCAAAATACTATGCAGGCACTATGCAAATATCATGCATAATAAAATATAATATATTCTAATTATTGTCTAATAAAACAGATAACTTTATAAAAGTAATCTGTTTTATATAAAAAGATTTTACTATTAGCCTAATAAAACGAATAACTTTATAAAAGTATTATGTTTTATATAAAAAGCTTTTCTGTTTTATTACATTAATAATACTAATAAAACAAAACTGAGTGACTTCTCACGTAAGCATCAATAATCAATACCGTGTGTTACTATGCAACCATGCGTATTACTGTACTTTTACTGCCGAGTAGTTCAACAATATTAATGGTAAAACTTCCGCCGTTATTTTCATAAAGTATTTTTGTCGTTTTCTCAATGCGACAATAATTCCGTTGTGGGGTCTACCAATGATTGTGTCGTTGTACGAATATTCCCCTATAAAAAGAATATTCCCCGACTAATCGAATATTCTCCGACACAACGAATATTTTATATCAACTTGCTTACTTAGAAAAAAAAAATTCACATATTACCCTTAACTTTAAACTTTTACCAATTTAACTATTTACCAAAATAAAAAAATTGAATACTTTTATTTCATAAAATTCGGGGTCTCACATAATTATACAATAGTCGTGTAAAATACGACAAAACATAAGCTAAGAGTTTTAATAAGAATATTGTCATCTAGACAATATCCACACTCAATGGAGTCCTCATTACATTTACTGTCACACTATTTTATAGAATAGTGAGGACTACTAAAACAACTATCTGGATTGTCAATCCATTCCCCGACTCATCCAAGCTATATTCTCATTTTCCTGAAGAGAACAGTGAAAAAAAGGGTGAGCTCGACTAGCCCAGTAAGAAATATTAAGACTAAGATAATGCAGAATAAATTATCCTTAGCCTTCAACAGTATAACAACTGATAGAATATAATAAACAACAAGTTTTAGATCAACAACTGCAGCGGAATAAGCAAACCATTAGAAGAGTCAAGTAGAGCATAAAATCTACTATCTTTTATTATTTAAAAAGTTTTTCATCAACTTTATCGCTGAGACTCAGCTTAATAAATAAAATCGAATCATCCCTGCATCACGGCCAAGGATATTCATGTAATCATTAATGGTCATGATTATACCAAATAATCCCTGGTCATAATCATACCAACAACTGTCCATCAATGAACTACAGGCCAATGAGGACTTTCACCACATCATTCGTCACATTACGGTCATGATTATACCGAATAATCCCTGGTCATAATCATACCAAGTCCATCTATGCACGTAAGACAAAGATGACTTTCATCACCATATAAGCATGAGGATGATGACAATGACATAATAATTCAATAAAACAAGTTCAATGATAAATTTTAAAGATTTATAATTTAATTTATCCATAAATCAATAACGTCCAAATTGTCAACATGATACTGTTTTGTAGAGTAAAATTCTAGAATAATATTCATGTACCAAAAATAATTTGGTCAGAAAAGAATATATTTTTTCGGGTGAATAGTACCCCGTGAATAGTACTTTGGGAATAGTACTTCGTGAATAGTACCCCGTCACAAAAAGTGTTCTGAATACCCGAGTGAATAATACTAGAGTGAATAGTAATCGGGTGAATAGTAACTCGTGAATAGTACTTCGGCACGAAAAGTGTCCCGAATACCCGAGTGAATAATACTAGAGTGAATAGTAACTGGTGAATAGTAACCTATGAATAGTAACTCGTAAAAGAGAAATACCAAAGAAAATGATATTCCATGACGAGTACAAAAGAAATGATATCTCATACGAGTATAATAGAATGTGCGAAACTGCAAATAGATTTTCACCCGCCATGCGGTAATCCACGTAGACAGATCATTTTTACAGTTTAATAAATAATGAATACGAAGGATCATTCACCATGCATGCGGTAATCCACATAGACATGTTATTCCAACAGAATAATAAAGAATGGAATAACAGAAGAATTCACCATGCATGCGATAGACCGTACAGATAGGTTATTCCAACAAAATAATAAAAAATGGAACCAGGTCATGCGTAATCCGCACAGACAGGATATTCTAATAGAATAATAAAGAACAGAACCAGGTCATGCGTAATCCGCACTGACAAGATATTTGAACAGAATGATAAAGAATGGAATAACAGCAGAATTCACCAGGCATGCGATAGACCGCACAGACAGGTTATTCCAACATAATAATAAAGAATGGAATAACAGAAGAATTTTATCATGTATGCGGTACTTCGCATAGACATGTTATTCCAACAAAATAATAAAGAATGGAATAACAACCCTTACGAGTTTTTGAAATGAAATAACTCTCTTCACGAATACAAAGAAATAATATCCCTTACCTTAGAAGAAACTAGATACTGGAATAGTGAGATAACAGACTCCTCTTCTTTTTTCACTCTATAATTTCTCTTTATAATAATTGCTCTATAGCTTTTGTGAATTGGTGAGAAATGAAGGAAGAATGAGCTTCTATTTATAGAAAAATATAGTTTTAATAATTACACATTTTGGGACTCGAAATATTACAGTATAATACCTTATTCTTTTTCTTCATTTTTAATTTAGATCTGTAAGTATTATCAAACTTGCACCAACTCCCCTAATAGTAAAGCATGTGAATTAATAGTTCATTCATGTGACTCAATAGTATAATCATGTGAAAAAACTAATTACAGTATAGTGCCTTCTACTATACCTCCATTTCTAATTTAGTCATGCAAGTATTATCAATCTTGCACCAACTCCCCTAATAGTAAATCATGTAAATCAATAGTACACACATGTGAACACATAGTTATAAGCATGTGAATTAATAGCAATTAATTGCTCATTTATCAGTTTAATTACCCGATTGGTCAATATAACCTCCAGACATCAATTATTATCTAAATAAATATCGATTTCCCCTAACACTAATAAATCCCACACAATGGAACTATCAATTTTATCTTTAATCAACACGAACTTATTTATCATTAATATTATAACTCATAATATTTAACAACCAGGTCGTTCCCAGGAAAGTGGAGGCTTTTCGATAAGGATTTCTCCTTATTGGAGCGCAATTAGGTGACCAAACCTCTCCTTGACAGAACTTCTAGACATTGTCAATATTGTAAATAATAATATGAATAACTTTGTCGTCTCAATTATTGATTTAATAATATAACATATTATACAGATGATACTGTGACAATAATTGAATGAATAATATGAGAGATATGATGCAGCAATTACTGTAGCAATAATTGAATATAACTGAGTGACTTTTTACGTAAGTATCAATAATCAATACCGTGTGCTACTATCCAACCACGCGTATTACTGTACTTTTACTACCGGGTAGTTCAACAGTTTTAACAGTAACACTTTCGCCGTTATTTTTATAAAATGATAATTCTGTCGTTTTCTTACTACGACAATACTTCCGTTGTGGGGTCCATCAATGATTGTGCCGTCGTACGAATATTCCATATTAAAACGAATATTTCCCGACCAATCGAATATTATATAACAACTTGATTACTTTGCAAAATTTATAAATATTATCCACAACTATAACATTATATCAAATTCACACCATAATATTAAAAAAAATATTTCGAGAAATTTAAATCTTTATTCATAAAATTTGAGGTCTCACATTACATATTTTCAAATTTGATTATATAGATCCGAAATTTAAATTATTATTACATCAGAGTCTTCAAAGATTGTAACCAAATCTAATATAATACAACCTAATTTAATAGAGTCTTTCTATCCACAGGAGTGAGTACTGGAACTTCTGGGTATTTTATTCAAAGCATTAAAGGTGTCGACATTGGGAAAGATTTCCTTTTGGAATTCCTCTTTTAAATATTTCTTACCCTTTATGTTTTCGATGCGGTTTGAATCTTTGCTGAAAGGGTGAATTTGACAAAAGAGTCCGACATGAAATGTCGATGATTTGAAGAGATTTGATTTTACAAAGATGCCAGTTGGTACAAGTGAAATGGTTGTACCAACTTAACCGAGTGTATGAATTTTTTTGCAAAAAAGGCCTAATTATTGGACTTTGTTTAATAGGCCTTGGAAACCGAGATTCATGGAGTTCCGGGGCATGTTTAAGAGGGAGGAAGGTATTAGGCACCCCCCAACTTTCGTGAAAACACGGTTACCATGTCTTTTCAATTCCCAAATTTATTTTAAATGTGTGTATATGTGTGTTGCAGTTAATTGGGCCTAAGTGCTTTATTTGGAAGTAGTGTTATGACTCTTTTGCACCTATATACAAAAAAGTTTGATTTGTATAAAAGTCCAATTTTAATACAAAACTTATAAAATGAAGTTTTGAAAACAATTTTCAAACTCTTATGCTCACATAGTAATTGAAGCCTTTGATACTTCCATTTTATTCTATATTCGGCTTATTTTGATTTTATTCTCAAGTTGCGAAGCATCTTCGACAAAATAATTTACATACAAGTGTCAGGCTCTTTATGGTCATTAAAGCCATCAATGTATGTTCAGCACCACATATGTGACTTGCAAGTTGGATGTACAATTAAAAAAGGTTCATCGTGGGAACTAGATCTAGATCCGTCAGCTGGATCTTAGATCTTGTGGCTCCTAGGCTCGCATAATATCATATGGAAAGCCTGCATAATAAATATACTGAAATAAAACATATATTTAATCAAAACGTCGCAAAACAAAGGATTCATTAATTTAATCCTTGCATGCGTGTAGCCAAAGCTTCTAACTTTCTCTAGATACAAATCTGGGGTCACACGGTTGCTTAATATTTATAAAACTAGAAAGAAAACTATATTTAAATAAATCTTAGCCATTCTAGCTCAACTGTTCCAGTTTTACAACTTTTGAACCAGTTAAGAGTTAGATATGGATTTAGATAAATCTAGTCCACAAATTTAAATATTACAACTTTACATTGAATGAACAATTAAAACTGATATTTAATCATAGTAAAAAATTAATATATATATATATATATATATATATATATATATATATATATATATATATATATATTAAAGGAGATAAATGCTTCGGATTAGAAAAGATCATACACTATGTAGCGAGGAAGGCTTTAAAATGCTTTTGAAGCTTGAAAACTCAGTTTCCACATGTTAAAACATGATATGTTTTAATATACATGTATATAAGTGTTTACAAAGAAGATCATTGAAGTTTGGAACACTGTAGGAGGGGTTAAGAGCTGAAATGGGCAGAATTCCCTATCTTTATCTCTTCTTTCTTCTTCTTTTATGGTTGATGGGGGGGATCTAGCTATTTATAGACCAAAATAGCCGCGGGTCTACCCACAACAGTCG
Organism: Panax notoginseng; assembly: GCA_016801055.1. NCBI lineage: Eukaryota > Viridiplantae > Streptophyta > Magnoliopsida > Apiales > Araliaceae > Panax > Panax notoginseng. Next base: position 171,329,928 of record CM029016.1, read on the forward strand.
CGAGTCTACCTACGGCTGCCCAGGTGGGCCCGACCCCGTGGGTCTTGTTGTCTCGAAGTAATTGCACTAGGACCAACGCGCAGTCTGCTCGAACCTTCATAACTTTTAATCCAAGAGTCTGATGGAGGCATGCTATACCTTTTTGAAAAGCCCTTTCCTAGGGCTACACGATGACATAGGGGTTTCCTTTTTCTGAATCCGGGAAGATGGGTCCATGACTAAAATGGCATCTTTGTGTCTTCACAGGTAGTCCGTTAAGCTGCATTGTAGTTTGCGCTTGGAAGTGCTGCAATGGCTCTTTGTGACCCTATTTATATTTGTACTAGGGTTGTTGTAGTTGACTTATAAAAATGACCGTTTTACTCTTCTGGTGGTTATCTTCAAGGTTGACGAGGCTTTTGGTTGTCCTCCAGGGTTGTCTCTAGGGTTTGATTATTTTCAACTTTTCTTTTCCTTGGAGTTGATCTCCGAGGTTGATTTGATGTTCCACAGGGATGTCTCCGTGGTTAGATTTGATGTTGTGGTCCTCCAGGGTTATCTCTAGAGTATGAAAAAGACACTTTTGCCCTCCTACACAGTTAGTAATAGGAAAACAAAATTTCAAGTGTCTATAGATGCCTCTCTTTATTATGTTTATGCAATGCAATGGAATGAACATGATAAAGATTACTAGACACTTGAAATATGACATGGTATATTTAATGTTGCAAATCAGAATGCAATGAATGTTAAAATACTTTCGCAAATCGCACTTCGCAAATGCAAATCGCATTTCGCAATTCACACTTTGCATTTGGCCAATCGCACTTCGCAACTCGCACATCACAAATCACTTTACCATTTTCGGTTATTGCTGATGCCTATGATGGTGTTGACACCAATGGTTTGATTTTTGTTGGTGTTGTTGATGTTTGTTTGATGAAGATAAATTGAGACATTTTTTTACATATTTATTGGGGATGATGTTATGAAATTATCAGACCTTCCTGATATATATGCTGGTAGTTTACAATGGTGCCTACCCTACTAGTAGTTAAGAACGATGCCTACCCTGCTGGTAGTTGACAATGGTACCTACCCTGCTGGTAGTTAACAACAGTGCCAACCTTACTAGTAGTTGACAACGGTGCCTATCCTGTTGGTAGTTGACAATGATGCCTACCCTGCTAGTAGTTGACAATGACTGATCACTGGACTGTATTGCTGCCTACTCGAATGGTAGTTTACAAAGGTTTACATCACCAAAATGTCTCGATGCCTACTCAAAAAGTAGTTTACAAAGGCTTTCATCACTGAACTGTCTCGATGCCTACTCGAATGGTAGTTTACAAAGGCTTCCATCACCGGACTGTCTTGATGCCTACTCAAATAGTAGTTTACAAAGGCTTTCATCACCAGAATGTCTCGATGTCTACTATAATGTTAGTTTACAAAGGTTTTCATCACCGGACTATCTTGATGCCTACTCGAACTGTAGTTTACAAAGGCTTTCATCACCGTACTATCTTGATGCCTACTCGAACGGTAGTATTCAATAGCAAAATTTTTTCTCAAGTCTGGACACTTAATGCGCACAAATATTTGACTCTACTAGGGATTCATGCTAAACTTTTTTAATAGAGATGTGCACTGATATAGCGTGGCTGCAGATATGCAGACCATGTATGATGTGATGATCTAAATTTATCCTTAGGAGTCTATTGTCCAAGGTTGATGTATATGCTCAATTAAATTACTTAGATGTAGAAAAATAACTCACTCTTTCTGAGACGATTTAAAGTTTCTTTTAGTTGTTGGGCGCTTGTGCCCCAATTCCTTGTGCTTTTTTATTCGCGACCCGGTTGGAGTGATGACCTGGGTGCCGCTTACGTCCCTGGAGGGTGCGGCTTATTTTCCTCGCTGCCTCGATTTGAACTTCAGTGTAGAAGCCTCAACTTATGAGGACTTGGTGTAGGTTGACATGTTTGATGATGAAGATTTCATTTGCTAGACCTTTTGTCGGTCAAGTGTCTATTTTTGGAGTGAAGAACTCTTCGGATAATTTTTTCTTTCTTTTGTCGGGGCAAGCTTATGCCGCTGTGATTTCTTAGGAGTTCTCTCCATTTCTTTTGATGAGAAGCTTGATCCCGCCTTAGACTCTTTACATTTCTTAGAATCAAAAAATTCCCCCAGCCTTTTCGCATGTTGTTTCAGGGGGATTAATATAAGAAACTCTCTTTGTTGACCAAGTCGAGAGTATGCAAAACCTGCACATCAAAAGAACAATAGAATGCACAAAAGCTTGACGGCTTGGGCCATCAAGATTAGTATAATCTTGTGAATGAGGCATTTGAAGTTCAAGTTCAAGAAATTGAATGAGTTATGAAATCGCAAAGAATTTTATAAGCATCCATGGTCATTATTCATGGGTAGGATCAACTTCAAAAGACCTATATCTCTTTATCAAAGATACTTCATCTTCGCTCTAGACGTTATTCTTCACAGTATTGACTTTATATGACACGTGTACTATGAGTGATATAACCCTAGCTGGGATTTCATTTCCATGACTTTGCAAATTCTCCTTAATTCAAATCTTCTTCTTTTTTTTTCTTTTCTCTCGCCTAACTTGTCTCGTTTTCTTAGGCTATTTAGAAGTTACCCATTTAACGAGTTTTGGACCAATGACTCCTGAACCAGACAACTTTTGGGCACTAGGTGTTAAGACACCCCTTCGGGTTTACTTGATCGAGTAACAAAGGCCACACTTCGAGATAAGTTAGGTGGTCAACTCTACTTGCTCCTTGCCTGAGCTTGCACAAGGTCCATTTTCTTAGGCTTAAATTACCATATAGCGAGCGTTGGGCAAATGACTCCTAAAACAGATGGCTTTAAGGTACCAAATGTGAAGACACCCCTCAGACTTAATTATTCATGTGACAACCTAAAAATTTATAAAATCTTGAATGATTATAATAAAGGTTAAAGAATAAAACCTAGAAGAGAATTTGAGGATTTATTTAAATTCTTTAAGAAGAACCTATATGGTTTATTAATTGAATGAGAATAAAGAAATATGGGTTACAAAATTTCAAAACCCTATAAATGAATTGATATGTATTTGAATGAATATCAAGAATAAGGTATTATGATACATGTAAAATTTGATGTGAATTGAATAGTGTAAGGAATGTTATATAAGTACATATGAAAATTTTATTAAGAAAATAAGATTTCACATGAGGAGATGCTATGAAGTTAAACGAAGATGAGTATATGTATAGAAGTATATATACTTAGTAAGGTGCTATATATATTTTAGCAAGAGGAATGATGAATTAAGTTAATGATATAATGATCAAGATAAATCTATGTTAGTAATTAATATAGCTTGAACGGTAGTCTTGATTGGCAAATAAGAATTTGAATAAGTATAAAATCGTTAGTTAATACGATTAGAAATAAGGGGGGAGTAATTTAAAACTCAAAATTTGATTTAGAGATAGAATTTTGAAGAACGAACTGCTCAGTTGCGTCTGGAACGTCAAGTTTAGCCAGAAAGGACAATAAATACAAAATGTGTAATGATTGACTTTTTGGTCAAAGTCAACACTTGACTTTTATATAAAAAGGTCAAAATTAGAGTTAGAAGTGAAATATGTTATGAGTATGTGAATTATGTATATAGTTAAATAAATATACGTTATAAAATGTGTATATATTTATTTTGTATGTAAAAGTGAATTAAGAATTAAGTTATGTAACCTAATATATATATTAGGTATGATAATTAAATAACCTAAGATGTTATGATATGGTAGAATATTAGTATTGTGACGCCCCCAAAATAGGTCCACACGACCCATTCTGAGTCGCCTGATATCACACTATAGAAATTAAATACAAACTTCATTTATACAACTGTTGAACTGTCGTGCAGAGTACGACAACACGTATGTTGTGTATACCAACTGTAACTCTCATTCCTTTACTTGGATAGCATCTCATAGTGATACCTTACAAAGTTACTCCCTCCGTCCCAAATTAATTGCTCAGTTTTGACTTTTTTAAGTCAAATTGACTATTTTTAGAATTAATAATTAAGCATATATAAATATATTTCTAAAATTATAAAAATTGGGATTATTAATAAATTGTATATACTTTCTTTTGGTTATAATCACTTCACCTATATTTTAGAAAAAATAGTTAAAATATTAGTTTTAAAAATGGTCAATTTGACTTTAAAAAGTCAAAACTGAGCAGTTAATTTGGGACGGAGGGAGTACCTTACATAAAGGTACAATCAATAACTGTTTTAGAAATTAAAATCTTTGAAAATGCTCAATGTGACGCCCCCAAAATAGGTCCACATGACCCATTCTGAGTCGCCAGATATCACACTATAAAAATCAAATATAAACTTCATTTATACAACTGTTGAACTGTCGTATAGAATACGACTACAGCTAACTGTGAGTTTTAATACAAATGTATGTAACTCTTTGGAAAATGCTTAAGGAAACTTTCGTACATGGGAGACCATACGTCTAAGTTATAATAGATATCATATGTCCACAGAATTATCCTTGGTTGACCCAATAGTCCCCAAAGAAATACGAGAAGATTGCTATATTGTTCTTTCCAATGGTAAGTCTTCTCTTGACATATAATTATATCCATTGTGTCCAATTGAGAATTATATTTCAACCAAACTCCAAGATTATATAGGTAGTGCTCGTAGATATACTCAGCAAGTAGATGTGCACAACCCTGTCTTATGATAACACGAAGTCGTAGGTCATTTGACATCATGTATGACAGTGGCAAAACACCCTTCCAAAGTTGGGTTCACCTCACCCTATTCGGTTCACCAAAATCAACGGTTAAATGACGTAAAAAAATATGACACACTTATCTAAAATTCTTAATAAAATTATTTTCATACTGTTTAGGAAGAACCTCAACAGCTATAGACCATCGTTCTAATTCCTTGTTAACCCCGCTCGACCCAGCTACAGTCTTATTACCTGAAAGGAATTGTGAAGCGAAAGGGTGAGCACAACTAGCCCAGTAAAGAATATCATGACTAAAGATATTTAAATTATCAATAGCCTTCATCAGTAATAAATTAGAGATTTAGAACATATGGTAGATGATAAAATTTTTTAACCATAGTTGCAGCGGAACGAGCAATCCATTAGAAGAGTCAAATAGACCATAAAGTCTATTATCTTCTCCATGTTAAAAGTCCACCAACAATGTTTTATCCTTGTAACATCAATCAACAATTCATGTCCACAATCATGTGAATAACTCATAATCATAATTGTGATTCTAAATTCCTCTTCGCACCCAGGACGAAGATAATTTTCATCACCTATCTTTACCTGAAACATCAAAGATCATGGTTATACCAAATCACAGTTCCTATTCATAATTATACTAATAAATTTATCTTTGCACTACGGGCCAAAGATATTCATTAACTGTTCATCTTTGCACTACAGGCCAAAGGCATATAACTGTATTTTAGAATAGTCAAGTAGAGCATTATATCTACTATCTTCTACGAATTAAAAGTTTATTATCAATATTTTATCGCTGAGACTCAGCATAATACATCACCGAATTATCCATGAACTACGACCAATGATATTTGTTAGTATCAAATCCATGAATTATCCATGCACTACGGGCTAAGGATATTCATTAGTATCACGACCACGAATTATCCATGCACTACGGGCCAAGGATATTCGTGTTTTCATCAATGGTCATGAATATACCGAATAATCCCTGGTTATAATCATACCAACAACTGTCCATCAATGCACTACGGGCCAATGAGGATTTTTTCCACATCATTTGTAATATTACGGTTATGATTATACCGAATAATCTCTAGTCATAATCATACCAAGTCCATCTATGCACGTAAGCCACAGATGACTTTCATTACAATATAAGCATATGGAGGATGACAATGATATAAGCATTAATCAAATGAAATCAAGGATAAATATTAAAGACTTTAAATTTATCTATAGTTTAAAAATATCCAAATTGTCAACATGATACTGCTTTGTGGAGTAAAATTTATGAATAATATTCTTGTATCAAAAATAATTTGGACAGAAAAGAAATATATTTTTCGGGTGAATAGTATCCCGTGAATAGTAACCCGTGAATAGTAACTCATAAATAGTAACTCATAAATAGTAACTTGTGAATAGTAACTCGTGAATAGTAACTTATAAATAGTAACTCATAAATAGTAACTCATGAATAGAATTTTGTATTCATAAATAGTACCGTATATGTGAATAGTGCCGTATACGTGAATAGTAACCCATGAATAGTACTTTGTGAATAGTACCTCGTGAATAGTACCGTATAAATGAATACTACTCATGGACAGTACTCCGACATGAAAAGCTTAAAATTTGACAAGAATGTGTAGAAAATATCCTTGTGAAACGATACTAGATGAAGCGCAAATTTCAAGGATATTCTACTCATTTCACGGAGTATAGAAATAATACTTTAACAAAATGAGAATATGATCAGGAATACGAGACAAAATAATATTATTCACTTACTACAGAGTATAGAAGAAAATATTATTCCTTATGAATACAGAACAAAAATAATATCCCTTACCTCAGAAAAAGACTGAATATTGGAATAGTGAAGTAGCAGACTTCTCTTCTTCTTTCTCTCTATAGCCTCTCTCTATAGATTCTCTCTCTATAATTGCTCTTGTGAGTCTTAGTGAATTGGTGAGAATGAAAGAAGAATGAGATTCTATTTATAGGAAAATATAGTTTCGATAATTGCACATTTTGGGGCTTGAAATATTACAGTATAATACCTTCATCTTTTCTTTTATTTTTAATTTAGTCCTGCAAGTGTTATTAAAATTTCCATCTCCCCTAATAGTACATCATGTGAATCAATAGTACAATCAAGTGAATCAATAGTACAATCTTGTGAATCAATAGTAAAATCATGTGAATAAAATAATTATAGTATAGTACCTTTATCTATACCTCTATTTTTAATTTAGTCATGCAAGTATTATCAATCTTGCAACACCTCCCCTAATAATACATGCATGTGAATCAATAGTTATAAGCATGTGAATTAATAACAATTAATTACTCATTTATCCGATTAATTACCTGATTAGTCAATATAACTTCCAGACATCAATTATCATTGAAATAAATGTCGATTTTCACTAACACTAATAATCCCAACACAATAGAAAAATCAATTTCATATTTAATCAATACGAACTTATTCATCATTAATATTATAACTTACAGTATTTAACAACCAGATCATTCCCAAGAAAGAGGGGACTTTTTGATAAGGATTTCTCCTTATTGGCGTGCAATTAGGTGACCATACCTCTCATTGACAAAACTTTCTAGACATTGTCAATATTGTAAATAATAATATGAATAACTTTGTCGTCTCAATTATTGATTTACTAGTAATAAATATTTTGCAAATGATACTATGACAATAATTGAATCAATAATATGAGAGATATTATGCAGCAATTACTGCAGCAATAATTGAATAAACTGAGTGGCTTCTTACGTAAGCATCAATAGTCAATACTGTGTGCTACTATGCAACCACATGTATTACTGTACTTTTACTACCGGGTATTTCAACAGTTTAAAAATATTTCAGTCATTTTCTAACCATGACAGTACCTCCGCTGTGGGGTCCACCAATAATTGTGTCATCGTACGAATATTCTCTGTTAAAATGAATATTTTCCGGCACAACGAATATTTTATATCAACTTGCTTTCTTTGCCAAATTTTCAAATATCACCATTAACTTTAACCTTTTATCAATTTAACCATTAAATAGAATAATAATTATAAAAAAATTGAATACTTTCATTTTATAAAATTTGAGGTCTTACAATCTCCCATCATTATAAAATTTCGCCTTCGAAATTTACATACCTGATAGTTCGAAGAGATGAGAATACCTTGCTTTCTTTTTGGATTGTACCTTCCCGGTTATTTCCTATGTATCATGATTTTTCTATTGCTCATCTCCTGTATTTCAGATATCATTCTAGAATACATCTTCAAAATAAAGGTTAATTGACATATCATAATTTGTCAACTTAAGTAAGAAAATTAAGCATAGGTAGGACACACACTAGTGAAGGATATTACTTGTCTCTCCCCTCCTAGTTCTAATCCCGGATCTTCGTAAGAGGCCATATCCTTAAGCTCTGATACCATTTGTGACGCCCCCAAAATAGGTCCGCACGACCCATTTTGACTCGCCCGATATCACACTACAGAAATCAAATACAAACTTCATTTATACAACTGTTGAACTGTCGTGCAGAGTACGACAACATGTATGTTGTGTATACCAACTGTAACTCTCATCCCTTTAATTGGATAGCATCTCACAATGATACCTCACAAAGTTACCTTACATAAAGGTACAATCAATAACTGTTTTAGAAATTAAAATATTTGAAAATGCTCAATGTGACGCTCCCAAAATATGTTCACACGACCCATTCTGAGTCGCTAGATATCACACTATAAAAATCAAATACAAACTTCATTTATACAACTGTTGAACTGTCGTATAGAATATGACCATAGTTAACTGTGAGTTTTAATACAAATGTATGTAACTCTCATGGTGCCTCGACCACAACCTTACAATGATACTTTACATAAAAGTATAGTCAAAAATTGTTTTAGAAATTAAAATCTTTGGGAAGTGCTCAAGGAAACCTTCGTACATGGGAGGCCATGCGTCTAGGTTATGATAGATATCATATGTCCACCGAATTAACCTTGGTTGACCAAATAGACCCCAAAGAAAAATGAGAAGATTACTATCATTTTTTTTCCAATGGTGAGTCTTATCATGACATATAACTATCTCCACTGCCTCCAAGTGAAAATTATATTTCAAATAAACTCCAAGATCATATAGGTAGTGCTCGTAGATATACTCAGCAAGTGGATGTGCACAACCCTGCCTCATGATAACATGAGATTGTATGTCATTAGACATCTTGTATGATAGTGGCAAAATAGCCCTCCAAAGTTGGGTTCACCTCAACTATTTAAGGAGAACCTCAACAGCTATAGACCACAGTTCTATTCCCCTGTTATCCTCGCTCGACCCAGCTACACTCTTATTACCTAAAAGGAATTGTGAAGCAAAAAGGGTGAGCACAACTAGCCCAGTAAAGAATATCATGACTAAAGATAATTTACATCATCAATAACCTTCATCAGTAATAAATCAGAGATTTAGAACATATGGTAGATGATAAAACTTTTCAACCATAGTTGCAGCGGAACGAGCAATCCATTAGAAGAGTCAAATAGACCATCAGATCTATTGTCTTATCTATGTTAAAAGTCCACTGATAATATTTTAACCCTGTAACATCAATCAACAATTCCTATTCACAATCATATGAATAACTCATAATCATAATTGTGATTCTAAATTTCTATTCACACCCAGGACGAAGATAATTTTCATCACCTATTTTCACCTAAAATATCAAAAATCATGGTTATACCAAATCGTAATTTCTGCCCATAATCATACTAATAAATTCATCTTTACACTACGACCAAAGATATTCAACTGTATTTTAGAAGTGTCAAGTAGAACATGATATTTACTATCTTTTACGAATTAAAAATTTATTATCAATATTTTATCACTGAGACTCAGCTTAATAAATAATCAACATCATCGAATCACCCTTGCACTACAGGCCAAGGATATTCGTTAATATCACAACCATAAATTATTCATGCACTACGGGCCAAGGATATTCATTATTATCACATCCAGGAATTAATATTTCATTGCTGAGACACAACTCAATAATTAATCCGCATCCTCGAATCATCCCTGCACTGCAGGCCAAGGATATTTGTTAATATCACGACCACGAATTATCTATACACTACGGGCCAAAGATAATCGTATTTTCATCAACGGTCCTGATCATGCCATAAAACAATTCATCTCTTCACCCTTGGACGAAGAGAATCCATAGCCATTATCATACCCAAAAAAATGTCCATCAATGCACTACGGGCCAATGAAGACTTTTACCAAATCATTTGTAACATTACGGTCATAATTATACCGATTGATCCCTGGTCATAATCATACCAAGTCCATCTATGTACTACAGGCCACAGATGACTTTCAACATAATATAAACATGAGGATGATGACAATGATATAAGAATTCAATAAAACAAGTTCAAGAATTAATTTATCAAGGAACCAATAACGTCCAAATTGTCAACATGATACTTCTTTGTGGAGTAAAATTTAAGAATGCTCAGAAAAATATTTCCATGAAAAGATACTGGATGAAGAGCAAATATCAAGGATATTCCACTAACTAACTAAGTATAAGAAAATATATGAAACTGCAAATAGATTTTCGTCCGCCATGCGGTAATCCACTAGACAGATCATTTCCACAATTTAATAAGGAATGAATACAAATGATCATTCACCATGCATGTGATAATCCACATAGACAGGTTATTCCAACAGAATAATAAAGAATGGAACCAGGTCATGCGTAGATCGCATAGACATGATGTTCCAACAGAATAATAAAGAATGGAACCAGGACATGCGTAAACCGCACAGACAGGATGTTCTAACAGAATAATAAAAACGGAACCAGGTCATGAATAAATTGCACAGACAGGATGTTCCAACAGAATAATAAAGAATAAAATAACAGAAGAATTTCACCATGTATGCGGTACTTCGCATAGACAGGTTATTCCAACATAATGATAAAAAATGGAATAACAGAAGTTCTCTTCATGAAGACAAAAGAAATAATATCCCTTACTATAATAATAATATCTCTTACGAGTACAACAAATAATATCCCTTACTATAATAATAATATCCTTACTATAATAATAATATCCCTTACCTTAGAAGAAACTGGATATATGAGTAGTGAAGTAGCAGAATACTTTTCTTCTTTCTCTCTAGAGTTTCTCTCTCTAGAGTTTCAGTGAATTCGTAAGAAATTATGAAGGAATGAGCTTCTATTTATAAGAGAATGGACTGAATAGTAACTAATTCATGAACGATCCAGATTGATTTACTTTTAAACGGACGGCCCATATTGATTTACTATGCAGTATTAATAAAATATTCTAATAAAATAAAATCTTTTAAATAAAACATAATATATTCTATTTATAATCTAATAAAACGAATAACTTTATAAAAGTAGTTTATTTTATATAAAAAGATTTTACTATGCAAATACTATCCAGGCACTATGCAAATACTATGCATAATAGAATATTATATATTCTATTTATAGTCTAATAAAACAAATAACTTTATAAAAGTATTCTGTTTTATATAAAAAGATTTTACTATGCAAACACTATGCTTAATAGAATATCATATATTCTATTTATAGTCTAATAAAATAAATAACATTATAAAAGTATTCTGTTTTATATAAAAAGATTTTACTATGCAAACACTATGTATAATAAAATATAATATATTCTATTTAAAATCAAGTAAAATAAAACTTTATAAAAAGTTTTCTGTTTTTTATAAACACTTTTCTGTTTTATTACATTTATAATAATAATAAAACAAACTTTATCACCTTTACTATAATTCACAATATTAATCGACCAGGTCGTTTTTAGGAAAGATGGGGCTTTCCAATAAGGATTTCTCCCTATTGGCACGTAATTAAGTGACTAAACATCTCCTTGACAGAACTTCTAGACATCGTTAATATTAAAAATAATAATATTAATAACTTTGTCGTCTCAGTTATTGATTTAATAATATATAAAATATCGACAATAATTGAATCAAATAACGTGAGATACTATGCAGCAATTACTGTAGCAATAATTGAACAAAACTGAGTGACTTCTCATGTAAGCATCAATAGCCAATACTGTGTGCTACTATACAACCACGCGCATTACTGTACTTTTACTACCGAGTAATTCAATAGTTTTAACAGTAAAACTTCCGCCGTTATTTTCATAAAAAAATATTTTTGTCGTTTTCTCAATCCGAAAATAATTTCGTTGTGGGGTCCACCAATGATTGTACAGTCGTACGGATATTGTCCGACAAAAAGAATATTGCCCGACTAATTGAATATTTTCTGACACAACGAATATTTTATATCACTTGCTTACTTTGCAAAATTTTCACATATTACCCTTAACTTTAAACTTTTATCACTTTAACTATTTACCAAAATAGAAAAATTGTATACTTTTATTTCATAAAATTTGGGGTCTCACAATCTCCCCTCCTTATAAAATTTCGCCCTCAAAATTTACGTACGTACTTGATATTCAAAGAGATGAGAATACCTTGCTTTCTTTTCAGATTGTACCTTCCCGGTAATTTCCTCACTATCATGATTTTCCCATTTCTCATCTCCTGTATTTCAGATATCATTATATAATATAGCTTCAAAACAAAGGTTAATTGACATATCACAATTTGTCAACTTATCAAGTAAACAATTCCAGCTTAGGTAAGTCACACATTAGCGAAGTATATAACTCGTCTCTCCCCTCCTAGTTCTAGAATCTTATCTCTGCCAGCGACAATATCCCTAAGCTCTGATACCATTTGTGACAACCCCAAAATAGGTCCACACGACCCATTCTGAGTCGACAAATATCACACTATAAAAATCAAATACAAACTTTATTTATACAACTGTTAAACTGTGGTATAGAATACGACCACAGTTAACTGTGAGTTTTAATACAAATGTATATAACTCTCATGGTGCCTCGACCACAACCTTATAATGGTACTTTACATAAAAGTATAGTCAAAAATTGTTTTAGAAATTAAAATCTTTGGGAAGTGCTCAAGAAAACCTTCGTACATGGGAGGCCATGCGTCTAGGTTATGATAGATATCATATGTCCACCGAATTATCCTTGGTTGACCCAATAGACCCCAAAAAAAAATGAGAAGATTACTATCATCTTCTTTCTAATGGTGAGTCTTCTCTTGACATATAACTATCTCCACTGCCTCCAAGAGAAAATTATATTTCAAATAAACTCCAAGATCATATAGGTAGTGCTCGTAGATATACTCAGCAAGTGGATATGCACAACCCTGTCTCATGATAATACGAGGTTGTATGTCATTAGACATCTTGTATGATAGTGGCAAAACACCCTTCCAAAGTTGGGTTCACCTCAACTATTTATGGAGAACCTCAACAGCTATAGACCACCATTCTATTCCCCTGTTATCCCAGCTCGACTCAGCTACACTCTTATTACCTGAAAGGAATTGTGAAGCAAAAAGGGTGAGCGCAACTAGCCTAGTAAAAAATATCATGACTAAAGATAATTTACATCATCAATAGCCTTCATCAGTAAAAAAACAGAGATTTAGAACATATGGAAGATGATAAAACTTTTCAACCATAGTTGTAACGGAACGAGCAATCCATTAGAAGAGTCAAATAGACCATCAGATCTATTGTCTTCTCTATATTAAAAGTCCACCGATAATGTTTTATCCCTATAACATCAATCAACAATTCCTATACACAATCATATGAATAACTCATAATCATAATTGTGATTCTAAATTTCTCTTCGCACCCAGGACGAAGATAATTTTCATCACATATCTTCACCTGAAACATAAAAAGTCATGGTTATACTAAATCACAATTTCTGCTCATAATCATACTAATAAATTCATCTTTGCACTACGACCAAAGATATTCAATTGTATTTTAGAAGAGTCAAGTAGAGCATGATATCTACTATCTTTTACGAATTAAAAATTTATTATCAATATTTTATCGCTGAGACTCAGCTTAATAAATAATCCACATCATCGAATCACACAGGCCAAGGATATTCGTTAATATCACATCCATGAATTATCCATGCACTACGGGCCAAGGATATTCATTATTATCACATCCATGAATTAATATTTTATTGCTGAGACTCAGCTCAATAATTAATCCACATCATCGAATCTTCCCTGCACTGCAGGCCAAGGATATTCGTTAATATCACGACCACGAATTATCTATGCACTACGGGCCAAAGATAATCGTGTTTTCATTAACGGTCCTGATCATGCCATAAAATAATTTATCTTTGTACCCTTGGACGAAGAGAATCCATAGCCATAATCATACCAAAAAAATTGTTCATCAATGCACTACGGGCCAATGAGGACTTTTACCACATCATTTGTAACATTACGGTCATGATTATACCGATTGATCCCTGGTCATAATCATACCAAGTCCATCTATGCACTACAGGCCACAGATGACTTTCAACATAATATAAACATGAGGATGATGACAATGATATAAGAATTCAATAAAACAAGTTCAAGAATTAATTTATCCAGGAACCAATAACGTCCAAGTTGTCAACATGATACTTCGTTGTGGAGTAAAATTCAATAATGCATAGAAGAATATTTCCATGAAAAGGTACTGGATGAAGCGTAAATATCAAGGATATTCTACTAATTTCATGGAGTATAGAAGTCAAAGCTTTAACCAACTGAGTATAAGAGAATATATGAAACTGCGAATGGATTTTCGTCCGCCATGCGGTAATCCACTTAGACAGATCATTTCCACGATTTAATATGGAATGATTACAAAAGATCATTCACCATGCATGTGATAATCCACATACACAGGTTATTCCAACATAATAATAAAGAATGGAACAAGGTCATGCATAAACCACACAGGGAAGATGTTCTAATAGAATAATAAATAACGGAACCAGGTCATGCGTAAACCGCACAGACCGTATGTTCCAACAGAATAATAAAAACGGAACCAGGTCATGCGTAAACCGCACAGACAGGATGTTCTAACAGAATAATAAAGAATGGAATAATAGAAGAATTTTACCATGTATGCGGTACTTCGCATAGACAAGTTATTCCAACATAATGATAAAAAATGGAATAACAGAAGTTCTCTTCATGAAGACGAAAGAAATAATATCCCTTACTATAATAATAATATCCATTACGAGTACAACAAATAATATTCCTTAGTATAATAATAATATTCCTTACTATAATAATAATATCCCTTACCTTAGAAGAAACTGGATATAGGAGTAGTGAAGTAGCATAATACTTTTTTTCTTTCTCTCTATAGTTTCTCTCTCTAGAATTTCAGTGAATTCGTAAGAAATAATGAAGGAACGAGCTTCTATTTATAGGAGAATGAACTGAATAGTAACTAATTCATGAAGGGTCCAAATTGATTTACTTTTAAACAGACGATCCATATTGATTTACTATGCAGTATTAATAAAATATTCTAATAAAACAAAATTTTTTAAATAAAATATAATATATTCTATTTATAATCTAATAAAACGAATAACTTTATAAAAGTATTCTGTTTTATATAAAAAACTTTTACTATGCAAATACTATATAGGCACTATGCAAACACTATGAATAATAGAATATTATATATTCTATTTATAGTCTAATAAAATAAATAACTTTATAAAAGTATTCTGTTTTATATAAAAAGATTTTATTATGTAAATACTATGCAGACACTATACAAATACTATACATAATAGAATATCATATATTCTATTTATAGTCTAATAAAACAAATAACTTTTTAAAAGTATTCTGTTTTATATAAAAAGATTTTACTATGCAAATACTATGCATAATATAATATAATATATTCTATTTATAATCAAATAAAATAAAACTTTATAAAAAGTTTTCTGTTTTATATAAACAGTTTTTTGTTTTATTACATTTATAATAATAATAAAACAAACTTTATCACATTTACTATAATTCACAATATTAATCGACCAGGACGTTCTAAGGAAAGAGGGGTTTTTTCAATAAGGATTTCTCCCTATTGGCGCACAATTAGGAGACCAAACCTCTCCATAACAGAACTTCTAGACATCGTTAATATTACAAATAATAATATTAATAACTTTGTCGTCTCAATTATTGATTTAATAATATATAAAATATCGATAATAATTGAATCAAATAGCGTGAGATACTATGTAGCAATTACTATAGCAATAATTAAACAAAATTGAGTGACTTCTCACGTAAGCATTAATAATAAATACCATGTGCTACTATATAACAACGCTTATTACTGTACTTTTACTACCGAGTAGTTCAACAGTTTTAACAATAAAACTTTCGCCGTTGTTTTCATAAAAAAATATTTTTGTCGTTTTCTCAATCCGACAATAATTTCGTTGTGGGGTCCACCAATGATTATACCGTCGTACAAATATTCCCCGACAAAAAGAATATTCCCCGACTAATCGAATATTCTCCGACACAACGAATATTTTATATCACTTGCATACTTTGCAAAATTTTCACATATTACCTTAACTTTAAACTTTTATCAATTTAACTATTTACCAAAATAGAAAAATTGAATATCTTTATTTCATAAAATTTGGGGTCTCACAATCTCCCCTCCTTATGAAATTTCTCCCTCGAAATTTACGTACGTACCTGATATTCGAAAAGATGAGAGTACCTTGCTTTCTTTTCAAATTATATTTTCCCGGTAATTTCCTCGTTATCATGATTTTCCCATTTCTCATCTCCTGTATTTCAGATATCATTCCAGAATATAGCTTCAAAACAAAGGTTAATTGACATTTCACAATTTGTCAACTTGTCAAGTAAACAATTTCAGCTTAGGTAAGTCACACACTAGCGAAGTATATAACTAGTCTCTCCCCTCCTAGTTCTAGAATCTAATCTATGCCAGCGACCAAATCCCTAAGCTCTGATACCATTTGTGACGTCCCCAAAATAGGTCCACACAACCCATTCTGAGTCGACCGATATCACACTATAAAAATTAAATACAAACTTTATTTATACAACTGTTAAATTATCGTATAGAATACGACCACAGTTAACTGTGAGTTTTAATACAAATGTATATAACTCTCATGGTGCCTCGACCACAACCTTACAATGGTATTTTACATAAAAGTATAGTCAAAAACTGTTTTAGAAATTAAAATCTTTGGAAAGTGTTAAAGAAATCCTTCGTACATGGGAGGCCATGCGTCTAGGTTATGATAGATATCATATGCCCACCGAATTATCCTTGGTTGACCCAATAGACCCCAAAGAAAAACGAAAAGATTACTATCATCTTCTTCCAATGGTGAGTCTTCTCTTGACATATAACTATCTCCACTGCCTCCAAGTGAAAATTATATTTCAAATAAACTCCAAAATCATATAGGTAGTGCTCGTAGATATACTCAGCAAGTGGATGTGCACAACCGTATCTCATGACAACACGAGATTGTATGTCATTAGACATCTTGTATAATAGTAACAAAACATCATTCTAAAGTTGGGTTCACCTCAACTATTTAGGGAGAACCTCAACAGCTATAGACCACCATTCTATTCTCCTGTTATCCCCGCTCGACCCAACTACACTCTAATCACCTGAAAGGAATTGTGAAGCAAAAAGGGTGAGCATAACTAGCCCGATAAAGATAATCAAGACTAAAGATAATTTACATCATCAATAGCCTTCATCAGTAATAAATTAGAGATTTAGAACATATGGTAGATGATAAAACTTTTCAACCATAGTTGCAGCGGAACGAGCAATCCATTAGAAGAGTCAAATAGACAATCAGATCTATTATCTTCTCTATGTTAAAAGTCCACCAATAATACTTTATCCCTGTAACATCAATCAACAATTCTTGTCCATAATCATATGAATAACTCATAATCATAATTGTGATTCTAAATTTCTCTTCACACCTAGGACGAAGATAATTTTCATCACCTATTTTCACCTGAAACATCAAAAATCATGGTTATACCAAATCACAATTTCTGCCCATAATCATACTAATAAATTCATCTTAGCACTACGACCAAAGATATTCAACTGTATTTTAGAAGTGTCAAGTAGAGCATGATATTTACTATCTTTTACGAATTAAAAATTTATTATCAATATTTTATCGTTGAGACTCAGCTTAATAAATAACCCACATCATCGAATCACCCCTGCACTACAGGTCAAGGATATTTGTTAATATCACATCCATGAATTATTTATGCATTACGGGCCAATGATATTCATTATTATCACATCCATGAATTAATATTTCATTATTGAGAATAAGCTCAATAATTAATCCACATCATCGAATCATCCCTGCATTACAGGCCAAGAATATTCGTTAATGTCACGACCACGAATTATCTATGCACTACGGGCCAAAGATAATCGTGTTTTCATCAACGGTCCTGACCATGCCATAAAACAATTCATCTTTTCACCCTTGGACGAAGAGAATCCATAGCCATAATCATACAAAAAAAATGTCTATCAATGCACTACGGGCTAATGAGGACTTTTACCACATCATTTGTAACATTACAGTCATGATTATACCGATTAATTCCTGGTCATAATCATACAAAGTCCATCTATGCACTACAGGCCACAGATGACTTTCAACATAATATAAACATGAGGATGATGACAATGATAAAAGAATTCAATAAAACAAGTTCAAGAATTAATTTATCTAGGAACCAATAACGTCCAAATTGTCAACAGGATACTTCTTTGAGGAGTAAAATTTAAGAATGCTTAAAAAAATATTTCCATAAAAATATACTGGATGAAACGCAATATCAAGGATATTTCACTAATTCATGGAGTATAGAAGTCAAAGCTTTAACCAACTGAGTATAAGAGAATATATGAAACTGTAAATGTATTTTCGTCCGCCATACGGTAATCCACTTAGACAGATCATTTTCAGAATTTAATAAGGAATGAATACAAAGGATCATTCACCATGCATGTGATAATCCACATAGACATGTTATTCCAACAGAATAATAAAGAATGGAACCAGATTATGCCTAAACCGCACAGACAGGATATTCCAACAGAATAATAAAGAACGGAACCAGGTCATGCGTAAACCGCACAGACAGGATTTTCTAACAGAATAATAAAAACGAAACCAGGTCATGCGTAAATCGCACATACAGGATGTTCCAACAGAATAATAAAGAATGAAATAACAAAAGAATTTCACCATGTATGCGGTACTTCGCATAGACAGGTTATTCCAACATAATGATAAAAAATAGAATAACAGAAGTTCTCTTCATGAAGACGAAAGAAATAATATCTCTTACTATAATAATAATATCCCTTACGAGTACAACAAATAATATCTCTTAGTATAATAAGAATATCCCTTACCGTAGAAGAAACTGGATATAAAAGTAGTGAAGTAGCAGAATACTTTTTTCTTTCTCTTTATAGTTTCTCTCTCTAGAGTTTCAGTGAATTCGTAAGAAGTAATGAAGGAATGAGCTTCTATTTATAGGCGAATGGACTAAATAGTAACTAATTCATGAATGGTCTAGATTGATTTACTTTTAAACGGATGGTCCATATTAATTTACTATGCAGTATTAATAAAATATTCTAATAAAATAAATTTTTTTAAATAAAATATAATATATTCTATTTATAATCTAATAAAATGAATAACTTTATAAAAGTATTCTGTTTTATATAAAAAGATTTTACTATGCAAATACTATGTAGGTACTATGCAAACACTACACATAATAGAATATTATATATTCTATTTATAGTCTAATAAAATAAATAACTTTATAAAAGTATTCTGTTTTATATAAAAAGATTTTACTATATAAATACTATGCAGTCACTATGCAAATACTATGCATAATAGAATATCATATATTCTATTTATAGTCTAATAAAATAAATAACTTTATAAAAGTATTCTGTTTTATATAAAAAGATTTTACTATGCAAATACTATGCATAATAAAACATAATATATTCTATTTAAAATCAAATAAAATAAAACTTTATAAAAAAAATTATGTTTTATATAATTAGTTTTCAATTTTATTACATTTATAATAATAATAAAACTAACCTTATCACCTTTACTTTAATTCACAATATTAATCGACCAGGTCGTTCCTAGGAAAGATGTGCTTTCCAATAAGGATTTCTCCCTATTGGCGAGTAATTAGGTGACCAAACATTTCCTTGACAGAACTTCTAGATATCGTTACTATTGTAAATAATAATATTAATAATTTTGTCGTCTCAATTATTGATTTAATAATATATAAAATATCGATAATAATTGAATCGAATAATGTAAGATACTATGCAGCAATTATTGTAGCAATAATTGAACAAAACTGAGTGACTTCTCACGTAAGCATCAATAATTAATATCGTGTGCTACTATACAATCACGCATATTACTGTACTTTTACTACCGAGTAGTTCAACAGTTTTAACAGTAAAACTTCCGCCGTTATTTTTATAAAAAAATATTTTTATCGTTTTCTCAATCCGACAATAATTCTGTTGTGGGGTCCACCAATGATTGTATCGTCATACGGATATTCTCCCACAAAAAGAATATTCTCCGATTAATCTAATATTCCCCGGCACAATGAATATTTTATATCACTTGCTTACTTTGCGAAATTTTCACATATTACCCTTAACTTTAAACTTTTATCAATTTAACTATTTACCAAAATAGAAAAATTGAATACTTTTATTTCATAAAATTCGGGGTCTCACACTCAAGGAAACCTTTGTAGATGGGAGACCAGACGTCTAAGTTATAATAGATATCATATGTCCACAGAATTATCCTTGGTTGACCCAATAGTCCCCAAAGAAAAATGAGAAGACTGCTATCATGTTCTTTTCAATGGTGAATCTTCTCTTGACATATAATTATATCCATTGTCTCCACTTGAGAATTATATTTCAACCAAACTCCAAGATTATATAGATAGTGCTCGTAGATATACTCAGCAAGTGGATGTGCACAACCCTGTCTTATGATAACACGAAGTCGTAGGTCATTAGACATCTTGTATGATAGTGGCAAAATAACTACAACTTTATTACAACAATTGTCGTGCAAAATACAACAACACATATGTTGTGAGTTTGGATACAAATATATACCAAATGTGACTCATGTTCCAACCGTGGACAGCACCTCACAATGACACCTTACATAAAAGTATAGTCAAAAACTATTTTTGAAATTAGAATCTTTGGGAAGTGCTCAAGGAAACCTTCGTATATGGGAGGCCATGCGTCTAAGTTATAATAGATATCATATGGCCACAAAATTATCCTTGATTGAACCAATAGACCCCAAAGAAAAACGAGAAGATTACTATCATATTCTTCCCAATGGTGAGTCTTCTCTTGACATATCATTATCCCCACTGTCTCTAATTGAGAATTATGTTTCAAACAAACACCAAGATTATATAGGTAGTGCCCGTAAATATACTCAGCAAGTGGATGAGCACATCCCTGTCTTATGATGATACGAGGTTGTATGTCATTAGACATCTTGTATGATAGTGGAAAAATACCCTTCCAACGTTGGGTACACCTTACCTTATTGGATTCACTAAATATAACTACTAAATGAACTTTTCTATACTGCTTAGGGAGAACTCCACAGCTAGAGACCACCGTTCTATTCTGTTGTTACCCCCGCTCGACCCAGCTACACTCTTATTACCTAAAAAGGAATTATGAAGCAAAAGGGTGAGCATAACTAGCCCAGTAAAGAACATCATGACTAAAGATAATTAAATTATCAATAACCTTCATCAGTAATAAATCAGAGATTTAGAACATATGGTAGATGATAAAACTTCTCAACCATAGTTGCAGCGGAACGAGCAATCCATTAGAAGAGTCAAATAGACTATAAAGTCTATTATCTTCTCCACGTTAAAAGTCCACCAACAATGTTATATCCCTGTAACATCAATCAACAATTCCTGTCCACAATCACATGTATAACTCATAATCGTAATTGTAGTTCTAAATTCCTTTTCTCATCCAGGACAAAGAAAATTTTTATCACCTGAAACATCAAACATCATGGTTATACCAAATCGCAGTTCATGTTCATAATCATACTAATAAATTCATCTCTGCACTACAGGCCAATGATATTCATCAACATTTCATCTTTGCACTACTGGCCAAAGATATTCAACAACAGGTCATCTTTGCACTACGGGCCAAAGATATTCATCAACAATTCATCTTTGCACTACATGCCAAAGATATTCCTCAACAGTTCATATTTGTACTACAGGCCAAATATATTCATATCTCAAACAAATATATAATCATTTCAGAATTTATATACACCATAATTATAACCATGTTAATCAATTCATCTTTACACTTAAGCTAAAGATATTCAATTATAAATTCAATGGTCATGATCATACCAGTTAACTATTCATCTTTGCACTACAGGCCAAAGACATTCCTCAGTCACGATCATACCAATAATTTACCCATCTTTACACTCGAGTGAAAGAGAAATTCAACATCAGGGTTATAAAAATGTTATATATGATAATAAAAATAGTATGATCAACAACTACATTTATTTTCGAGAGCAACAATCATAAATCAACGATAATTTGATCAGAAAAAGAAATCAATTTTTATCGTGAATAGTACCCGTGAATAGTAACTCGTGAATAGTAACTCATGAATAGTAATTCATGAATAATACTCCGTATTCGTACATAGTAACGTATACGTAAATAATGTCATATACATAAATAGTGTCATATACATAACTAGTGCCGTATACGTGAATAGTGTCGTATACGTGAATAGTAATCCCGACTCAAAAAGGTAGAAATTCCACAATAAAATCCATACCAATATTTCAGTATAATGATATTGAAAGAATAACATCATTATGAAGAATATAACATCCCTTAATATCCTTTACTATCCCTTACTATCCCTTACCTCAAAAGTACAGTATTTCTGACTGGAATGCAAAGTCGAAGGAAACTTGCACTGAATAGCAACTCTCAAAGTATCTAAATACTCACAAAATATGCTTTATAATATAGAGTGTGAAAGAGAGAAAACTTATGTTTCTGGTGTGATTTTCAATTCTAACTTAGCCCTCTATTTATAGGAAAATATTAGCACGCCGAAGCAGACTTGACCTGCAACCTGATGGCTTTACCTGCTACTATTCTCACTCACCATATTTGAATAAAAATTTCAGCACATTTCTTCACAAACCAAGAGTGGGGCCCACCAATTCTAGAATTTTCTACCAAAATGATTAACTCCGAAAATTCAACAATTTCTGAACCAGTCATCTCGTAAAATTCATAACAAATCATACGTTCATTTTTAACGGTTCAAAATTTGTGGACATATACTCAACTTATATATGTATAACATATCCAAAATTACCACGATCCAACGGTCGGATTAAAAATTATAACCCCCGTAAAATATCTCAAAAACCCTAATTTGATTTTCAATACCTCCGTTCCGACAAAAATACAGATAAAACACCTCAACATTAACTCCTTCATTTTTAACCACAAAAATATATCCCTCATTTATATCCACATAAAATAAATATTTTCTTATCATATGAATCAATAATTAATTATTCACAAATAATATTACAGAATCACATTTATGACAACTAGGCCATTCCCAAGAAAGATGGGGCTTTCCATTAAGAATTTCTCCTTACTGGCGCGCAATTAGATGACCAAACCTCTCCTTAGACTAAACTTTCTAGACATTGCCAATAATGCTATCTAATAATATTATTCAAATAATATGAATTATTGATCTGATAATGGAAAATGCTGTGCATCAACAATTATTGAAACAACAATAATATAAAATATCAACGCAGTAATTATTAAATCAATAAAATAAAATATTGAACAGTAACTACTGTAACAATTATTGAGTAGTGCCTTCCTTCGTAAGAATCAATAATTTCAAAAATACTGTGCAATACTGTGTGCTACTGTATTTTAACCACTAGGTATTCCAACAGTATTAACGGTAACAACTACGCCGTTAATTATAAACAACTTATACTTGTCGTTTTCTTCATCCGACAGTTATTCGTTATGGGGCCCATAAATAGCTGCACCGTCGTACGAATATTTCCCGACAGAAAGAATATTCCACGACCAAACGAATATTCCCCGACAACAATGATTATTTTATAACCACTTGCTTATTTTGAAAAAAATTCATATATCACCTTTAACTTTAACTTTTTATCAATTTAACCATTTACTGAATCATAATTATAAGAAAAATTGAATACTTTTATTTCATAAAATTTGGGGTCTTATAATCTCCCCTCCTTATGAAATTTCGTCCCCGAAATTTATGTACCTAGTATTTCAAAGAGTTGAGAATACCTTACTTTCATTTCAGATTCCATCTTCTCTGTCATTATGATTTCTCCATTTCTCATCTCCTGTATTTCAGATATCATTCTAGAATACAGCTTCAAAATAAGGGTTAATTGAACAAATTAACATATCACATAATATCCCGATATTATGACTGACCAACAAATAAGATTAGGTAGGACACACTAGCGAAGGATATTACTCGTCTCTTCCTTCCTAGTTCTATTTCCCGATCTCCGCCAGAGATCATATCCCTAAGCTCTGATACCAACTGTGACATTGGACACCATCATGTGTCAGTACCTCACAAAGGTACCTATCAGCTTGCCACCGCAGAACGGCGTCCCCTACGGAGAGTCTGGCTTCGGTGCATTCTCCATCAACAGGATGTCACCAGATAGAGGATCGGGGCTCTTTACTTATGGCTCTGATACCAACTGTGACGCCCCAAAAATAGGTCTATTCCATCCAACCTATTCTGAGTCGCCAAAAACATGGTACAGAAAATAACTACAACTTTATTACAACAATTGTCGTGCAAAATACAACAACACATATGCTGTGAGTTTGGATACAAATATATACCAAATGTGACTCATGTTCCAACCGTTGACAGCACCTCACAATGACACCATACATAAAGGTATAGTCAAAAACTGTTTTAGAAATTAGAATCTTTAGGAAGTGCTCAAGAAAACCTTCGTACATGGGAGGCCATGCGTTTAAGTTATGATAGATATCATATGGCCACAGAATTATCCTTGATTGAACCAATAGACTCCAAAGAAAAATGAGAAGATTAATATCATATTCTTCCCAATGGTGAGTCTTCTCTTGACATATCATTATCCCCACTGTCTCTAATTGAGAATTATGTTTCAAACAAACACCAAGATTATATAGGTAGTGCCCGTAAATATACTCAGCAAGTGGATGAGCACATCCCTGTCTTATGATGATACGAGATTGTATGTCATTAGACATCTTGTATGATAGTGGAAAAATACCCTTCCAACGTTGGGTACACCTTACCTTATTGGATTCACTAAATATAACTACTAAATGAATTTTTCTATACTGCTTAGGGAGAACTCCACAGCTAGAGACCACCGTTCTATTCCGTTGTTACCCCCGCTCGACCCAGCTACACTCTTATTACCTAAAAAGGAATTGTGAAGCAAAAGGGTGAGCATAACTAGCCCAGTAAAGAACATCATGACTAAAGATAATTAAATTATCAATAACCTTCATCAGTAATAAATCAGAGATTTAGAACATATGGTAGATGATAAAACTTCTCAACCATAGTTGCAGCGGAACGAGCAATCCATTAGAAGAGTCAAATAGACTATAAAGTCTATTATCTTCTCCACGTTAAAAGTCCACCAACAATGTTATATCCCTGTAACATCAATCAACAATTCCTGTCCACAATCACGTGTATAACTCATAATCGTAATTGTAGTTCTAAATTCCTTTTCTCATCCAGGACAAAGAAAATTTTTATCACCTGAAACATCAAACATCATGGTTATACCAAATCGCAGTTCATGTTCATAATCATACTAATAAATTCATCTCTGCACTACAGGCCAATGATATTCATCAACAGTTCATCTTTGCACTACTGGCCAAAGATATTCAACAACAGGTCATCTTTGCACTACGGGCCAAAGATATTCATCAACAATTCATCTTTGCACTACATGCCAAAGATATTCCTCAACAGTTCATATTTGTACTACAGGCCAAATATATTCATATCTCAAACAAATATATAATCATTTCAGAATTTATATACACCATAATTATAACCATGTTAATCAATTCATCTTTACACTTAAGCTAAAGATATTCAATTATAAATTCAATGGTCATGATCATACCAGTTAACTATTCATCTTTGCACTACAGGCCAAAGACATTCCTCAGTCACGATCATACCAATAATTTACCCATCTTTACACTCAAGTGAAAGAGAAATTCAACATCAGGGTTATAAAAATGTTATATATGATAATAAAAACAATATGATCAACAACTGCATTTATTTTCGAGAGCAACAATCATAAATCAACGATAATTTGGTCAGAAAAAGAAACTAATTTTTGTCGTTAATAGTACCCGTGAATAGTAACTCGTGAATAGTAACTCGTGAATAGTAACTCATGAATAGTAACTCATGAATAGTACTCCGTATCCGTACATAGTACTTTATACGTAAATAATGTTATATACGTAAATAGTGTCATATACATGAATAGTGCCGTATACGTGAATAGTGTCGTATACGTGAATAGTAATCCCGACTCAAAAAGGTAGAAATTCCACAATAAAATATATACCAATAATTCAGTATAATGATATTGAAAGAATAACATCATTATGAAGAATATAACATCCCTTAATATCCCTTACTATCCCTTACCTCAAAAGTGTAGTATTTCTGACTGGAATGCAAAGTCGAAGGAAACTTGCACTGAATAGCAACTCTCAAAGTATCTAAATACTCACAAAATATGCTTCATAATATAGAAAGAGAAAGAGAGAAAACTTATGTTTTTGGTGTGATTTTCAATTCTAACTTAGCCCTCTATTTATAGGAAAATATTAGCACGCCGAAGCAGACTTGACCTGCAACCTGATGGCTTTACCTGTTACTATTCCCACCCACCACATTTGAATAAAAATTTCAGCACATTTCTTCACCAACCAAGAGTGGGGCCCACCAATTCTAGAATTTTTCACCAAAATAATTAACTCCGAAAATTCAACAATTTTTGAACTAGTCATCTCGTAAAATTCATAACAAATTATACGTTCATTTTTAACGGTTCAAAATTTGTGGACATATACTCAACTATATATGTATAACAAATCCAAAAATTACCACGATCCAATGGTCGGATTAAAAATTATAACCCCCGCAAAATATCTCAAAAATCTTAATTTGATTTTCAATACCTCCGTTCCGACAAAAATAAAGATAAAACACCTCAACATTAACTCCTTCATTTTTAACTACAAAAATATATCTCTCATTTATATCCACATAAAATAAATATTTTTTTATCATATGAATTAATAATTAATTATTCACAAATAATATTACAGAATCACATTTATGACAACCAGGCCGTTCCCAGGAAAGAGGGGGCTTTCCAATAAGAATTTCTCCTTGCTGGTGCGCAATTAGATGACAAAACCTCTCTTTTGACAGAACTTTCTAGATATTGCCAATAATGCTATCTAATAATATTATTCAAATAATATGAATTATTGATCTGATAATGGAAAATGCTGTGCATCAACAATTATTGAAACAACAATAATATAAAATATCAACGCAGTAATTATTAAATCAATAAAATAAAATATTGAATAGTAACTACTGTAACAATTATTGAGTAGTGCCTTCCTTCGTAAGAATCAATAATTTCAAAAATACTGTGCAATACCGTGTGCTACTGTATTTTAACCACCAGGTATTCTAACAGTATTAACAGTAACAACTACGCCGTTAATTATAAACAACTTATACTTGTCGTTTTCTTCATCCGACAGTTATTCGTTATGGGGTCCACAAATAGCTGCGCCGTCGTACGAATATTCCCCGACAGAAAGAATATTCCACGACCAAACGAATATTCCCCGACAACAATGATTATTTTATAACCACTTGCTTATTTTGAAAAAAATTCATATATCACCTTTAACTTTAACTTTTTATCAATTTAACCATTTACTGAATCGTAGTTATAAGAAAAATTGAATACTTTTATTTCATAAAATTCGGGATCTTACACAACAACTGTCCATCAATGCACTACGGGCCAATGAGTACTTTTACCATATCACTTGTAACATTACAGTTATGATTATACCGAATATTCCCTAGTCATAATCATATCAAGTCCATCTATGCACGTAAGTCACAGATGACTTTCATTACAATATAAGCATAAGGAGGATGATAATAATATAAGCATTAATAAAACGAAATTAAGGATAAATATTAAAGACTTTAAATTTATCCAGAGTTAAAAATATCCAAATTGTCAACGTGATACTGCTTTGTGGAATAAAATTCAAGAATAATATTCATGTATCAAAAATAATTTGGATAGAAAAGAAATATATTTTTTTGGTGAATAGTACCCCGTGGATAGTTACTCGTGAATAGTAACTCGTGAATAGTAACTCGTGAATAGTAATTCATGAATAGTACTCTGTATACATAAAATGTACCGTATACGTGAATAGTGCCATATACGTGAATAGTTACTCGTGAATAGTACTTTGTAAATAATACCCCGTGAATAGTACCGTATAAATGAATACTACTCATGGACAGTACTCCGGCATGAAAAGCTTAAAATTTAACAAGAATGTGTACAAAATATCCTTGTGAAATGATACTAGATGAAGCACAAATTTTAAAGATATTCTACTAATTTCACGGAGTATATAAATAATACTTTAACAAAATGAGGGTATGATCAGGAATACGAGACAAAATAATATTACTCACATACTACAGAGTACGAAAGAAAATATTATTCCTTATGAATACTGAACAAAAATAATATTTCTTACCTCAGAAGAAGACTGGATACTGAAATAGTGAAGTAGTAGACTTCTCTTCTTCTTTCTCTCTATAGCTTCTCTCTCTATAATTACTCTTATGAGTCTTAGTGAATTGGTGAGAATGAAAGAAGAATGAACTTCTATTTATAGGAAAATATAGTTTCTATAATTACACGTTTTGGGACTCGAAATATTACAGTATAATACCTTCATCTTTTCTTTTATTTTTAATTTAGTCCTGTAAGTATTATCAAACTTGCACCACCTCCCCAAATAGTACATCATGTGAATCAATAGTACAATCATGTGAATCAATAGTAAAATTATATGAATAAAATAATTACAGTATAGTACCTTCATCTATACCTCTATTTTTAATTTAGTCATGCAAGTATTATCAATCTTGCACCATCTCTCCTAATAGTACATGCATGTGAATCAATAGTTATAAGCATGTGAATTAATAACAATTAATTGCTCATTTATCTGATTAATTACCCAATTGGTCAATATAACTTCTAGACATCAATTATCATCGAAATAAATGTCGATTTCCACTAACACTAATAATTCCAACACAATGAAAATATCAATTTTATCTTTAATCAATACGAACTTATTCATCATTAATATTATAACTCACAATATTTAACAACCAGATCATTCCTAGGAAAGAGGGGGCTTTCCGATAAGGATTTCTCCTTATTGGCAATTAGGTGACCAAACCCCTCCTTGACATAACCTTCTAGACATTGTCAATATTGTAAATGATATTGTGAATAACTTTGTCGTCTCAATTATTAATTTACTAATAATAAATATTATGCAAATGATATTGTGACAATAATATGAGAGATATTATGCAGCAATTACTGTAGCAATAATTGAATAAATTGAGTGGCTTCTTACGTAAGCATCAATAATCAATACAGTGTGCTACTATGCAACCACGCGTATTACTATACTTTTACTACCGGGTAGTTCAACAGTCTAAAAATATTTTAGTCATTTTCTAACCACGACAGTACCTCCGTTGTGGGGTCCACCAATGATTGTGTCATCGTACGAATATTCCCTGTTAAAACGAATATTTTCCGACACAACGAATATTTTACATCAACTTGCTTTCTTTGGAAAATTTTCAAATATCACCATTAACTTTAACCTTTTATCAGTTTGACCATTAAATAGAATAATAATTAAGAGAAAATTGAATACTTTCATTTCATAAAATTCGGGGTCTTACAAGTATATAAAATATATATACTAATTCTAAGAGATTTATCTTATACATCTCAATTAATTAATTTTATAACCTAATTATAAAAAGTCCAATTGGGTTAAGGAAATAAATGTGCATGAGTAATGATTTATTATAATTGAGGAAATAAAAACCCTAATTAAATAATTATGGAATGGTAATATTAAGAGTGTTGGAATATATTATTTGTGGTATCCCAAATGAAATATTAGAAAACCCAACGTAATTAATTAGAGAGCCCAACAATTTAATTCAATGGTCCAAGCTTGGCCCAAATTGGAAGGACTTTATGGTCATTTGTTAAGTAAAATAAAAGCATTAAAAGAAAGCAAGACTTGGTAGATAATAGGCCAAGTGGCCCGATATATAAGAGGGAAAAGGAGGGGAAGAATGTGGTGTATTCACTTTATTTGGTGACCAACTCCGACTTACTCATCCCATGTGTCATTTCTTTATTTCACCAACACAATAATTAAACTTGCAAGCAAGCTCTTGGTAAGTAATAAAGAGAAAGAATGAGTGGGAGCAAGGCAACATGGCCGGATGGTGTGGAAGAAGAAAGGAGGAGGAATGAGATAGTTTTAATATATCTATATCTAATCGATCTTATTTTCATTTCTCTTTCATCTCTTTTATTATTCAAACAAGAACTAAAGAGAGAGAGAGTGTGTGTGAGAGAAGAGAGGAGCAATTCGACAGCTATGGAGGAGAAAAGGAAGAGGGGATGCAGCCACGAGAGGTAGATAGGAGAGAGAAGGGTCATCCATGGAATAAGAAGAAGGAGAGCATGTGAATAAAAGGTATAAATACCTTTTGTGTATTTATTTTTGATTATTGTAAATAAAATCTTGAAACTATGTTTCTAAACTTAAAAAACATGAATATACTTGTTAATGAGTGTTTTATGTTTAGATTTACCCATATTTGGTGTTGTCTTAGTTGGAAATCAAAAGTAAAGAAAAAGTGATTTTCTAGTTTATAAGCCTTAAATTTCTATGTATTTGGATTTCTACCGTTTTTGATCTACACCTTCTTTTTGCTATCCGTCAAAGAGGGGTGCTAGATATGTAAGTTAACTACTAAAATAAAGTGGTAGCACTCAAAAATATTGAGTACACAGTCCGTAGTGACTAATTTAGCAAAAACAATTTTGTTGTTAAAAAGGAAAAATAGACTGTTTATGAACAGTTAGTGCCAGGGGTAGTTTCGTCATTTTTTGAATATTCAAAAATTTTGAAAAAATTTGGGAAGATAATATGATAAGTTTTCTAACAACTCCAAAGTGGGATCACTGAAAAAAGAGTTGTAGATTTCCGTATGGAATATTTTTGGCAAAACACGAAAAACTGCAAAACGACAATTTAGCTACTATCCAAAATTTTAAAATGGCAGTTTCAGCCATTTAATTTGTGAGAAAAATTATGGCCTTCTGGAACATGAAAATATATGGTATTAAGTACCTCCTGTCCAAAAATGAGCTCATTCCGACTTACAACGACCAAGTTATGATCATTTCAATTTTTATGATTTTCTGACGAAAATTACTATAACCAGAGTTGTATAACTCCGATGGCCACGAAATTTAAACTGGAGTGTCACATTAACACGTATAAGATTGTGTCTAAAGATGGGAATTTCTGGAGTTAAGCATGAGGTACCTAATTTCTTAAGGAATTAACTAAAAGTGATTTTTGAAAAATACCAAAGGAAGTTGGAAAATTTTGAAAAAATACTTTTTGTGTATGAAATATGTGTATATATGTTTGGACAAAAGACAAAAATAATAAGTTGATTTGTTATTTTTGTGAAAAATATATGGAATCCAGCTTGCTGGATTGGAAAATCTGATGAATCCAGTTTGCTGTATTGAAAAACAGTTTACTGAATTGAAAATATGTTGAATTCAGCTTGTTGGACTGCAGTATGGTTTGCTGAATTGACCATCTAGGTTACTGGATTTGAAATCCAGCTTGTTGGATTTGAAATCCAAGTTGCTGGTTTGGTATTTGACTTATTAGAGTGTTAAATCAGAATGTATATGTTATTGTGATTAAAAAATTATCAAAGGATGATAATAATACTTATGTGTTAAAATGTTATCTAATATTTGATTAAGTGTTAGATAATCTATGGATAAAGAAATAGTATAATGAGCTAACAGGTATGTTATACTAATTGAAAGATCAATCTTATAATTAATAGGTCTTACAAAAGAAGTTAACTTAGATTGCTTAGCGGTAATCAGCGGTTCAGGCAAGTTTCCTAACTCAACCTTAAGTTGTATTTTCAAAGCATGTTAGTGAATAATTATTGTTGATTATTCATATCTATACTGATTATTGATTCGCACTTAGTGTATGTTGCATATGTTCATCAGGTATGAAAGGCTGATCACCTTCATTACCATCTGCTCTAGTTGAATTATTCATATTCATTATTGACTTATATTCATGTCGTCCTAATCATTCAGTTATGAAATTTGATTAATGCTAGTTCACAATTATATTGTTGAACGTAGCTAGCCTTTTATTCATATTCTTTCAATCATGATATATCCTCAAATAAATTTAACTTACTGGGCAAATTTGATGCTCACCCTTGCTATATCATGATTAAAATTTTTAGATTAAGATGAACGCTCGAGTAAAGACAGAAGCAAAGACAAAGTGTAAGATTTAGTTATGATGTAGTTAGATATATTAAATTTTCTGACGAAAATAACATTGTAAACCTTTTTAGATATTGAAGGTATGTATTAAGTTAAGGTTATAGACCTTGGTAATAATGTGTAAAATTTTAATGTATAAACAATTTATGTTTATATCTTCCGCAAAAGTTATAGAAATGATGTACTAGATCTTAGGTAAAAAGTACCTGGGTTTGGGGACGCTACAGCTCAAGTAACATAGACCATGATTCCAATCTGCTCAGGTTACCCACGTAACGAGCATTGGGTCGATGACTCCCAAACTAGATAGCTTTAGGGCACCAGGTGTAAAGACACCCCTCTTAATAACTCAAGTAACCTAGGCCACGATTTGAGACATTAGGCTGGCTACCTATCTTCTCGTTAATTGTAACTGTTGTCGCCATATTTTCATACCCCACAAGTAAGAGTCAAGGCAATCGCAAAGTACAGACATGCATACGAGGTCAAGTTTGTTCCAAAAATCCCTTTGAACTAAGATGTCATGCCTAATCAAAAGGGTTGAATAGTCTTAATTCTTTAATCGTTCCCATGATTCTTGCTCCACAGATGCTAATTCATTTAAATAAAGACCAAAAGCACATAAATAAATTAAAGAGTCATACATCACATATGGATTAATAAAATTTTAATTGGAAAAGACCAAATGATCTCACTAGATCGCCAGTGAAATGATATGAGGGAAGCTCTGATGATGACAGACCATGCTGATGGTGTTGACCGGTTCATTCTCCTTTTTAGGATGGCCGATAAATGCCCCAGTGTTGAGTTATCACTATTTCTAAAATTGCCCTAGTCTTGTTGTAAGGGTCCCAATATCGGGTTGTCGCTGATTCAGAAATTTCCCTAGTCTTGCTTGTCGTCTAGGGTTGTTGCTTTGACAGATAGGCTGATAAGATGCCAAAATCGTAAGAGTCTTTTAGATTTGGGTTAGATTTTGTCATCTGGTGTCTTGGGACTGGTATTTGGGTTAGATTTTGGGTTTAAATGTTTTTTTGAGGGTTAGACCGCACCATAAATGGCTGCCAATGTACTCCGCGGTTGGAGGAAAATCAGGTCTTCCGTAGTTCAGGCTTGGCCTGAATGGTTAAAAACTGGTATTCTGGAGTGCAGTGTTCTGGGTGATTTCAAATGCGTTTGTTTTGATTGGTTTGAGTGGGTTTTTTTGGGTATTTTGTTTGGTTGGCCTCACCATAGATGGCTTCCTACGTACTCCCATTGATGAAGGGAGAGCAGGTCATTCGTAGTTCAGCGTTGGACAAGACCTGATTGGTTTGATTTTTTTTTCTTTTTTTGATTTTTCGATTTCTTCAATATTTACATGCATGGAAATTAAAAGGCATAACGATAAGAAAGTGATATCGTCCCAACCACTCCTGGAACTCATAACTTTATCCTCTGAATCTACGTCTTCTTAACTAACTAAGTCCAGATAGTCTAGTTGTCAGTGGCTATGTTTCCTTCGAGGCTCGTGATAGAGGTTACCTCCTGGTTCCAAATATCTTCAATCACGGTCATAACTTAATCGCTTCTCGATTTAGCACATCCTTCAAGGATGCTTAAACTGGACCCATCGCAAAAAGGGTTGATGTAAGACCCCGAATTTTATGAAATAAAAGTATTCAATTTTTCTTATAATTACAATTCAGTAAATGGTTAAATTGATAAAAATTTAAAGTTATGGGTGAAATATGATTTTTTTTCAAAATAAGCAAGTGGTTATAAAATAATCATTGTTGTCGGGGAATATTCGTTTGGTCGTGGAATATTCTTTATGTTGGGGAATATTCGTACGACGGCGCAGCTATTTGTGGGCCCCATAACGAATAACTGTCGGGTGAAGAAAACGACAAATTTGAGTTTTTACAAATAACGACGTAGTTGTTACCGTTAACACTGTTGGAATACCCGATGGTTAAAATACAGTAATACGCGTTATTGCACAGTAGCACACGGTATTGCACAGTATTTTTAAAATTATTGATTCTTACGTAAGAAGGCACTACTCAATAATTGTTACAGTAATTACTGTTCAATATTTTATTTTATTGATTCAATAATTGCTACGTTGAAATTTTATATTATTGTTGTTCAATAATTGTTGATGCACAGTATTTTCTTTTATCAGATCAATAATTCATATTATTTGAATAATATTATTAGATAACATTATTGGTAATGTCTAGAAAGTTCTGTCTAAGGAGAGG
Organism: Panax notoginseng; assembly: GCA_016801055.1. Taxonomy (NCBI): domain Eukaryota; kingdom Viridiplantae; phylum Streptophyta; class Magnoliopsida; order Apiales; family Araliaceae; genus Panax; species Panax notoginseng. Next base: position 171,365,104 of record CM029016.1, read on the forward strand.
TTTGGTCATCTAATTGCGCGCCAGTAAAGAGAAATCCTTATTGGAAAGCCCCCTCTTTCCTGGGAACGGCCTGGTTGCCATAAATGTGATTCTGTAATATTATTTGTGAATAATTAATTATTGATTCATATGATAAGGAAATATTTATTTTATGTGGATATAAATGAGGGATATATTTTTGTGGTTAAAAAATGAAGGAGTTAATGTTGAGATTTTTATCCGTATTTTTGTCGGAATAGAGGTATTAAAAATTAGGGTTTTTGAGATATTTTGCGGGGGTTATAATTTTTAATCCGACCGTTGGATCGTGGTAATTTTTGGATATGTTATACATATATAAGTTGAGTATATGCCCACAAATTTTGAACCGTTAAAAATGAACGTATGATTTATTATGAATTTTACGAGATGACTGGTTCAGAAATTGTTGAATTTTCAGAGTTTATCATTTTGGTAGAAAATTCTAGAATTGGTGGGCCCCACTTGTGGTTGGTGAAGAAATGTGCTGAATTATATTTCAAATGTGGTGGGTGGGAATAGTAGCAGGTAAAGCCATCAGGTTGCAGGTCAAACCTACCAAAATTTTCCTATAAATAGAGGGCTAAGTTAGAATTGAAAATCACACCAGAAACATAAGCTTTCTCTCTTTCTCTCTCTATATTATGAAGCATATTTTGTGAGTTTTTAGATACTTGGTGAGTTGCTATTCATCAGTGCAAGTTTCCTTCAGCATCATATCCGATATCCAGTCAGAAGTACTGCTCTTTTGAGGTAAGGGATAGTAATGGATTTTAAGGGTTGTTATGATTTTCAGTTTGTAATTTTTCTGATCTTCAAAAATTATGGAAAAATTTGAAATGATATTTTGATGAGTTTTATTGATTGTGTCCAAAAATGGTGATTTTTGGATGTATAGATTAAGAGTTATGAATTTTACGGGAAAAGACTATTTTAAAAGTAACCGCTTATAATTCCTTGTGGTTAACTCCAAAATTGATGAAATTTTTATTGGGAGTACATGTATATGATAGAAGTATACTCTGTAAATTTCAGAATTTTTGGACAAAAGTACAATTTTTGATAAATGTCTAAATATTCGGTGGTTTTGGCCATATGAAAAATAGTAAATGAGTTTTAAAAATTCTGAGAAAAATATATGTTCAATATGGGACTATATTATGCTAAATCCCAGAAAAGAAATATTTTTGGAACTGATTTGGTATTTTTCATGAAAATAGACTAGTTATGAGTAAATGAATTAAATATGTTATGTGAAGTAAGAAAATTGGAAAATAGGATTTTATGGCTTGAGAATCCTATATGAGGTATATGCAGATTTTTGATGAGGGTTTTGGTTATTGATGATGAAATCTTATGAGTTTGGCATTTTAGAATGATTAAATGCATTAATTAGTAAAGTGTAAACAATTTAAATAAATTGTTTATAAGCTTAAGAAATATTATTCTTTCAATATCATTATACCGAAATATTGGTATGGATTTTATTGTGGAATTTCTACCTTTTTGTGTCGAGTTACTATTCATGAGTTACTATTCACGAGTTACTATTCACGATAAAAAATTGGTTTCTTTTTCTAACCAAATTATAGTTGAGTTATGAATATTACTCTTGAGATTAAAACTATGTATTGATTATATTGATTTTATTATCATATATAACATTTTTATAACCCTGATGTTGAAATTCTCTTTCACTAGAGTGTAAAGATGGGTAGATTATTGGTATGATCATGACTAGGGTTCTCTTTGGCCTGTAGTGCAAAGTTGAATTGTGACTGGTATGATCATGACCATTGAATTTATAAGTGAATATCTTTAGCTTAAGTGCAAAGGTGAATTGATCAACATGGTTATAATTATTGTTTATATAAATTCTGAAATGATTATATATTTCTTTGAGATATTAATATCTTTGGCCTGTAGTGCAAAGATGAAATATTGATGAATATCTTTGGCCTGTAGTGCAAAGATGAATTGTTGATGAATATCTTTGGCCGTAGTGCAAAGATGACATGTTGTTGAATATCTTTGGCTAGTAGTGCAAAGATGAACAGATGTTGAGATAAACATGACCAACTGGTGATACAAATGAATATCTTTGGACGTAGTGCAAAGATGAAGTTATTAGTATGATTATGAACAGGAAATGTGATTTGGTGTAACCATGATCTTTGATGTTTCAGGTAAAGATAGGTGATGAAAATTATCATCGTCCTGGATGAGAAGAGGAATTTAGAACTACAGTTATGATTATGAGTTATTCATATGATTGTGGAAAGGAACTGTTGAGTGATGTTACAGGGATAAAATATTGTTGGTGGATTTTTAACATGGAGAAGATAATAGACTTTATAGTCTATTTGACTCTTCTAATGGATTGCTCGTTCCGCTGCAACTATGGTTAAAATTTTTATCATTTACCATATGTTCTAAATCTCTGATTTATTGTTGATGAAGGCTATTGATAATTGAATTATCTTTAGTCATGATATTCTTTACTGAGCTAGTTGTGCTCACCCTTTTGCTTCACAATTCCTTTCAGGTAATAAGAGTGTAGCTGGGTCGAGCGGGGGTAACAAGGGAATAGAACGGTGGTCATCATTTAGTAGTTATATTTGGTGAAGAAAATAGGGTGAGGCGAACCCAACGTTGGAAGGGTGTTTTGTCACTATCATACAAGATGTCTAATGACATACAACCTCGTGTCATCATAAGACAGGGTTGTGCTCATCCACTTGCTGAGTATATCTATGGGCACTACCTATATAATCTTGGTGTTTGTTTGAAGTATAATTCTCAATTAGAGACAGTGGAGATAATGATAAGTCAAGAGAAGACTCACCATTGGAAAGAATATGATAGTAATCTTCTCGTTTTTTTTTGGGTCTATTGGGTCAACCAAGGATAATTCTGTGGCCATATGATATCTATCATAACCTAGACGCGTGGCCTCCCATGTACGAAGGTTTCCTTGAGCACTTTCCAAAGATTCTAATTTCTAAAACAGTTTTTGACTATACCTTTATGTAAGGTGTTATTGTGAGGTGATGTCCACGGTTGGAACATGAGTCACATTTGGTATATATTTGTATCCAAACTCACAGCATATGTGTTGTTGTATTTTGCACGACAATTGTTGTAATAAAGTTGTAGTTGTTTTCTGTACCATGTATTTGACGACTCAGAATGGGTTGGGTGGAATGGACCTATTTTGGGGGCGTCACAGGTGGTATCAGAGCTTAGGGATATGATCTCTGGCGGAGATCGGGAAATAAAACTAGGAGGGGAGAGATGAGTAAATCCTTCGCTAGTGTGTCCTACCTAAGCTTATTTGTTGGTCAGTCATAATATTGGGATATTATGTGATATGTTAATTTGTTTAATTAACCCTTGTTTTATGGCAGTATTTGAGAATGGCAGCTGAGAATGCTAACAATGGAGTGAATGAGACTGTGGGGATACCTCTAATCACTAACCGTGATAATGTGATGTCAGACGAAGAAGGAATTAGAGATATCCATGTGGTGAGTGAAGAATTGATAGTTACACCCGAGATAGTCGCAGAGGTAACAGCTGAGACTGAGGAAGAAGAGGAAGAAGAAGTACCAGAGGAGAGTTTATTAGAGGTATTATATGATCAAAATGTAGAATTTCAAAATCGTATTCATGAGTTAGAAGAGCAGGCAGAAGAACGACAGGCGGTCGTGGAACAAAAGGATGCAACAATTCAAGCTTGTGTTACCCGATATGTGATGCTTGAACAGAAACATTCTTTGGCAAAGTATAAGATGATAAAAATAGAATCTGAGCTGAAAGAAGAAAAAACTGAACGAGTGAGAATAAGTGATGCATGGGCAAAAGCCGCACGACACGTGGATATTGTGGAAAGAGATGTTCGATCTAAGAAGGCTAAAATAGATGATATGAATTTCTCTTTTTGGAAAGCAATTGGGAGAACCCAACATCGAGTTTTGAATTACCCTGTACATAGCGGTCAACCTGAATTCGATATGGATCGAAGATTGATGATTCAGATCATGAATGAGGAGTACGAAGAGGCAGTTGAGGGAGGAATATGTCCTATAGAAAGGTATATTCCAACGGTAATGATGACGCCAAATGCTGCTCCAGACAAGTCAAAGCCGAGTAGTTCGAGGGATGGCGGTTGTCATAACTTCCCAACAAATGAGGAACCCAAATGAAGTTATCATGGGAGATGAGCAATGGAGGAATGATGATGATCTGAGAGATAGAATCTGAAATGGAAGCAAGGTATTCTCAACTCTTCGAAATACCATGTACGTAAATTTCGAGGACGAAATTTCATAAGGAGGGGAGATTGTAAGACCCCGAATTTTATGAAATAAAAGTATTCAATTTTTCTTATAATTACAATTCAGTAAATGGTTAAATTGATAAAAATTTAAAGTTATGGGTGAAATATGAATTTTTTTCAAAATAAGCAAGTGGTTATAAAATAATCATTGTTGTCGGGAATATTCGTTTGGTCGTGGAATATTCTTTCTGTTGGGGAATATTCGTACGACGGCGCAACTATTTGTGGGCCCCATAACGAATAACTGTCGGGTGAAGAAAACGACAAATTTGAGTTTTTACAAATAACGACGTAGTTGTTACCGTTAACACTGTTGGAATACCCGGTGGTTAAAATACAGTAATACGCGTTATTGCACAGTAGCACACGGTATTGCACAGTATTTTTAAAATTATTGATTCTTACGTAAGAAGGCACTACTCAATAATTGTTACAGTAATTACTGTTCAATATTTTATTTTATTGATTCAATAATTGCTACGTTGAAATTTTATATTATTGTTGTTCAATAATTGTTGCTGCACAGTATTTTCTTTTATCAGATCAATAATTCATATTATTTGAATAATATTATTAGATAACATTATTGGCAATGTCTAGAAAGTTCTGTCTAAGGAGAGGTTTGGTCATCTAATTGCGCGCCAGTAAGGAGAAATCCTTATTGGAAAGCCCCCTCTTTCCTGGGAACGGCCTGGTTGTCATAAATGTGATTCTGTAATATTATTTGTGAATAATTAATTATTGATTCATATGATAAGGAAATATTTATTTTATGTGGATATAAATGAGGGATATATTTTTGTGGTTAAAAAATGAAGGAGTTAATGTTGAGATTTTTATCCGTATTTTTGTCGGAATGGAGGTATTAAAAATTAGGATTTTTGAGATATTTTGCGGGGGTTATAATTTTTAATCCGACCGTTGGATCGTGGTAATTTTTGGATATGTTATACATATATAAGTTGAGTATATGCCCACAAATTTTGAACCGTTAAAAATGAACGTATGATTTATTATGAATTTTACGAGATGACTGGTTCAGAAATTGTTGAATTTTCGGAGTTTATCATTTTGGTGGAAAATTCTAGAATTGGTGGGCCCCACTTGTGGTTGGTGAAGAAATGTGCTGAATTATATTTCAAATGTGGTGGGTGGGAATAGTAGCAGGTAAAGCCATCAGGTTGCAGGTCAAACCTACCAAAATTTTCCTATAAATAGAGGGCTAAGTTAGAATTGAAAATCACACCAGAAACATAAGCTTTCTCTCTTTCTCTCTCTATATTATGAAGCATATTTTGTGAGTTTTTAGATACTTGGTGAGTTGCTATTCATCAGTGCAAGTTTCCTTCAGCATCATATCCGATATCCAGTCAGAAGTACTGCTCTTTTGAGGTAAGGGATAGTAATGGATTTTAAGGGTTGTTATGATTTTCAGTTTCGTAATTTTTCTGATCTTCAAAAATTCTGGAAAAATTTGAAATGATATTTTGATGAGTTTTATTGATTGTGTCCAAAAATGGTGATTTTTGGATGTATAGATTAAGAGTTATGAATTTTATGAGAAAAGACTATTTTAAAAGTAACCGCTTATAATTCCTTGTGGTTAACTCCAAAATTGATGAAATTTTTATTGGGAGTACATGTATATGATAGAAGTATACTCTGTAAATTTCAGAATTTTTGGACAAAAGTACAATTTTTGATAAATGTCTAAATATTCGGTGGTTTTGGCCATATGAAAAATAGTAAATGAGTTTTAAAAATTCTGAGAAAAATATATGTTCACTATGGGACTATATTATGCTAAATCCCAGAAAAGAAATATTTTTGGAACTGATTTGGTATTTTTCATGAAAATAGACTAGTTATGAGTAAATGAATTAAATATGTTATGTGAAGTAAGAAAATTGGAAAATAGGATTTTATGGCTTGAGAATCCTATATGAGGTATATGCTGATTTTTGATGAGGGTTTTGGTTATTGATGATGAAATCTTATGAGTTTGGCATTTTAGAATGATTAAATGCATTAATTAGTAAAGTGTAAACAATTTAAATAAATTGTTTATAAGCTTAAGAAATATTATTCTTTCAATATCATTATACCGAAATACTAGTATGGATTTTATTGTGGAATTTCTACCTTTTTGTGTCGAGTTACTATTCATGAGTTACTATTCACGAGTTACTATTCACGATAAAAAATTGGTTTCTTTTTCTAACCAAATTATAGTTGAGTTATGAATATTACTCTTGAGATTAAAACTATGTATTGATTATATTGATTTTATTATCATATATAACATTTTTATAACCCTGATGTTGAAATTCTCTTTCACTAGAGTGTAAAGATGGGTAGATTATTGGTATGATCATGACTAGGGTTCTCTTTGGCCTGTAGTGCAAAGTTGAATTGTGACTGGTATGATCATGACCATTGAATTTATAAGTGAATATCTTTAGCTTAAGTGCAAAGGTGAATTGATCAACATGGTTATAATTATTGTTTATATAAATTCTGAAATGATTATATATTTCTTTGAGATATTAATATCTTTGGCCTGTAGTGCAAAGATGAAATATTGATGAATATCTTTGGCCTGTAGTGCAAAGATGAATTGTTGATGAATATCTTTGGCCGTAGTGCAAAGATGACATGTTGTTGAATATCTTTGGCCAGTAGTGCAAAGATGAACAGATGTTGAGATAAACATGACCAACTGGTGATACAAATGAATATCTTTGGACGTAGTGCAAAGATGAAGTTATTAGTATGATTATGAACAGGAAATGTGATTTGGTATAACCATGATCTTTGATGTTTCAGGTAAAGATAGGTGATGAAAATTATCTTCGTCCTGGATGAGAAGAGGAATTTAGAACTACAGTTATGATTATGAGTTATTCATATGATTGTGGAAAGGAACTGTTGAGTGATGTTTCAGGGATAAAACATTATTGGTGGATTTTTAACATGGAGAAGATAATAGACTTTATAGTCTATTTGACTCTTCTAATGGATTGCTCGTTCCGCTGCAACTATGGTTAAAATTTTTATCATTTACCATATGTTCTAAATCTCTGATTTATTGTTGATGAAGGCTATTGATAATTGAATTATCTTTAGTCATGATATTCTTTACTGAGCTAGTTGTGCTCACCCTTTTGCTTCACAATTCCTTTCAGGTAATAAGAGTGTAGCTGGGTCGAGCGGGGGTAACAAGGGAATAGAACGGTGGTCATCATTTAGTAGTTATATTTGGTGAAGAAAATAGGGTGAGGCGAACCCAACGTTGGAAGGGTGTTTTGTCACTATCATACAAGATGTCTAATGACATACAACCTCGTGTCATCATAAGACAGGGTTGTGCTCATCCACTTGCTGAGTATATCTATGGGCACTACCTATATAATCTTGGTGTTTGTTTGAAGTATAATTCTCAATTAGAGACAGTGGAGATAATGATAAGTCAAGAGAAGACTCACCATTGGAAAGAATATGATAGTAATCTTCTCATTTTTTTTGGGTCTATTGGGTCAACCAAGGATAATTCTGTGGCCATATGATATCTATCATAACCTAGACGCGTGGCCTCCCATGTACGAAGGTTTCCTTGAGCACTTTCCAAAGATTCTAATTTCTAAAACAGTTTTTGACTATACCTTTATGTAAGGTGTTATTGTGAGGTGATGTCCACGGTTGGAACATGAGTCACATTTGGTATATATTTGTATCCAAACTCACAACATATGTGTTGTTGTATTTTGCACGACAATTGTTGTAATAAAGTTGTAGTTATTTTCTGTACCATGTATTTGACGACTCGGAATGGGTTGGGTGGAATGGACCTGTTTTGGGGTTGTCACAGTTGAACTCTTGATTCCTTGATGGGTTGGCTTCCCTGACAAATTCACCACCGTTTTCTTCATTTGTTCCTTCATCTTTCTCATTGTCTTAACAGAATTTGACTATGATATCTCTCTAGAATTGTTATTTTATTTATCGCAAGGAACTTTCCTTTTTGGCTTTTTCTACACTAGAAAGGATTAGTATTTCCTCCTCATCATCTAGAAGGGTAAAATTAGGAATGTGGTTGCTAACTTTTTCGCAACAAGATGTTTGATGGTGGTGGATGAATTTCCTTGGGATACTCTCTTGTCTCCTCTATCACTCTCAACATTAGGATCAGTCCACCTTATGTTCTGCCAGGATTGGTGCTCATAGCCATCACCTCCTTTGAACTGTCTGTCTCGAGTGGACATCTTAAGCCCATCATTTCCCATTCGCCTTTTCTGGTCATGGGGACTTCCGTCTTAAGCTTTCCATTTTCAATAAGATCCTGAATTTTATGCTTTAGAGACCAACATTCCTCAGTTACATGTCCAGTTGAGTTAGAATGGTAGAGACATATCTTGGTGGAATCATAACTTTTCATCTTGGGATTTACAAGAGGTAGCAAATCAGGAATATTTCCTTTGCTTATCAGAAAGTGTAGCATCTCTTCATTTGATTTGTTTAGAGGGGTGAATTTTTGGTCTATTGTGGAGGTTTTTTGATCTTTCTTCTTTGAGAATTCGCATTCCCCTGAGCGATTTTTCCATTGGCGATATTTTCTAGTAATTTTATCATTCCACTTTTCTTGTCGTTTTAGCCTACTTTGATCTTCTTCATTTAGCTAGCTCATCATGAAGAGATATAGGCTTGAATTCTGGTCAACCTCTTTTTTCTCTTGCCCTTCTGATAGTTGAGTGAAAAACTGCCTTGTATCCTGATGTTGGTTCACTATCAGCTTAGCAAACAAATTTAATTAATTCTGAATCTTCTCTAATTTTTGTATTATTGTCATACCCTGCTTCGAGTTTTCCCATTCTAGGACATTTGTTGTGACAAACGAGATTTTGTAATTTAATTTTATTATTTATTGAATTAAATAAATATTTTTGATGATTTAATTATTGGATTAAATAATTAATTGATGAAATTGTGATAGATTAATTAAATTATATGTGTTATATTTGTTAAATTAATGTGAAGAATTTTTATTATTCAAATTATGTAATTATATAAACTTATTGAATTAAATGAAATATTTAATAAGCATAATGTTATTTTAATAATTAATTAGAGATTTAATAATTTGACATAATTAATCAATGAGAAAATTAATTATGTGATTATGTGAACCAATGATAAATTATTATATTTTATTCAAATTAAATTAACCAAGATATTTGATTTATTGTGTAATTGGGTGTGACATGATTTAAACTATAGTATAACAGAATCATTAAATTAAATGGTTTGGAGTCTATTATTGCCAGCCAAACGAGGCCCTAAGAGAAGTTAGTAGCAGTTAACCCATGATGGGTTAACTTACCACCACAACTGCGCTCAGTTTCCTTTTAATAAAATTATTACGTCTTATTTTTTTCATTTGTTTGCCAAGTTTGGAAAAAATAGTCAGAGAGAATTTGAGAATTTGTCAAAGAGAATTTGTGAAGGAGATTGAGAGTGAGTGATTGAAGAAGCATCTGAGCCTACTAATCAACACTCGACGCTTTAGGTAATTTCTTCAACCCGGTTTTTATTTACGTTGTTTATGTTTTATAAGAAAATGGCTTTCAAGTTCTGTAAAATCTCTGTAATTGAAAAAAGAGTAAAGATTATGTGTTAATATGTTAGTATAACATGTTTTACTAGATATCGTATAATTCCATAGCATCAATTTCATAAAAAACATATCGTAGATAGTTTATTCAAAGTTACGGAGTATGAAAATATGGCCATATGGCCTTACATACCAAATTTAATATGATAATCATAAGTTATATCATAAATTTACACTTGTATATAATTATGCATGTTAAAACGAAGAAAACAAACTTCAAATGAACAGATTTGGTGTTATAAAGAATCGGTAGTGTTGATTTTCATGTTTTGTATTCAAAACTTTCAAAAACATCAAGAACAGTAAATTATATGTTTTGATTCTGCAACTTATGTGTTATAACATGTTAAAATCATGCTAGAAGGGTTGAGTAGTAAATATATGTGTATTACAATGTTGTTTCAATAATTGTTGCTGCACAGTATTTTCCATTATCAGATCAATAATTCATATTATTTGAATAATATTATTAGATAACATTGTTGACAATGTCTAGAAAGTTATGTCTAAGGAAAGGTTTGGTCATCTAATTGCGCGCCAGTAAGGATAAATCCTTATTGGAAAGTCCCCTCTTTCCTGGGAACGGTCTGGTTGTCATAAATGTGATTCTGTAATATTATTTGTGAATAATTAATTATTGATTCATATGATAAGGAAATATTTATTTTATGTGGATATAAATGTTAGATATATTTATTGTGGTTAAAAATGAAGGAGTTAATGTTGAGGTGTTTTATCAGTATTTTTATCGGAATGAAGGTATTAAAAATCAATTCAGGGTTTTTGAGAAATATTGCGGGGGGTTATAATTTTTAATCCGACCTTTGGATCGTGGTAATTTTTGGATATGTTATTCATATATAAGTTGAGTATATGTCCGCAAAATTTGAACTGTTAAAAGTGAACGTATGATTTGTTATGAATTTTACGAGATGACTGGTTCAGAAATTATAGAAGTTGCGGAATTTGTCATTTTGGTAGAAAATTCTAGAATTGGTGGGCCCCACTTTTGGTTGGTGAAAATGTGCTGAGATTTTTATTCAAGTGTGGTGGGTGGGAATAGTAGCAGGTAAAGCCATCAGGCTGCAGGTTAAGTCTGCTTCAGCGTACTAACATTTTCCTATAAATAGAGGGCGAAGTTAGAATTGAAAATCACACCAGAATTCATAAGTTTTCTCTCTTTCTCTCTATAGATTATTGAGTGTATTTTGTGAGTATTTAGATAGTTTGAGAGTTGCTATTCAGCACAAGTTTTATTCAGCCTCATATCCGATATTAAGTCAGAAGTACGGTTATTTTTAGGTAAGGGATATTATTTTCTTCTTAAATGATATTATTTTATTCAATATCATTATGCTGATATATTGATATGAACTTTTTATCAAATTTAGAACTTTTTGTGTCGGGGTTACTATTCACGTATACGGCACTATTCACGTATCAGACGAGGGAGACTCGTGTGCAGAATACGGGTGGAAATGATAACAACGCGCGGTTTGTCACAGCCAAGCAGTTCAAAGAATTGGGACCACCAGAATTTAAGGGAAAGCCGGATACCATCATGGCGGAAACGTGGGTCAAGCAAATTACCAAGATATTCGATGTCTTGGGATGCACGAAGGAACAGAAGGTTCCATTCGCCACCTTTATGTTCCGCGGTGAGGCAGACTACTGGTGGGAGTCTGTGAAGCGTACCCAGCCTGACGCACTCAATATGTCCTGGGAAACATTTCAGAAACTGTTCAATGACAAGTACTTTCCTAAAAGTATTCGTCATATGAAGGAGGTGGAGTTTATCAGACTGGAACAAAATAACATGACGGTATCCCAGTACGAGGCGAAGTTTGCAGAGTTATCCAGGTTTGCACCTCATTTGGTCGAAAATGAGGAACGAATGACAAGGATGTTTCTAAGAGGTTTAAAATCTGAGATTCAGTAATATCTTATCTCTCATAAATTTTCTTTATATTCAGATGTTGTAAACATGACTCAATTATTAGAGCGAGATAATGAGTATATTCAACCGAAGGAACACAACCAAGGTAATACCGGTAGCAGCGGTCATCGGACCAATGAAAAATAGCAGGGAGGAAAATATTCTGACAAAAGCGGTAACCAATCTGGTGGAAATCGTGGCCGTGATAATAGAAGGAGCGAGTCGGGTGGAGATTTCAAGAAGAGAAGATACAACAATGATAACGTGAAAACGTCAGCACAAACATAAACTGTTTCTAGGAGAGGAGAACGAGCACCGGTCGTTTGTTACAAATGCGGGAAAGAAGGACATATCAGCCAAAACTGCCCACAACAATCTAAGGTATGTTATAACTGTGGAAAGGAGGGTCATATAGCTTGAGAGTGTTCTATAACAAAACCAAGTTCAGCGGGGATGGTGACTCCAAAAGCTATCCCGGATAAGTCAAAATCAGCGGTTCCTAGAAGAGCGTTTGTCTTGACTGACCAAAACGCGAGAAACTCGAACAAGGTTATCATGGGTAAGCTAATCTTGAATTCTTGCGAAGTTTATATCTTATTAGGTACCGGTTCTACCCATTCTTTTATCTCTCCTGCTTGTGCTCAACGTTTAAACTTGACTCCGAAAATATTAGACTTTGATCTATCTGTGGAGACTCCGTTAGGAGAAACTTTCATTACATCTACAATTTATAAATCTTGCTTAATCCAAGTTGGCACAATCACATTACCTGTTGACCTTATCTCTTTAAAGATACTTACTTTTGATGTGATTTTAGGAATTGATTGGTTAACTACTCATCATGCCAAAATTGATTATTTTCGTAAGGTTGTCAGTTTTCATATTCCTAACCAACCTGTTATGCGAATTCAAAAAACCAAACCATTAAAATCAATTGCTGTTATATCAAGCCATAAAGCCATTCGTTTATTGAAAAATGGATGTCAAGCTTTCTTAGCCCATGTTATGAACTTCAATAAAAACACGTCAAATTTGAATAATATTTATGTTGTTAGTGAATTTCCTGACGTATTTCCTGAAGAACTTCCCGGTCTACCCCCAGAACGTGAAGTTGAATTCTTTATTGACCTTGAACTCGGTACAAAGCCCATTTCTAAAACCCCATATCGAATGGCTCCTATTGAACTTCAGGAGTTAAAAGTCCAATTACAGGAATTGTTAAACATCGGTTTCATTCGTCCTAGTACGTCTCCTTGGGGTGCTCCTGTTTTATTCGTAAAGAAGAAAGACGGGAGTATGCGACTTTGTATTGACTATCGAGAATTGAACCATGTCACCATCAAGAATAGGTATCCGCTACCTCGTGTTGATGACCTGTTCGACCAATTGCAAGTAGCACAATTCTTTTTAAAGATCGATCTTCGTTCTAGATATCATCAGCTGAAGATTAAAACTAAGAATATTCCAAAGACTGCCTTCCGAACTCGGTACGGGCATTATGAATTCTTAGTCATGTCATTTGGATTGACTAATGCTCCTACTGCCTTCATGAATATTATGAACCGTGTATTCAAAGAATATTTATATCAGTTCGTTGTTGTCTTTTTTGATGACATCCTCATCTATTCCAAAAGTCGTGAAGATTATGAGCGCCATTTGAAGCTGGTACTGCAAATGCTTCGTGAAAATAAGCTATATGCAAAATTGAAGAAATGCGAGTTCTGGCTTGAGGAAGTAGCATTCCTTGGGCACGTGGTGTCAAAACATGGAGTATCTGTCGACCCGGCGAAGATTGAAGCCATACAAAGTTGGGAGTAATCGAAGTCGGTGACTGAAGTACGTAGCTTTCTGGGCTTAGTTGGGTATTATCGGAGATTCGTAGAAGGATTTTCTAGAATCGCTACTCCGTTAACTCAGCTGACTCGGAAGGATACAAAATTCGGTTGGAGCGAGGATTGTGAGAAGAGTTTTCAAGAACTCAAGAGGAGACTCATTTCGGCACCTGTTCTAACAATACCATCTAGTTCGGATGGATTTGTTATCTACAGCGATGCATCAGGCAAAGGGTTAGAATGTGTTCTCATGCAACATGGGAAAGTCATAGCCTATGCCTCGCGACAACTCAAAGAATATAAGAGGAATTATCCTACTCATGATTTGGAGTTGGCAGCAGTTATTTTCACGTTGAAGATTTGGAGACACTACCTGTATGGGGAGAAAGTGGAGATCTATACGGATCATAAAAGCCTCAAATATTTCTTCACCCAAAAGGAACTCAGCATGCGGCAACGATGTTGGCTTGAGCTGTTGAAAGATTACGATCATACCATCCAATATCATCATGAAAAAGTGAACGTAGTAGCTGACGCATTGAGTAGAAGATCATACGCGGGTACAAGTGCAATGGTGTTAACACAAAGGCCCATTTGGTATGATTTGCAAAGGATGGAGATAGAGATGAAGGCTCCAAGTACCCATATGATGATATCAAATATACGAGTAGAACCGATTTTAATTGATAAAGTTAAAGCCGCTCAAGCTACGGACATGGAGCTGATGCGTATGAAGAAAAAAGTGCAAGAAGGTGCTATTGTAGAAGTAAGAATCGATGAAGAAGGAATACTTCGAGTCAACTCCAGACTTTGTGTTCCTAATAATTTTGACTTGAAGCATAGAATCATGATGGAGGCACACAACACACCGTTTGCAATCCATCCTGGGAGTATCAAAATGTATCACGATCTTCGACATACATTTAGGTGGAGCAATATGAAAAGAGAGATCGCGGAGTTTATCTCGAGGTGTTTAACTTGTCAACATGTAAAAGCGGAGCATCAAGTAGCAAAGGGTCCATTGCAACCACTTTAAGATTCTTAAATGGAAGTGGGAACACATTACTATGAATTTTTTTACGGGTCTTCCCAAGGTTTCTCAAGGCATAGATGTGATTTGGGTCATTGTTGATAGATTAACCAAGTCTGCTCATTTCTTATCTATATCTGAGACTTATTCCCTTGAACATCTTGCTAGTATATACGTGAATGAGATTGTGAGATTGCATGGCATGCCAGTATCCATAGTTTCGGATCGTGACCCAAGATTCACTTCACGATTTTGGGTTAGCTTGCAGAAAGCTATGGGCACGGATTTACGATCCAGTTCAGCATACCATCCTCAAACGGACGGGCAATCAGAGAGGACTATTCAAACCCTTGAAGATCTATTAAGACTCTGTGTTCTAGATTTCAAAGGAAGTTGGGATAAGTACTTCCCACTGGTGGAATTCTCCTACAACAACAGTTATCAGGCAAATATAGGTATGGCTCCATTTAAAGCCTTGTATGGACGAAAGTGTCGTTCTCCAGTATGCTGGGATGATGTGGGTGAAGCAACGTTGTTGGGACCAGAATTTGTACGCATAACTACAGAGAAGATCCAAATGATTCGACAACGTATACAAGCGTCGCAGGATCGACAAAAGAGTTATGCGGATCTTCATCGAAAGGATGTATAATTTAGTATTGGGGATCATGTATTGTTACGTGTTGCACCATGGAAAGGAGTTATAAGATTTGAGAAGAGAGGAAAGCTCAATCCACGATTTGCTGGTCCATTTGAAATTCTTGACCGAATAAGAAATGTGGCATATCGACTCGCATTACCTCCAAGCATGTCTCGTGCTCATAATGTTTTTCACATTTCTGTGCTTCGTAAATATGTGAAAGACCCGAACCACATAATTGAGTTAGAACCAGACGAGATAGCCGAAGATTTAACGTACGAGGAGGTGTGACGCCCCCAAAATAGGTATACAACACCCAACCTATTCTGAGTCGCCAAATACATGGTACAAAAATAACTACAACTTTATTATTACAATTGTTGTGCAAAATGCGACAACACATATACTGTGAGTTTAAATACAAATATTGTCATCTAGATAGTATTCATACTCAATTAAGTCCTCATTATACTTATTGATACACTATTTTACAAAATAGTGAGGACTACTAAAACAACTGTCTTGAACCATCATTCCACACCCCGACTAGTACTCGCTACATTCGCGCCTCCTGAGAAGAAAAATGGAACAACAAGGAAAAGGGTGAGCTCAACTAGCCCAGTAAAGAACATTATGACTAAGATAATATACAACAAATTATCGTTAGTCTTTAACAGGGAAAAATCTAATAAAATACAATAGACAACAAGTTTTAAATCAATATTCGCAGCGAAAAATAATAATTCATAGAAGAGTTACGTAGAGAATGAAATCTACTATTATCTATGAATTTAAAAGTCCATCATCAATATTTTATTCCTGTAACATCAATCAATAATCATCTTTGCACTACAAGACAAAAATATTCATCAGTTGGTCATGTTCATTTTAACACCTATTCATCTTTGCACTACGGGCCAAAGATATTCATCAAAAATCATTCATCTTTGCACTACAGGCCAAAGATATTCGTTAATATCATCATTTAGGACTGAGGATGATGAAAAATATTTTAAATAAAACGAATCCAGTGAAGCAAAAAAACAAATATTAGGGATTCGTATTACAGTTTATCCATGTCCAAAAATACCTCATAAACAATCATAGTGGAGTAAAATTCAAGAATGATCAAAACATGGATACAATCAATGCTAGTATCCATAATAGATATTTTGGAAAAAAAGAAAAAAATTTCATTTTTCGGTGAATAGTAACTCGTGAATAGTAACTCATGAATAGTAAACCCGACATGAAAAGTTCCAAATTTGATAAAAATTTCCAACCAATATAATTATATTGAAGAAATAATATCATTTTCGAATAAAATAACATCCCTTACCTCGTAAAGACAGTACTTCTAGTTGAACACCGGATATAGGCTATGACTTGAACTTGCACCGTATAGCAACACTCAAAGTATTAAAATACTCACAAGAATACGCTCAATATATCGAGAGAGAAAGAGAGAGAAGTTTTCAGTTTCTGGTGTGATTTTCAATTCTAACCTAAGCACCATATTTATAGAAAAATACTTAGAACACCAAAGCAGAAAATTGAATATAATAATATTTATATTTACAAAATTGTCAAGCCCACCTCTTGAAATCTGATTTCAGCTCATTGCACATGTTTAATGCAGCCCACCAAGCAAAAAAAAAGATTTTGTAAATAAGAATAATTAAAACTTTCAAAAACCAATTATTTTGGAACTTCGGAACTTCAATAATTCATAATAAATAGCCCTTTCATCAGAAAATTCGAATCTCGCGATTTTTTATAGGAAATTCAATTCTCTACAACTTTGCAGAAGAAAGTTTTTCCAAATTTCAAACAAAAATTGACCGAAATCCATAAACGGACGATTTTGCAGGCTATAATCAAATTTTAGTCAATTATTAGGGTCCACTGACACACAAAATATATGTTAATCATTTAATGCCACAAAATACTCTTCCTCCTCATATACTCATATATCCCACATTCATTGTAAAAATATCACAATTAATATATTTTTAAAATAATATATTTAAATGAATTATTTTATCAGAAAAAGATAAAATATTAATTTTCAACAATTGTCACATTTAAAAATTTTCTCCATCTATATCCACATAAAATTAATATTTTCCTCATCATATAAATTAATAATTAATTATTCACAAATAATATTACAGAATCACAGTATTGGCAACCAGGCAGTTCCCAGGAAAGAGGGGGCTTTCCAATAAGGATATCTCCTTACTGGCGCGCAATTAGATGATCAAACCTCTCTTTAGACAGAACTTTCTAGACATTGCCAATAATGTTATATAATAATATTATTCAGATAATATGAATTATTGCTCCGATAATAGAAAATATTATGTAGTGACAATTATTAAAATAGAGTAATATAAAATATCAACGCAGCAATTATTGAATCAATAAAATAAAATACTGAACAGTAATTACTATAACAATTATTGAGTAATGCCTTCTTACGTAAAAATTAATAATTGGTGCAATACCGTGTGCTACTGTGCAACAACGCGTATTACTGTGTTTTAACCACCGGGTATTCCAACAGTATTAACGGTAACAACTACGTCGTTATTTATAAATAACTTGTTTTTGTCGTTTTCTTCATTCAATCACTTTTCCTTTATGGGGCCCACAAAAGACTGCACCGTCGTACGAATATTCCCCGACAGCAAGAATATTCCACGACCAAACGAATATTCTCCGACAACAATGAATATTTTATGACCACTTGCTTATTGAAATATTTGCGCATTTTACCCATAACTAACCTCATTAATCAATTTAACCCTTACTATTTCAAAATAATAAATAGAGGAACTTAAATTTTATTTATTAATAATTGGGGTCTTACAACCTCCCCTCCTTATAAAATTTCGTCCTCGAAATTGACGTACGTACCTGGTGTTTCGAAAAGGTGAGGATACCTCGCTTTTATTTCTATTTCCAACTCCCAGGTCATTTCTTCAACAGCATAGTTTCTCCACAAAACTTTAACTTGTGATATGACCTTCGTGCGTAGGACATGCTCCTTCCTATCAAAGATCTTGACAGGTACCTCTTCGTACGTTAAGTCTTCGGCTATCTCGTCTAGTTCTAACTCAATAACGTGGTTTGGGTCTTTCACATATTTACGTAGCACAGATATATGAAAAACATTATGAACACGAGACATACTTGGAGGTAACGCGAGTCTATAGGCCACATTTCCTACTCGATCAAGAATCTGAAATGGACCAATAAATCGTGGATTAATCTTTCCTCTCTTCCCGAATCTTGTAACTCCTTTCCATGGAGCCACACACAACAATACACGATCCCCAATGTCAAATTCCACGTCCTTTTGATGAAGATCAGCATAACTCTTTTGCCGATCCTGTGCCGTTTGTATACGTTGTCGAATCGTTTGGATCTTCTCTATAGTCATTCATACCAACTCTGGTCCTAACAACGTTGCTTTTCCCACCTCATCCCAACATACTGGAGAGAGACATTTTCGTCCATATAATGCTTCAAATAGAGCCACACTTATTCTTGCCTGATAAATGTTATTGTAGGAGAATTCCACCAATGGTAGGTACTTCTCCCAACTCCCTTTGAAATCTAGGACACAAAGTCTTAATAGATCTTCAAGAGTTTGAATAGTCCTCTCTGATTTTCCGTCCGTTTGAGGATGGTATGCCGAACTAAATCGTAAATCCGTGCCCATAGCTTTTTGCAAGCTAACCCAAAATCTTGAAGTGAATCTTGGGTCATGATCCGAAACTATGGATACTGGCATGCCATGCAACCTCACAATCTCATTCACGTACATACTAGCAAGACGTTCAAGGGAATAAGTCTCCCGCATCGGTAAGAAATGAGCAGACTTGGTTAATCTATCAACAATAACCCAAATAGCATTTATGCCTTGAGAAACCGTGGGAATACCCGTAACGAAATCCATGGTAATGTGTTCCCACTTCTATTTCGGAATCTCAAGTGGTTGCAATGGACCCTTTGGCACTTGATGCTCCGCCTTTACACGTTGACAAGTTAAACACCTCGAAATAAACTTTGCAATCTCTCTCTTCATATTGTTCCACCAAAATGTATGTCGAAGATCACGATACATTTTGGTACTTTCATGATGGATTGCAAATGGTGTATTGTGTGCCTCCATTATGATCTTGTACTTTAAATCAAAATTGTTAGGAACACAAAGTCTGGAGTGGACTCGAAGTATTCCTTCTTCATCGATTCTCGCTTCCTGAATAACACCTTCTTGTACTTTCTTCTTCATACGCATCAGCTCCGGGTCTGTGGCTTGAGCAACTTTAACTTTATCGATTAAAGTTGATTCTACGCGTATACTTGACATCATCGCACTCGTTCCTGCATATGATCTTCTACTCAATGCGTCAGCTACCACGTTTACTTTTCTAGGATGGTATTGGATGGTATGATCAAAATCTTTCAACAGCTCGAGCCAACGTCGGTGTCGCATGTTGAATTCTTGGAAGCTCTTCTCGCATTCCTCGATCCATTCAAAGTTTGTATCTTTTTGATTCAGCTGAGTTAATGGAGTAGTGATTCGAGAAAATATTTCCACGAATCTCCGATAATAACTAGCTAAGCATAGAAAGCTACGTATTTCGATTACTGATTTAGGTTGCTCTCAACTGCGACTCATATCCCAATCTTGGATAGCACGTCACAATAACACCTATCAGTTTACTACCGCACGAATATGGCGTCCCCTACGGAGAGTCTGGCTTCGATGCATTTCACAAAGGAAGTCACTAGATAGAGGCTCGGTTATCAACTTCTATAGTTGGGTTTTTAACTCCTGAAGTTCAATAGGAGCCATTCGATATGAGATTTTAGAAGTGAGTTTTGTACCAGATTCAAAGATGATACAAAATTCAATATCACGCGTAGGCCAAGAAATTCTTCAGGAAATACGTCAGGGATTTACTAACAATAGAAATATCATTCAAATATGACGTATTTTTGTTCAAGTCCATAACATAGCTAAGAAAGCTTGACATCCGTTTTTCAATAAACGAATGACTTTACGGCTTGATATGAAAGAGTTTGACTTCAATGGTTTGGTTGCTTGAATTCGAATAACAGGTTGCTTAGGAATATGAAAACTAATAACCTTACAAAAGCAATCAATTTGGCATGATGAGTAGTTAACCAATCGATCCCTAAAATCACATCAAAAGCAAGTATCTTTAAAGAGATAAGGTCAACAGGTAATGTGATGGTGCCAACTTGGATCAAACAAGATTTATAAACAGTGGATGTAACGAAAGTTTCTCCTAATGGAGTTTCAACAGATAAGTCAAAGTCTAATTTTCTCCGGAGTCAAGTTTAAACGTTGAGTATACGCAGGAGAGATAAATGAATGGGTAGAACCGGTATCTAATAAGGTATAGACTTCACAAAAATTTATAATTAACTAACTCGTGCTAACTTCGTCCGGGTTCCTCGCATTCTGACCAGTCACGAAAAATGCTCATCCAGGAACCGTTGACTTTGACTTTTCTGGAACAACTTTTTGAGTCACCACCCCCGTTGGACTTGGTTTCCCTACAGTGCAATCTCGAGCGATATGTCCTTCCTTTCCACAGTTATAACATACCTTAAACTGTTGTGGGCAGTTTGGGCTGATATGTCCTTCTTTTCCGCACTTATAGCATATGACTGGTGGTCGTTCTCCTCCCTTGGAACCCGTTGCTGCTGGTGCTGACGTCTTCGTATTGTCATTGTTGAATCTCCTCTTTTTAAAATCTCCTCCAAACTCGCTTCTTCTATTTTCATGGCCACGATTACCACCAGAGTGGTTGCCGTTCTTGTCTGTATTTTTCTTTCTCCGCTGGTTATCATTGTTATGATGACTGCTGTCACCGGTATGATCCTGGTTGTGGTCCCTCGATTGACTGTACTCGTTATCTCGCTCTAATAATTAAGCCCTGTTGACAACATCTGAATAGATAGAAAATTTATGAGAAATGAGATATTGGCGTATGCCAGGTTTCAAACCTCTCAGAAACATCCGCGTCATACGTTCCTCATTCTCCACCAAATGAGGTGCAAACCTGGACAACTCTACAAATTTTGCCTCGTACTGAGACACCGTCATGTTATTCTGCTCCAGTCTAATAAACTCTATCTCCTTCATATGGCGAATACTTTCAGGAAAGTATTTTTTGTTGAAAAGTTTCTGAAACGTTTCCCAAGACATGCTAAGTGCGGCAGGCTGGGTCCGTTTCACAGACTCCCACCAGTAGTCTGTCTCGCCACGGAACATAAAGGTGGCGAATGGAACCTTCTATTCCTCCGTGCATCCCAAGACATCGAATATCTTGGTAATTTGCTTAACCCATGTTTCCGCCATGATCAGATCCGGCTTTTCCCAGAATTCTGATGGTCCCAACTCCTTGAACTGTTTGGTTGTGACAAACCGTGAATTGCTATCATTTCCTCCTGTATTTTGAACACGAGTCTCCCTCGTCTGGTTTTGCATGAATTGTAAAAAGCTTCTAAACATCCCATCGTTCATCATCTGCTCATTGGTGTTGTTCACAGGAGGAACATTGTCAGCCTGTTGCACGTTCTCCTCGTTGGTGAGTACAGGCGTCTCCACGGTTTCATTTACTCCACTGTTAACATTCTCAGTCGACATTCTCAAATACTGCCATAAAACAAGGGTTAATTTAACAAATTAACAAATCACATAATATCCCTATATTATGACCGACCAACAGATAAGCTTAGGTAGGACACACTAGCAAAGAATTTACTCGTCTCTCCCATCCTAGTTCTATTCCCCGATCTCCGCCAGAGATCATATTCCTAAGCTCTAATACCAAATGTGACGCCCCCAAAATAGGTATACAACACCCAACCTATTCTGAGTCGCCAAATACATGGTACAGAAATAACTACAACTTTATTATTACAATTGTCGTGCAAAATACGACAACACATATACTGTGAGTTTAAATACAAATATTGTCATCTAGACAGTATTCATACTCAATTAAGTCCTCATTATACTTATTGATACACTATTTTACAAAATAGTGAGAACTACTAAAACAACTGTCTTGAACCATCATTCCACACCCCGACTAGTACTCGTTACATTCTCGCTTCCTGAGAAGAAAAATGGAACAACAAGGAAAAGGGTGAGCCCAAGTAGCCCAGTAAAGAACATTATGACTAAGATAATATACAACAAATTATTGTTAGTCTTCAACAGGGAAAAATCTAATAGAATACAATAGACAACAAGTTTTAAATCAATATTCGCAGCGAAAAATAATAATTCATAGAAGAGTTACGTAGAGAATGAAATCTACTATTATCTATGAATTTAAAAGTCCATCATCAATATTTTATCCCTGTAACATCAATCAATAATCATCTTTGCACTACAAGACAAAGATATTCATCAGTTGGTCATGTTCATTTCAACACCTGTTCATCTTTGCACTACGGGCCAAAGATATTCATCAGAAATCATTCATCTTTGCACTACAGGCCAAAGATATTCATTAATATCATCATTTAGGACTGAGGATGATGAAAAATATTTTAAAGAAAACGAATCCAGTGAAGCAAAAGAACAAATATCAGGGATTCGTATTACAGTTTATCCATGTCCAAAAATACCTCATAAACAATCATAGTGGAGTAAAATTCAGGAATGATCAAAATATGGATACAATCAAAGCTAGTATCCATAATAGATATTTTGGACAAAAAGAAGAAAATTTTATTTTTCGGTGAATAGTAACTTGTGAATAGTAACTCATGAATAGTAACCCCGACATAAAAAGTTTTAAATTTGATAAAAATTTCCAACCAATATAATGATATTGAAGAAATAATATCATTTTCGAATTAAATAACATCCTTACCTCGTAAAGACAATACTTCTAGTTGAATACCGGATATAGGCTATGACTTGAACTTGCACCGTATAACAACACTCAAAGTATTAAAATACTCACAAGAATACACTCAATATATCGAGAGAGAAAGAGAGAGAAGTTTTCAGTTTCTGGTGTGATTTTCAATTCTAACCTAAGCACCATATTTATAAAAAAATGCTTAGAACACTAAAGCATAAAATTGAATATAATAATATTTATATTTACAAAATTGTCAAGCCCACATCTTGAAATCTGATTTCAGCTCATTGCACATGTTTAATGCAGCCCACCAAGCAAAAAAAAACGATTTTGTAAATAAGAATAATTAAAACTTTCAAAAACCAATTATTTTGGAACTTCGGAACTTCAATAATTCATAATAAATAGCCCTTTCATCAGAAAATTTGAATCTCACGACTTTTTATAGGAAATTCAATTCTCTACAACTTTATAGAAGAAAGTGTTTTCAAATTCCAAACAGAAATTCACCGAAATTCATAAACGGACGATTTTACAGGCTATAATCAAATTTCAGTCAATTATTAGGGTCCACCGACACACAAAACATGTGTTAATCATTTAATGCCACAAAATACTCTTTCTCCTCATATACTCATATATCCCACATTCATTGTAAAAATATCACAATTAATATATTATTAAAATAATATATTTAAATGAATTATTTTATCAGAAAAAGATAAAATATTAATTTTCAACAATTGTCACATTTAAAAATTTTCTCCATCTATATCCACATAAAATCAATATTTTCCTCATCATATAAATTAATAATTAATTATTCACAAATAATATTACAGAATCACAGTATTGGCAACCAGACAGTTCCCAGGAAAGAGGGGACTTTTCAATAAGGATCTCTTCTTACTGGCGCACAATTAGATGACCAAACCTCTCATTAGACAGAACTTTATAGACATTATCAATAATATTATCTAATAATATTATTAAGATAATATGAATTATTGCTCCGATAATAGAAAATATTGTGTAGTGACAATTATTAAAATAACAATAATATAAAATATCAACGCAGCAATTATTGAATCAATAAAATAAAATAATGAATAGTAATTACTGTAACAATTATTGAATAATGCCTTCTTACGTAAAAATAAATAATTGGTGCAATACTGTGTGCTACTGTGCAACAACGCGTATTACTGTGTTTTAACCACCGGGTATTCCAACAGTATTTACGATAACAACTACGCCGTTATTTATGAATAACTTATTTTTGTCGTTTTCTTTATCCAATCACTTTTCCGTTATGGGGCCCACCAAAGAGTGCGACGTCGTACGAATATTCTCCGACAACAAGAATATTCCACGACCAAACGAATATTCCCCGACAACAATGAATATTTTATAACCACTTGCTTATTTGAAATATTTACGCATTTTACCCATAACTAACCTCATTAATCAATTTAACCCTTACTATTTTAAAATAATAAATAGAGGAACTTAAATTTTATTTATTAATAATTTGGGGTCTTACAGGAGGTACATGTTAAGATTTTGGATAGGAAAGAGCATATTCTACGCACGAAGGTTATACCACAAGTTAAGGTTTTGTGGAGAAATCATGCTATTAAAGAAATGACCTTGGAGTTGGAATCAGAAATGAAAGCGAGGTATCCTCACCTTTTTGAAACACAAGGTACGTACGTCAATTTCGAGGACGACATTTTATAAGGAGGGGAGGTTGTAAGACCCCAACTTATTAATAAATGAAATTAAATTTCCTCTATTTATTATTTTGAAATATAAAGGGTTGATTTGATTAATGTTGTTAGTTATGGGTAAAATGCGCAAATATTTCAAATAAGCAAGTCATTATAAAATATTCATTTTTGGTCGGTGAATATTCATTTGGTCGTGGAATATTCTTGCTGTCGGGGAATATTCGTACGACGGTGCAGCCTTGTGTGGGCCCCACAACGGAAAGCGAATGCATGAAGAAAACGACAAGTATAGGTTGTTTATAAATAACATCGCAGTTATTACCATTAATACTGTTGGAATACCCGGTGCTTAAAATACAGTAGCACACGGTATTGCACCAATTATTGATTCTTACGTAAGAAGGCACTACTCAATAATTGTTACAGTAGTTATTGTTCAATATTTTATTTTATTGATTCAATAATTGCTGTGTTGATATTTTATATTATTGTTGTTTCAATAATTGTTGCTGCACAGTATTTTCCATTATCAGATCAATAATTCATATTATTTGAATAATATTATTAGATAACATTATTGGCAATGTCTATAAAGTTCTGTCTAAGGAGAGGTTTGGTCATCTAATTGCACGCCAATAAGGAGAAATCCTTATTGGAAAGGCCCCTCTTTCTTGGGAACGGACTGGTTGTCATAAATATGATTTTCTAATATTATTTGTGAATAATTAATTATTGATTCATATGATAAGAAAATATTTATTTTATGTGGATATAAATGTTGGATATATTTATTGTGGTTAAAAATGAAGGAGTTAATGTTGACGTGTTTTATCAGTATTTTTATCGGAATGGAGGTATTAAAAATCAAATCAGGGTTTTTTAGAAATATTGCGGGGGTTATAATTTTTAATCCGACCGTTGGATCGTGGTAATTTTTGGATATGTTATTCATATATAAGTTGAGTATATGTCCACAAATTTTTAACCGTTAAAAATGAACGTATGATTTGTTATGAATTTTACGAGATGACTGGTTCAGAAATTGTAGAAGTTGCGGAATTTGTCATTTTGGTGAAAAATTCTAGAATTGGTGGGCCCCACTTTTGATTGGTGAAAATGTGTTGAGATTTTTATTCAAATGTGGTGGGTGGGAATAGTAGCAGGTAAAGCCATCAGGTTGCAGGTTAAGTCTGCTTTGGCGTGCTAACATTTTCCTATAAATAGAGGGCTAAGTTAGAATTGAAAATCACACCAAAATTCATAAGTTTTCTCTCTTTCTCTCTATAGATTATTGAGTGTATTTTGTGAGTATTTAGATACTTTGATAGTTACTATTCAGCACAAGTTTCATTCTGCCTCATATCCGATATTCAGTCAGAAGTACGGTTATTTTGAGGTAAGTGATATTATTTTCTTCTTAAATGATATTATTTTATTCAATATCATTATGCTGAAATATTGAAATAAACTTTTTATCAAATTTGGAACTTTTTTATGTCAGGGTTACTATTCACGTATACGACACTATTCACGTATACGACACTATTCACGAATACGGCACTATTCACCAAAAAATAGAATTTTCTTCTTTTTATTCAAGATGGCTATTATGGTTACTTTCTTTGATTGTATCCGTGTTTTGATCTTTATTTTTAAATTTTGCTTCACAATTGATTATTATGAAGTATTATTGATCTTGGATAAACTGTTATACGAATCCCTACTATTTGTCCTTCTGTCTCACTGGATTCGTTTTCTTTAAGATATTTTTCATCATCCTCAGTCCTAAATGATGATATTAATGATTATCTTTGGCCTGTAGTGCAAAGATGTATGATTACCTGATGAATATCTTTGGCCTGTAGTGCAAAGATGAATAGGTGTTGAGATGAACATGACTGACTGGTGATACAGATGAATATCTTTAGCCTGCAGTGCAAAGATGAATATTTGGTTAAAGATGATTATTAATTGATGTTACATGGATACAATATTGATGATGAACTTTTAAATATTAGAAGATAGTAGAATTCATTCTCTACTTGACTCTTCTAATGGTTTGCTGTTTTCGCTGCAGTTGTTGATCTAAAACTTATTGTCGATTATATTCTATCAAATTTTTCCCTGTTGAATACTAATAATAATTTGTTGTATATTATCTTAGTCATAATATTCTTTACTGGGCTAGTTGAGCTCACCCTTTTCCTTTTTGTTCAATTTTTCTTCTCAGGAGGTGAGAACATAGCAGGATCTAGTCGGGGTATGGAGTGATGGTTCTAGAAAGATGTTTTAGCAGTCCTCACTATTTCTGTAAAATAGTGTTTGAATAATTGTAATGAGGATTTATTTGAGTGTGGATATAGCTCCAGAAGACAATATTTGTATTTAAACTCACAGTATGTGTTGTCGTATTTTGTACGACAATTGTATTATTGAAGTTGTAGTTTGCTTTCTGTACCATGTATTTGGCGACTCAGAATGAGTGTTATATACCTATTTTGGTGGGCGTCACAGTTTGTATCAGAGCTTAGGGATATGATCCCTGGTGGAGATGTGAGACAAGAACTAGGAGGGGAGAGACGGGGAATTCCTTCGCTAGTATGACCTGGCTAAGTTTATTTGGTATTTATTTGGTCGGTCAGAGTATAGGGATACTATATGACATGACTATTAACCATTGTTTTATGGCAGTATTTAAGAATGGTCTCTGAGAACGTTAATAATTGAGTAAATCAGACCGTGGAGACACCTTTGATCACCACCCAGGGGAACGTGCAATAGGAAGGCAATATTCCTCTTGTAAATAACGTTACCGAGCAAACGATGAATGATGGAATGTTTAGGAGCTTTTTGCAGTTCATGCAAAATCAGACGAGGGAGACTCGTGTGTAGAATACGGGTTGAAATGATAACAACGCGCGGTTTGTCAAAGCCAAGCAGTTCAAAGAATTGGGACCACCAGAATTTAAGGGAAAGCCAGATCTGATCATGGCGAAAACGTGGGTCAAGCAAATTACCAAGATATTCGATGTCTTGGGTTACACGGAGGAACAGAAGGTTCCATTCGCCACCTTTATGTTCCGCGGTGAGGCGGACTACTGGTGGGAATCTGTGAAGCGTACCCAGCCTGACGCACTTAACATGTCCTGGGAAACATTTCAGAAACTGTTCAATGATAAGTACTTTCCATAAAGTATTCGTCATATGAAGGAGGTGTAGTTTATCAGACTGGAACAAAACAACATGACGGTATCCCAGTACGAGGCAAAGTTTGCAGAGTTATCCAGGTTTGCACCTCATTTGGTCGAAAATGAGGAACGAATGACAAGAATGTTTCTAAGAGGTTTAAAACCCGAGATTCGGCAATATCTTATCTCTCATAAATTTTCTTTATATTCAGATATTGTAAACATGGCTCAATTATTAGAGCGAGATAATGAGTATATTCAACCGAGGGAACACAACCAAGGTAATACCGGTGGCAGCAGTCATCGGACTAATGAAAACCAGCAGGGAGGAAAATATTCAGACAAAAGCAGTAACCACTCTGGTGGAAATCGTGGCCGTGATAATAGAAGGAGCGAGTCGGGAGGAGATTTCAAGAAAAGAAGGTACAACAATGATAACGTGAAAACGTCAGCACAAACATCAACTGTTTCTAGGGGA
This sequence comes from Panax notoginseng, assembly GCA_016801055.1. Classification (NCBI taxonomy): domain Eukaryota; kingdom Viridiplantae; phylum Streptophyta; class Magnoliopsida; order Apiales; family Araliaceae; genus Panax; species Panax notoginseng. Next base: position 171,393,888 of record CM029016.1, read on the forward strand.
GGAGAACAAGCACCGGTCGTTTGTTACAAATACGGGAAAGAGGGACATATCAGCCCAAACTGTCCATAACAATCCAAGGTATATTATAACTATGGAAAGGAGGGTCATATAGCTCGAAAGTGTTCTATAGCAAAATCAAGTTCAGTGGGGATGGTGACTCCAAAAGCTGTCCCGGATAATTCAAAATCAGCGGTTCCTGGAAGAGCGTTTGTCGTGACTGGCCAAAACGTGAGAAACTCGAACGAGGTGATCACGGGTAAGCTAATCTTGAATTCTTGCAAAGTTTATACCTTATTAGATACCAGTTCTATCCATTCTTTTATCTCTCCTGCTTGTGCTCAACGTTTAAACTTGACTCTGGAGAAATTAGACTTTGACCTATCCGTGGAGACTCCATTAGGAGAAACTTTCATTACATCTACAGTTTATAAATCTTGCTTAATCCAAGTTGACACAATCACATTACCTGTTTACCTTATCTCTTTAAAGATACTTGTTTTTGATGTGATTTTAGGAATTGATTGGTTAACTACTCATCATGCCAAAATTGATTATTTTCGTATGGTTGTTAGTTTTCATATTCCTAACCAACCTGTTATGAGAATTCAAGCAACCAAACCATTAAAATCAATCGCTGTTATATCAAGCCATAAAGCCATTCATTTATTGAAAAACGGATGTCAAGCTTTCTTAGCCCATGTTATGGACTTGAACAAAAACACGTCAGATTTGAATAATATTTCTGTTGTTAGTGAATTTCCTGACGTATTTCTTGAAGAACTTCCCAGTCAACCCCATAACATGAAGTTGAATTCTTTATTGACCTTGAACCCGGTACAAAGCCCATTTCTAAAACCCCATATCGAATGGCTCCTATTGAACTTCAGGAGTTAAAAGTCTAATTACAGGAATTGTTAGACATCGGTTTCATTCGTCCTAGTACGTCTCCTTGGGGTGCTCCTATTTTATTCGTAAAGAAGAAAGACAAAAGTATGTGACTTTGTATTGACTATCAAGAATTGAACCATTTCACCATCAAGAATAGGTATCCGTTACCTCATATTGATGACCTGTTCGACCAATTGCAAGGAGTACAATTCTTTTCAAAGATGGATCTTCGTTCTGGATATCATCAGCTGAAGATTAAAACTGAGGATATTTTAAAGACTGCCTTCAGAACTCGGTATGGGCATTATGAATTCTTAGTCATGTCTTTTGGATTGACTAATGCTCCTGCTGCCTTCGTGGATATGATGAACCGTTTATTAAAAGAATATTTAGATCAGTTCGTTGTTGTCTTTATTGATGACATCCTCATCTATTCCAAAAGCCGTGAAGATCATGAGCGCCATTTGAAGTTGGTACTGCAAAGGCTTCGTGAAAACAAGCTATATGCAAAATTGAAGAAATGCGAGTTCTAGCTTGAGGAAGTAGCATTCCTTGGGCACGTGGTGTCAAAACATGGAGTATCTGTCGACCCAGCGAAGATTGAAGCCATACAAAGTTGGGAGTAACTGAAGTCGGTGACCAAAGTACGTAGCTTTCTGGGCTTAGCTGGGTATTATCGGAGATTCGTGGAAAGATTTTCTAGAATCGCTACTCCGTTAACTCAGCTGACTCAGAAGGATACAAAATTCGGTTGGAGCGAGGATTGTGAGAAGAGTTTTCAAGAACTCAAGAGGAGACTCATTTTGGCACATGTTCTACCATCTGGTTCTGATGGATTTGTTATCTACAGCGATGCATCAGGCAAAGGGTTAGGATGTGTTCTCATGTAACATGGAAAAGTCATAGCCTATGCCTCGTGACAACTCAAAGAATATGAGAGGAATTATCCTACTCATGATTTGGAGTTGGCAGCAGTCGTTTTCGTGTTAAAGATTTGGAGACACTACCTGTATGGGGAGAAAGTGGAGATCTATACGGATCATAAAATCCTCAAATATTTCTTCACCCAAAAGGAACTCAACATGCGGCAAAGACGTTGGCTTGAGGTGTTGAAAGATTACGATCATACCATCCAATATCATCCTAGAAAAGCGAACGTAGTAGCTGACGCATTGAGTAGAAGATCATACGCGGGTACGAGTGCAATGGTGTTAACACAAAGGCCCATTTGGTATGATTTGCAAAGGATGGAGATAGAGATGATGGCTCCAAGTACCCACATAATGATATCAAATATACGAGTAGAACCGATTTTAATTGATAAAGTTAAAGCCGCTCAAGCTACGGACATGGAGCTGATGCGTATGAAGAAAAAAGTGCAAGAAGGTGCTATTCCAGAAGCAAGAATCGATGAAGAAGGAATACTTCGAGTCAACTCCAGACTTTGTGTTCCTAACGATTTTGACTTGAAGCATAGAATCATGATGGAGGCACACAATACACCGTTTGCAATCCATTCTGGGAGTACCAAAATGTATCATGAACTTCGACATACATTTTGGTGGAGCAATATGAAAAGAGAGATCACGGAGTTTATCTCGAGGTGTTTAACTTGTCAACGTGTAAAAGCGGAGCATCAAGTACCAAAAGGTCCATTGCAACCACTTGAGATTCTGAAATGGAAGTGGGAACACATTACTATGGATTTTGTTACGGGTCTTCCCAAGGTTTCTCAAGGCATAGGTGAGATTTGGGTCATTGTTGATAGAATAACCAAGTCTGCTCATTTCTTACCTATACGTGAGACTTATTCCCTTGAATGTCTTGCTAGTATGTACGTGAATGAGATTGTGAGATTGCATGGCATGTCAGTATCCATAGTTTCGGATCGTGACCCAATATTCACTTCACGATTTTGGGTTAGCTTACAGAAAGCTATGGGCACGGATTTACGATTCAGTTCAGCATACCATCCTCAAACGGACGGGCAATCAGAGAGGACTATTCAAACCCTTGAAGATCTATTAAGACTCTGTGTTCCAGATTTCAAAGGAAGTTGGGATAAGTACTTGCCACTGGTGGAATTCTCCTACAACAACAATTATCAGGCAAGTATAGGTATGGCTCCATTTAAAGCCTTGTATGGACGAAAGTGTCATTCTCTAGTATGCTGGGACGAGGTGGGTGAAGCAACGTTGTTGGGACCAGAATTGGTATGCATAACTACAGATAAGATCCAAACGATTAGACAACGTATACAAACGCCACATGATCGACAAAAGAGTTATGCGGATCTTCATCGAAAGGATGTAGAATTTAGTATTGGAGATCATGTATTGTTACGTGTTGCACCATGGAAAGGAGTTACAAAATTTGAGAAGAGAGGAAAGCTCAATCCACGATTTGTTGGTCCATTTGAAATTCTTGACCGAATAAAAAATGTGGCTTATCGACTCGCATTATCTCCAAGCATGTCTCGTGTTCATAATGTTTTTTACATATCCGCGCTTCGTAAATATGTGAAAGACCCGAACCACATAATTGAGTTAGAACCAGACGAGATAGCCGAAGATTTAACGTACGAGGAGGTACCTGTTAAGATCTTGGATAGGAAAGAGCATGTTCTACGCACGAAGGTTATACCACAAGTTAAGGTTTTGTGGAGAAACCATGCTATTGAAGAAATGACATTGGAGTTGGAATCAGAAATAAAAGCGAGGTATCCTCACCTTTTTGAAACACCAGGTACGTACGTCAATTTCGAGGACGAAATTTCATAAGGAGGGGAGGTTGTAAGACCCCAACTTATTAATAAATGAAATTAAATTTCCTCTATTTATTATTTTGAAATAGAAAGGGTTAATTTGATTAAAGTAGTTAGTTATGGGTAAAATGCGCAAATATTTCAAATAAACAAGTGGTTATAAAATATTCATTTTTGGTCGGTGAATATTCGTTTGGTCGTGGAATATTCTTACTGTCGGAGAATATTCGTACCACGGCGCAGCCTTGTGTGGGCCCCATAACGGAAAGCGAATGGATGAAGAGAACGACAAGTATAAGTTATTTATAAATAACGGCGTAGTTGTTACCGTTAATACTGTTGGAATACCCGGTGGTTAAAATACAGTAGCACACGGTATTGCACCAATTATTGATTCTTACGTAAGAAGGCACTACTCAATAATTGTTACAGTAGTTATTGTTCAATATTTTATTTTAATGATTTAATAATTGCTGCGTTGATATTTTATATTATTGTTGTTTCAATAATTGTTGCTGCACAGTATTTTCCATTATCAGATCAATAATTCATATTATTTGAATAATATTATTAGATAATATTATTAGCAATGTCTATAAAGTTCTGTCTAAGGAGATATTTTGGTCATCTAATTGCGAGCCAGTATGGAGAAATCCTTATTAGAAAGGCCCCTCTTTCCTGGGAACGGACTTGTTGTCATAAATGTGATTCTGTAATATTATTTGTGAATAATTAATTATTGATTCATATGATAAGGAAATATTTATTTTATGTGGATATAAATGTTGGATATATTTATTGTGGTTAAAAATGAAGGAGTTAATGTTGAGGTGTTTTATCAGTATTTTTATCGGAATGGAGGTATTAAAAATCAAACCAGGATTTTTAAGAAATATTGCGGGGGTTATAATTTTTAATCCGACCGTTGGATCGTAGTAATTTTTGTATATGTTATTCATATATAAGTTGAGTATATGTCCACAAATTTTTAACCATTAAAAATGAACGTATGATTTGTTATGTATTTTACGAGATGACTGGTTCAGAAATTGTAGAAGTTGCGAAATTTGTCATTTTGGTAGAAAATTCTAGAATTGGTGGGCCCCACTTTTGGTTGGTGAAAATGTGCTGAGATTTTTATTCAAATGTGGTGGGTGGGAATAGTAGCAGGTAAAGCCATCAGGTTGTAGGTTAAGTCTGCTTCGGCATGCTAATATTTTCCTATAAATAGAGGGCTAAGTTAGAATTGAAAATCACACCAGAATTCATAAGTTTTCTCTCTTTCTCTCTCTAGATTATTGAGTGTATTTTGTGAGTATTTAGATACTTTGAGAGTTGCTATTCAGCACAAGTTTCATTCAGCCTCATATCCGACATTCAGTCAAAAGTAAGGTTATTTTGAGGTAAAGGATATTATTTTCTTCTTAAATGATATTATTTTATTCAATATCATTATGCTGAAATATTGATATGAACTTTTTATCAAATTTGGAACTTTTTGTGCCGAGATTACTATTCACGTATACGGCACTATTCACGTATACGACACTATTCATGAATACGACACTATTCACCGAAAAATAAAATTTTCTTCTTTTTATTCAAGATGGCTATTATGGTTACTATCTTTGATTGTATCCATGTTTTGATCTTTATTTTTAAATTTTGCTTCACAATTGATTATTATGAAGTATTATTAATCTTGGATAAACTGTTATACGAATCCCTACTATTTGTCCTTCTGTCTCACTGGATTCGTTTTTTTAAGATATTTTTCATAATCCTCAGTCCTAAATGATGATATTAATGAATATCTTTGGCCTGTAGTGCAAAGATGTATGATTACCTGTTGAGATGAACATGACTGTCTGGTGATACAAATGAATATCTTTGGCCTGTAGTGCAAAGATGAATATTTGGTTAAAGATGATTATTAATTGATGTTGCAGGGATAAAATATTGATGATGGACTTTTAAATATTAGAAGATTGTAGAATTCATTCTCTAGTTGACTCTTCTAATGGTTTGTTGTTTCCGCTGCAGTTGTTGATCTAAAACTTGTTGTCGATTATATTCTATCATATTTTTCCTTGTTGAATACTAATGATAATTTGTTGTATATTATCTTAGTCATAATATTCTTTACTGGGCTAGTTGAGCTCCCACTTTTCCTTTTTGTTCCATTTTTCTTCTAAGGAGGTGAGAACATAGCAGGATCTAGTCGGGGTATGGAGTGATGGTTCTAGAAAGATGTTTTAGCAGTCCTCACTATTTCTGTAAAATAGTGTTTGAATAATTATAATGAGGATTTATTTGAGTGTGGATATTGTCCAGAAGACAATATTTGTATTTAAACTCACAGTATGTGTTGTTGTATTTTGCACGACAATTGTATTATTGAAGTTGTAGTTTGCTTTCTGTACCATGTATTTGGCGACTCAGAATGGGTGTTGTATACCTATTTTGGGGGGAATCACAGCCAGTCCCATGCCTTAAGGCCCGCGCCGCAGTGCCAAGGGTCAAACCGTAGAGCCACCGCGCCGCAGCGCCACTTTGCAGAATGTCCAGAAATGAAATTTTTCCATATTATTCAAGTCTAAGAATGTGATAGTAACCTAATCTAATGTACATAAAAATAAGTTAGACGTATAATGAGATGTTAAAATAGATTCTTAACATGTCAATAACGCATTTAAGTATGGATTGAATTATTGAACGCATAGTTAGCTTATTGTTCGTGTAGGGTAATATTATGTGACAATAAGTGTGATAATTTGACTAAGTATAGTCATAACCAAAGTTTAGACAAAAGAATGAACTTGTGATGACTAGTTACATTATAATTTACTGGTATTGTGAATGAAAATGATATGTAGGATTAATTCTAGGACCGTGTATAATTAACGTGTAATCTACGCAAAATGCAAGCTTCCTAACCCTACTTGTTATCATTATTCAAGTTTATAAATTACGTCGAGTAAATTCTCATTATTAATAATCAAGTTCAATTTGTTATATTAAAGATTGTTTATCTTTTCGAAGTATGATTCCGTTATACAATACTTGTTCTATTGTATACCTCTTGAGAATGTTATTCGATTTAAATATCATTTATTGTTGAACCTTGTTAGACTAGTGAACCCTTATTGATTTGACTAGTCCATAGTTGATGACGTTCTAAATTCAGAACCCTTATTGATTTATCCAAACCAAACTTCCTTTGGTGCGGACTCTAATGTCAAACTGAGATGAACAACCCTGTATAGGGATTACTTATGCATTAGCGTTAAGATATTGTGCACAGTATGGTACTAAGGGCTGATCCCTCTAAGTACGAGTAGAAGAGTCCATAGTCTTATGACTGTTAAAGGTTTAAAGTATAACCCTTGATAACCTAGGACGTAGTTCAAGGTCTTATGACCCTTAGAAGTTCTTTTGATTCTTGTTATTTATTCTTGATTCAAAAGTTGAGTTTTATTCCAGAAGTCTTTGATTCACTCGTATGTTATTATATTGTTATTTCATTATTATACTCGTGGGCAATCGTGCTCACTCTTGCGTAATAATAAAATTACAGTTAAGAACAAAAGGTCCGACGAGCCCTCTACTAGTAAAGACAAGGGCAAGATGAACAAGAGTTGAAGACTTTTTGTTTTATGTGATGATGTATTTCTGTTTTAGACTTATATTAATGTTGTGTAAGATGATTAATTGTTTATGTTCCGCAGTTAAGATTTAAGGTTAGTATGACCTGGGATATTTGTACTTATTTCAGATGATGTAACTCCTTAAGGATATGATTTATTTCTATCTATTTTTGTTTTCATTTATTATGGGCAGATAGAAGTATGACATTTGAATAGTGAACACCAAATCATGTGGAAATTGAAGTACCCGGATTTGGGGGTGTCACAGGTTGGTATCAAAGCTGTAGGTTATGAAGCTTAGGTGGGGGAACAACCTTAGGTAGTAGCCTTGTAGGAAGAACGTAGTGATGAAAAACTCTTATTGAGTTCTAAGAAATGAATTTCTTAATTCATTGAAGATAATAAATGACTTTATGTGCTTGTGTGTTAATTATGTGTTCGCTAGTATCGATTAGTAACTAAAACTTAAAATTATGTTGTCAGGATGTCGGATGTTGGAGGAGCTAGTCGAACTGGGGATGAGGAACCCCGAGTACCTACAGAGGAGGAACCCCAAGACATTTATGTCGTCAGGGAGTAGTTAGTACAGAGAGAGCCATCTCCGTTGATCACTATTGTTGGTTAGGAGTATGAGCCTAAGACTGATCCAGAGGAGGATCCTGAGGAAGAAGATGAGTTCCCACCGAACTCCATTGATGCTGAGATGTACGATGAATTATATAACCGTAACGTAAAGATACTGTTCAGGATCTGACTGAATGGGCGATTATTCAACATATTACCATCGAGCAGAAAGATAGAGAAGTTGTGACTCTTCACACACGTCTAGGAAACGTAGAATGGGATTTGGTCCACGAGAAGGGTCAAACCGAGGAGAAGTCTGAAGAGATAGAGAAGTTGAAGAAGGAACTGAAGGAAAGCTCAGAAAGGCTAACCATAGTAGAGGAGGGATGGGTAAGAGAATCACGTCATGCTGATCTTGCAGAAGAGGATTGTCGTGCGAAGAAAGCTAAGCTTTGGGAGATGTACGCTACATTACAAAACGCAATGGATGAGGCCCAGGATGGAGTTATGAGATACCCAATTCAGTTTGAAGGACTAGCATCGTACATGCTAGATCGCAGGACGATGTCTCGCATCATGGAAGAGGAACGTATCAAGGCTATTCGGCGCCTTAACAGGCAGTGATATGATTTGTTTAATTATGTGAATACTTATCTGGTATTTAGATGTAAATTCCGATGTGTTTATAAATAAAGGAATATTTTAATGTTTTAAATCCTGTATATTCTTTATCTCGGGATAGTTAATGTAAATAGCAGTGATGCTATCGTATGCTGTTAAAATTTTTTGATTAAATATAATATATCAAGTTGTTTGAGGTAATATGTTAAGTAATTATGTTAGATTGTTGAGGTAAGCCTTAATTATTTCGAGAATATAATAAAGATCTAATAAGCATATATTTTAATAGAAATATGCCGCCGAGAAGAAGACAAAACCATCAACCAGCTCAAGAAAAATCAACGAACAATAACAACGCCAATGCTAACCCCGTTCAGTAATTGGTGAATTTAATAGCTGGAGCGATGAATAATCAACCTCAAGCTCCACTGAATACAACGTTCAAAGATTTCAAGGCAGTGGGATCGCCAGAGTTTAAAGGCTCCATGAACGCGATAGAAGCTCAGACTTGGGTTATGGAGATGGAGAAGGTTTTTGATGTCGCTAGAGTCAGAGAGGACCAGAAGACCACTTTCGCAACGTTCATGCTGAAATCTGAAGATAACTATTGGTGGCAAGCAAATAAGGTCCGTGGAGGAGAAGGTGTGATCACGTGGGAGAGATTCAAAGAAATGTTTTTGGAAATGTATTTCCTAAATGGAGGTTCAGTTTTTAGAGTTGAAACAGGGGAATATGTCCATACCAGACTATGCGGCAAGATTCAATGAGTTGGCTAGGTTCGCCACATATCTAGTGTACACAGATGAGAGGAAAGCAAGAAGGTTTGAATAAAGAATAAAGCCCTGGTTGTATACTAAAGTGTCGATGTTTCAATTGAAGACGTTCTCTAGAGTACTAGAGAAAGCCATACCCGCTGAAGGTGGAAGCGATACAGTAACCAAGTATAATCAGGTTCAGAAGAAAAAGAAGAATGAGAGTGAAGAAATTAACAAGGCTAGTGGAAGCAACACATGAAGTAGTAATAATCAGAAGAGAAGGTGGTCTAACAACTCATCAACTAGAAATTAGCAAGGAGGTCAGAAGAAAAGGATCGAAGTATGCCCTACCTGCGGGAAAGCTCATTTGGGAGTATGTATGAAAGGTAAACGAGTGTGCTACATATGTGGTCGGGAAGGCCACATAGCACCTAACTGTCCTAACCCAAAGAAGGGTGCTTGCTTCACTTGTGGCTCAAAGGATTATCTAGTAAGAGACTGTCCTAAGAAGGGATCTGAAGGGGCAGGATCAGGAGGTAATAGGGGAAACAGCGGTGGAAGCACTCTGACTATCACAGGACCAACTGCAACCAACCGACCGACCGCCAGGACATTCAACATAACAGTGCAGGATGCAGTGCAGTCTTGTGATGTGGTGTCAGGTATCATTTCGATCAATAAAGTTAATGCTTATGTATTATTTGATTCAGGTACTACTTGTTCATTTATATCCGATGATTTTGCTAAGAACTTAGAATTGCCTAAGGATGAGTTAGAACACCCCATGAACATAGAAATTGAAAATAGAGAAATAATCCCTGTTAAGTACGTACATAAGAACTGTAAAGTGGATATTAAGGGTAATAGTATGAGCGTAGATCTTATCCCTATTCGACTTGGAGAATTTGACGTTATTTTGGGTATGGACTGGTTATTCAATTACGGGGCTATAATTGATTGCCAGAAGAAGCGTAATAACCTTATGACTCCGTCAAAGGTTGTGTTTTACGGTAGCAAGTCGCCTAGACAAGCGAGTTGTCTAGCGATGATGCAGGCCAGGAAGTTGTTAAGACAAGGCTGTCTAGGATATCTCTCTTACATAGTCGACAGTTGTAAGGAGAATCCAAAAGTAGAGGTGATTCCAGTAGTGAGGGACTTCGCAGACGTATTTCCAAATGATTTGCCAGGACTTTCGCCAAATAGAGAGATTGAATTTGTGATCGATTTGGCACCAGGAACGGCTCCAATATCGAAGGCACCGTACCGAATGGCACTGGTAGAGATGAAAGAATTGATGGTACAACTATAAGAATTACTGGACAAGAAGTACATTCAACCGAGCGTATCGTCGTGGGGAGCGCCGGTGTTGTTTGTGAAGAAGAAGGAAGGGACAATGCGGCTTTGCATCGATTATAGAGAACTGAATAAGGTCATAATTAAGAATAGATATCCATTACCGAGGGTCGACTACCTGTTGGATCAATTGAAGGGAGCAAAATACTTTTCAAAGATAGACTTGAGGAGTGATTATCATCAACTGAAGGTGAGACCAGAGGATGTACCGAATATAGCTTTCAGAACACGATACGGTTACTATGAATTTTTGGTAATGTCATTTGGTCTAACGATTGCTCTTGTAGCATTTATGGGAATAATGAATGGAGTGTTCAAGCCATTTTTGGACAAATTCGTAGTGGTATTTATAGATGACATTTTGGTATATTTGAAAACCAAGGAAGAACACGAAGAGCATTTGAAGGTAATGTAAGAGGCGTTGAGAAGAGAGAAGTTGTATGCCGTGTTTTTGAAATGCGAATTTTGGATCGAGCGGGTACAATTTCTTGGGCATGTGATTGATAAGGACAGAATTTCGGTGGATCCATCCACAGTCGAAGCCATGATAAACTGGGATCAGCAGAGAATGCCGACGGAAGTACGAAGTTTTCTGGGATTGGCAGGATACTACAGAAGATTCATTCAAGACTTTTCCAAGATCGTAACTCTGTTAACAAATTTGACTCGAAAAGCTGTGAAATTTGTTTGGACAAAGAAGTGTGAAGAATGCTTTCAAGAATTGAAGAAGAGGTTGAGTACAACACCTTTGTTGTCTCTTTTGGATGATACAGGAAATTTTGTTGTTTATAGTGATGTGTCGCATAAAGGACTTGGCTGTGTGCTTATGCAAAACGGCAGAGTCATTGCATATGCATCACGACAATTAAAGGATTATGAGAAGGGGTATCTGACCCACGACTTGGAGTTAGCTGCAGTGGTTTTTGCTTTGAAAATCTGGAGACACTATCTTTATAGGGAGAAGTGTGAAATATATACAGGCCACAAGAGTCTGAAATATATTTTTACACAGAAGGACTTGAATATGTGCCAAAGAAGGTGGTTAGAGTTAATTAAGGACTATGATTGTAAGATTTTATACCTTCCGGGTAAGGCAAATGTGGTTGCTGATGCCTTAAGTAGAAAGGGTCGGGAGAAATTGATGATGTTGACCGCTCAGGAGGAGCTAATTTCAGAAATGGAGAAACTGGAGTTAGAAGTGAAGTATCCTATGGAAATTGATGAGAAGCTGTTTCAAATGCAATCAGGTATAACCCTAATGGATAAAGTTAAGGAGGCTCAACTTCAGGACGAAGAATGTAAAAAGGTGAAAAAGAAGATATCCAAAGGAACCGAACCGAGATTCAAGATGGATAATGAAGGAATATTGAGATTTGAGAGCAGAATTTGGGTACCGCCAGTACCAGAAATTAAGGAAGACATTTTGAGCGAGGCTCATAGTTCAAAATATTTGATTCACCCTGGTAGTACCAAGATGTACCAAGATCTTCGACAACATTTTTGGTGGCCAAATATAAAACGAGATGTTGCAGAGTGTGTTGCCAAATGTCTAACCTGTCAGAAAGTGAAAGCAGAACATCAGAGGCTGAGTGGGTTGCTACAACCATTGGAGATCCCAGAATGGAAATGGGAATATATTATGATGGACTTTGTGGTTGGCCTTCCGATAACTCGGAAAGGCTATGACGCAGTATGGGTTATCGTTGACCGACTGACGAAATTTGCACACTTTATTATGATCAAAATCAGATTCAACTTAGATTAGTTGGCAAGGTTATATGTGAAAGTGATTGTTTCGAGGCACGAAGTTCTGGTATCAATTGTTTTCGATAGGGATCCGTGTTTTACATCAAATTTCTGGAAACGTTTATAGGAATGCATGGGTACGCAATTGTGAATGAGTACAGCATATCACCCTCAGACAGATGGGCAAAATGAAAGAACGATTCAGACATTAGAAGATATGTTAAGAGCTTGTATAATGGATTTTAAAAGAAATTGGGATGATCACCTACCGCTCGTAGAGTTCGGCTACAACAACAGTTACCACGCAAGTATTGGCATGCCGCCTTATGAAGCGTTATACAGAAAAAAGTACAGAACTCCACTATACTGGGATGAAGTTGGTGAAAGACAATTACTAGGACCAAAATTAGTGCAGCAGACGGCAGAAATAGTTAAACTAATCCGAACAAGAGTGATAGCAGCTCAAGATAGGCAAAAGAAATACGCCAATCTACACCATAAAAATGTTGAGTTTGAATCGAGTAGTTATGTGGTCATGAAGGTCTCTCCCTGGAAAGGTAAGATCAGGTTCGGAAAGAAAGGAAAATTAAGCCTAAGATTCATTGGACCCTTTGAGGCACTAGGAAGAATCGGAGAAGTTACGTATGGGGTAGCCTTACCTCTAACAGTCGAAAATGTCCACAACGTCTTCCATGTTTCCGTTTTACGACCCTGCAAACCCGATTATAAGCACGTGATTGAATATAAACCCATCCATTTTGAGAAAGACTTATCCCATGAAGAAATTCCTGTTCAGATTGTTGACCGGAAAGAACAAGTTCTCAGAAATAAAGTAATACCTTTTGTTAAGATAATTTAGAGGAACCACAACGCTGAAGAAGCAACGTGGGAACTCGAAGATCATATGATGAAGAATTACCTTCATTTATTTACTTAAATTATGTGTAAGTGATTCTGGGGACATAATCTTTGTAAGTAGGGGAGAATGTAATGTAACGGGTCGAATTGATTGAGTCGTGATTCTGGAGACATAATCCTTTTAAGGAGAAAGATGTGACAAACGAGATTTTATAATTTAATTTTAATATTTATTAAATTAAATAAATATTTTTAATGATTTAATTATTAGATTAAATAACTAATTGATGAAATTGTGGTAGATTAATTTAATTATGTGTGTTATATTTATTAAATTAATGTGGAGAATTTTTATTATTCAAATTATGTAATTATGTGAACTTATTGAATTAAATGAAATATTTAATAAGCATAATGTTATTTTAATAATTAATTAGAGATTTAATAATTTGACATAATTAATCAATGAGAAAATTAATTATGTGATTATGTGAACCAATGAGAAATTATTATATTTTATTCAAATTAAATTAAACAAGATATTTGATTTACTGTGTAATTGGGTGTGACATGATTTAAACTATAGTATAAGAGAATCATTAAATTAAATGGTTTGGAGTCTATTATTGCCAGCCGAACGAGGCCCTAAGAAAAGTTAGTAGCAGTTAACCCATAATGGGTTAACTGACCACCACAACTGTGCTCAGTTTCCTTTTAATAAAATTATTACGTCTTATTTTTTTCATTTGTTTGCCAAGTCTGGAAAAATAGTCAGAGAGAATTTGAGAATTTGTCAGAGAGAATTTGAGAATTTATGAAGGAGATTGAGAGTGAGTGATTGAAGAAGCATCTGAGCCTACTAATCTACACTCCACGCTTTGGGTAATTTCTTCAACCTAGTTTTTATTTACGTTGTTTAAGTTTTATAAGAAAATAGCTTTCAAATTCTGTAAAATCTCTGTAATTGAAAAAGGAGTAAAGATTGTGTGTTAATATGTTAGTATAACATGTTTTACTATATATCGTGTAATTCCATAGCATCAGTTTCATAAAAAACAGATCGTAGATAGTTTATTCAAAGTTACAGAGTATGAAAATATGGCCATATGGCCTTACATTCCAAATTTAATACGATAATCATAAGTTATATCATAAATTTACACTTGTATATAATTATGCATGTTAAAACGAAGAAAACAAACTTTAAATGAACATATTCGGTGTTATAATGAACCGGTAGTGTTGATTTTCATGTTTTGTATTCAAAACTTTCAAAAACATCAAGAACAATAAATTATATGTTTTGATTCTACAAATTATGTGCTATAACATGTTTAAATCATGCTAGAAGGGTTGAGTAGTAAGTATATGTGTATTACAGTGTTTGGATATGTCTAATTTCGTGTAAGAATAAATTAATTGGAGGTTTTGGCCATATTCTGTAATTTTTTGCGAATTACAGAACTGTTACTGGTTCGCCGCGCCGCAGCGCCAGCCCCATTTCTTAAGGCCCGCGCTGCAACGCCATCTCGCCGCAGTGTCAAGGACAAGCCTATCTGTGGCGTTGCTGCGCCACTTTGCAGAATGTCTAGAAATAAAATTTTTCCATATTATTCAAGTCTAAGAATGTGATAGTAACCTAATCTAATGTACATAAAAATATGTTAGTCGTATAATGAGATGTTAAAATAGATTCTTAACATGTCAATAACGCATTTAAGTATGGATTGAATTATTGAACTCATAGTTAGCTTATTGTTCGTGTAGGGTAATATTATGTGACAATAAGTGTGATAATCTGACTAAGTATAGTCATAACCAAAGTTTAGACAAAAGAATGAACTTGTGATGACTAGTTACGTTATAATTGACTGGTATTGTGAATGAATATGATATGTAGGATTAGTTCAAGGAACGTGTATAATTAACGTGTAATCTACGCACAAGACAAGTTTCCTAACCCTACTTGTTATCATTATTCAAGTTTATAAATTACGTCGAGTAAATTCTCATTATTATTAATCAAGTTCAATTTGTTATATTAAAGATTATTTATCTTTTCAAAGAATGATTCCGTTATACAATACTTGTTCTATTGTATACCTCTTGAGAATGTTATTAGATTTAAATATCATTTACTGTTGAACGTTGTTAGACTAGTGAACCCTTATTGATTCGACTAGTCCATAGTTGATGACGTTCTAAATTCAGAACCCTTATTGATTTATCCAAACCAAACTTCCTTTGGTGCGGACTCTAATGTCAAACTGAGATGAACAACCCTGTATATGGATTACTTATGCATTAGCGTTAAGATATTGTGCGCAGTATGGTACTAAGGACTGATCCCCCCAAGTATGAGTAGAAGGGCCCATAGTCTTATGACTGTTAAAGGTTTTAAGTATAACCCTTGATAACCTAGGACATAGTTCAAGGTCTTATGACCCTCAGAAGTTCTTTTGATTCTTGTTATTCATTCTTGATTCAAAAGTTGAGTTTTATTCCAGAAGTCTTTGATTCACTCGTATAGTATTATATTGTTATTTCATTATTATACTCGTGGGCAATCGTGCTCACTCTTGCGTAATAATAACATTGTAGTTAAGAACAAAAGGTCTGACGAGCCCTCTACTAGTAAAGGCAAAGGCAAGATGAACAAGAGATGAAGACTTGTTGTTTTATGTGATGATGTATTTCTATTTTAGACTTATATTAATGTTGTGTAAGACGATTAATTGTTTATGTTCCGTAATTATGATTTAAGGTTAGTATGACCTGGGATATTTATACTTATTTTAGATGATGTAACTCCTTAAGGAGAGGATTTATTTCTATCTATTTTTGTTTTTATTTATTATAGGCAGATAGACGTATGACATTTGAATAGTGAACACCAAATCATGTGGAAATTGAAGTACCCGGATTTGGGGATGTCACATTTGTTTTGTTCCTTTGGGGGTATTCCATAATCGTTTGTATGTATTTACGATTTGGATCCATTTTTGCACTTCCTAACCCAATCATGTTCACTCCCTCCATATCATGTTGTAATAGAAGGTTGGGGTTGACATTTGGTAGTCCAGTTGTTGAACCACAACATCGCCACTTTCGATCAGATTTTGGATTTTATATTTGAAGGACCAACAATCTTGTGTATCATGTCCTAGAGACCCTGAATGGTAACCACATCTCTGGCTTGGATCATATCTTTTGCTTTTTGGATCAAGAGGTGGAGCTAATTCAATAATTTTTCTCTGTTTGATTAATAACTCCAATATGTTTTCCAAGGAATCATCTAGTGGCGTAAACACCCGATTTTTTGTTCTTTCAAATTTTCTCTTTCTGTCCTGGCACTGGTTGAATGCAGCCTATTGTTGAAATGGTAGATTGCCTTGCTTCTTCCAAATGGGGGGACTGTAGGTTGGTGTCCTAGCTTGCCCCAGTAAAACGAGGGATACATCTTCATCGCCTTTTTTGGTACCCTCATGGGATCGCTCACATAGTTGCCAGACTGTTTATGCTCGATGACTGCTTCCAAGGCCGTTAGATCTTTAATCTTGCCTAGTTTTAGGCCAATTTTTACCATTTCACCGTGTTTGATCATCTTTGAGAATGGTTTTCCTATGCCTGCTAGGACTCTTGCATATAATAGAGCTTCTTGTATATCAATAAATGTCATTATCATCTCAGTTTCTGTCATTGATGGAATGACTTGCACTGCCATACATCTCCATCTTTGGACATTTTCATGGAAAGAATCATTATTCTACTTTTTAACTTTGGTCACTTGATATCGATCCGGTGCCATTTGTGATTGATAATTGTACCGATTTAGGAAGGCATGGCTAACTCTTCCCAATTGTGGATTTTGGCATTATCAAGTCGGGCATACCAGGTTCTAGCCTCTCAAGTGAGACTCTTTTGGAATAGCTGCATTCTGAGCTTTTCATCTTCTGCATAAGATCAGAGTTCTCCAATGTATACCTTCATGTGCGTATAGGGATCGCCTGCCCCAATGTGCTTTTTAAACTTTGGGACTTAAAATTTGTCAAGATATCGAGCCCCTAGGAATATGCAGAGATCTGAATAGGTAACACTTCCAAGGATTCCTGTCCATTTTATTGACCGGATGGTTTCCTCCATTTGTTGGACTTTCTTTTTTATATCCCAGTTTCTCGATCATCCTCGAGATTTATAATTTCAGAGGTTTTGTTGGTTCCTTTATTGGAATGAGGTTAAGGTATCTAACCTTTCCCCTTTTTGTCAGCACTTTGATTGCCATCCTATGAGGATGACTCTGTGATGAGTGGGCTTTATACCTATAAATCGGATTCCTATTTGGACTTAAATAGTGTTTGTTCCGTCTATTTTTGTACAGTTTTATGTGTTTGTATTTGTTTTATGTGTAGGTGTTTATTACATGTTAGCTTAGACATATAATGGCAATCTGGAGGGACTCGACAGGATAAAGTAAAGAAAATAACAACTTCAATAAAAATAACCCCGCTGGGCCGGGGGTGCACGTGTCAAGATATTCAAGGCCCCGTCGGGGCGGGTATTACCAAAGTTACGAGGGTGCGCGGGCAGAAGAAAGAGAGTTTTGATGCAATTTGAACACTGAGGAGGCGTGGACTGAACGAGTTTGGCTCTGATTGGGACTAGAATTAGAACGTTTTTATGAGCTATTACAATAACTTATACAAAGGAACACATACATTAATCAATTAATCAATCAACAATCACAACTTTTGAAACCCTAATTTCTTGAAGACCATTGGAAGAGTGGAGCAGAAGATCAAGATCACGAGAATTACAGAATTGAGTGAGGATAAGGGTGGTGTTTTACTATTCTATCTCTTTTATTCAGTTTCTGTAATTGGGATGATGAATTCTTTTATGTATTTTGTTTTTAATTCATTAGTGATGAACTAAATTTCTTATTAAGCTTACAATGGATCTTTAACGTGGAACTATGATTATCATACTTTGAATTCAGTTTAATTAAACTATATTTTCAGTTCATCTACTGTGATTTGTGCTTAATTTATGAATTGATTGATCACCAATTTCATGTAAAATTGTATGGATTCGAGAGATCATATACGAATCTAGACTTAGTCCCAATAGCATGTGTTCATGATTTCTGCGTTTAGATGGAATTCTTGATGTATGTTTAGGATAGAGATATACCTAACATCGCATGTAATCGTGTAAGAACTTGGAATTTAAACCTTATTTGATTTTAATTCACATAGATATATAATGAATTAGTTAATTAGGGTGTTTTTCTTAAGTCAATCAATTGTGGATTTAAGTTAATATGGTGTTAGTGCATCGAGAGATGGCTAATTATACTTATGTGTTCTTGATTAATGAACTGAGATAGTTAATTGAATTGAAAAGAAGTGTGATAATTAGAATGAAACTTAAAGTGATGTTGTAAGCTTAATTTTCCATTATCTGATTTAAAATTTGTGGTAATTAGTTGTGTTGATTTATTTTGATTTCTAGTTTATTAGTTTCTATTAATTGCAATCATTAATTCGATTAGTTTATTAAAATTGAAATAATGTAAAGCTGGTAATTGTTAGATTAAAATTGATATTTGTCTATGTGGAAACGATATTCCATTTATCATTATATTACTTTATGATCACGTATACTTGCGTGCACTACGTATTTTAGATTTTACACCAACAAGTTTTTGGCGCCGTTGCCAGGGACAATTTTTGATTTTATTACTTTGAATACCAGTTTAATTAGTTCAGTATTAGTTAAAAAAATTTCTTTTTGTTTTTGTTATTTCTTGTTTCAGGTTCTCTTACTTAGTGTATGCAAACTCGGTCAAAGAAACCAGACTTACGTCCTTACGAGGACGACATTGAACGAAGGTTTCAGAGACTTAGTAAGTGGGTTAAGAAAAATCGAGAAAATTTTGATAAACAAGAAAGTATGGCTAAAGAGGACCAGAAAGCACTGAGGGACTATACTACTCCCAGAGTTTCAAAAATTTAGTCAAGTATTACCAGGCTTGCTGTAATGACCCCAAAATTCATACAATTCAATTATCGACTTTGGTCGTTAATAATACATCTAACTTCTGATTTTACATCATTATTCGATGTCAAACTTGATAAAATGCAGAGTAATTAAAACTTTTCAGCCTTCTTACTTTAATTCCCTGAATTAAAACCTTTATTATCTACATGTCTTTTAATCATATATAATCCATGATTCACTTTATTAGAGTTAATATATATATATATATATATCAAATCGATATCTTTTATACATCGGATAACTCCAACTTTAACTTTACAACTCAATATAAAACTATACATCATAAAACATTTAATACATCTCATGAATCTTAATCATTCTTTAAAGAAATAACAACTTTAGTTAAAATATTAATCTTCGTGTATTATTTCTGATCCACGTCATTCAAGTAGCACATAGTGTTACCTTCAATCATTAACATGCAAAAATGGTTATTTGCAAAGTTGAGCTCAACAGCCCTGCAAATATAACAGTTTTCATGCATCACGTAGTACATAAAAAATGCTTATCATACATCTCATAAACATTAAACTAACATAACAAACATGTTGCAGTTCATATAACAAGTACAAAGATTGACTTCCTTACTCAATCAGCATCAATTACTCAATCAATGTAGTCATAAATTGTGTGACGCCCCCAAATCCGAGTTCTCAACCCCGGGTTTGGTGCTCACTATCCATCATCAACATAAGCATTCTATATACTATTGCGGAATAATAAACATACGTTGTTCATTATAATAAAGTCTTATACAATACCCCAAAGTCTATTACCTTAACATAAACATACCGTACTTAAGTTACAAAAAGTAACACAAAAGGTTTACATAAACATTAAACATAGTAGTTCATGATACTTAAACATTTATAATAACTATTCTTGGACCTTTCCATTGCCCTTGTCCTTCTTACTTGAACTCTCTGGCTTAGCTAAAATAAATGTCTTGATATAGCAAGAGTAAGTAACTAATTTGCTTAGCAAGTTTAAGTACAACAGAGATATATCATGATTAGCAAGAAATTTATCGTTCAATGTTCAACAATAGAAATTAATTGCGAAAGAACATGAATTAAGTCTTGATAACTAAATATTCGAATAACAGATACTGAGTGGTCATAATGACCATGAACATATGCTAAGGTTGTCAGTATTTAAACCGGTCCTTTTAATAAGTTTTGGTAATCAAGGGGATCAACCTTTCATACCCGGTGTATTATGCATAAACACTTAATTTACGAGCAATAATTGTTTTTCAATAATGCTTTAATCAAATTGTTCTTTTTCTCAGTCTTGAGTCCTTACCAAATCAATTGGTGAAGAAAAGCTTTTAACAACATATTTGATTTAACAAATTTAAATATATTTGATCTAGCCGATACAATGAGCATAGATCCATATTTTAAACAGTGCATGAATAAAAGAACTTTAACTAATTCACAGTTCAATAATAATAGAACATGAATTTAATTGCACTGAGTGCGAGCATCAACAATCAATATAGATGTGAATAATAAACAATAATTATTCATTAACATGCTTTGAAAAGAATAACTCAAGTTTGAGTTAGAGAACTTGCCTTGACTGCGATCTACTGTTACACAATTTAATTTAATCTCTTTATTATAAAGACCTGTCATTGTTAAGATAGATCTTACAATCAGCATATCATACTTTATATCAGAATACAATTACTCTATCAGCAATTTACTTATCCACATAATCAATCACCTGAAAACATTCTTATTATTATCATCCTTTGATAATATATTATTTACTTTATCATATTTCTTATGATTTAACACTTAATCTTTTCCTTTTATTAGCTCTTCCTTATAATCTAGTAAGCTGAATACTGACATCATAGTCTAGATTATTCAAGCATGTAATCCAGCCACCTGGATTGGCTAATCCAGCAAACTGGATTCAACAAACTTCTAATCCAGCAAGTCTGGGTTCTAAATCTTTCAATCCAGCAAACTGGATTCAGCATTTTTTTTCAATCCAGCAACCTGGATTCCATAATTCCTTTACGAAAATACCAAATCAACATATTATTTTTCTATCCTTTGGTCATACTTATATACATGTATTTTATACATAAAAAGTATTTTTCCGTAATTTTTCAATTTCTTTTATTATTTTTTCAAAAATTATTTTTAGTGTGTGGCTTAAGAAATTAGCCCCATCATGCTCAACTCCAGAAATTCCCATCTCTTGGCATAATCTCATACATGTTAACGTGACCCTCCAGTTTAAATTTCGTGACCATCGGAGTTATAGAACTCCGGTTATAGCGATTTTCATCCAAAAAACCTAAATATTGAAATGATCATAACTTGGTCATTTTAAGTCGGAATGAGCTCATTTTTGGACAGGAGCTACTTTATGACATATATTTTCATGTACCAAAAGGCCGAAATTTATTTCATATTTTAAGTGGCCAAAATTACCCTTTCAAAATTTTGGGTAGACCCCGTTTTAGGATTTTTAGCTTTTACCTACTTTGCTAAATTCAGTCCATACGGAAATCTTCAACTCATTTTTAGGTGATTCTACTTGGGTTTGAAAGATAACTCATCATATTACTCTCCCAAATTTTTCCAGAATTTTTAAATGCCAGAAAAATGACAAAAATACCCCTTGCATTGACTGTCCAAAAATAGTTTATTTTTCTTTCAAAAGACCAAACTATTTTTGCTAAAACAGTTGCTACCACTTGTGTATTCAATATTTTTGAATGCTACCACTTGGGTTTAGTATTCAACTTACATATCTAGTACCCCTCTTTGACGGATCACAAAAAGAAGGTGTAGATCAAAAACGGTAGTCGATCAAAGGATGTGAAAAAAAACTAGAGTTTTCTAACAAAACAAAACTAGTTTTTCTTATATCCTTTTGATTCACTTTCTAACTCTCAAATATGTTAGATCCATACTTGAAACCATATAAAACATGTAGATAGAGGGTTTTAGACCTCAAGATCATAAACTTCAGATAACCAAGATAAAACAAAATAAAAAGAAAATCCACAAGTTTAAGATTTATACCTACATCTTTGAGCACTTCTTCTTACTCTTCCAAAGTAACTAACAAACTTAGGATACATCAATGGTGTATCTCTTCCTCTATCTCTCCTCCTTTCCACCAAATTTTCCCTCTCTCTCTCTCTCTTTCTCTTATGTTTTGCTTGGTTAACTAAAGAAAAAGTAAGATGAGATAAAATAAAAGATGAAAGAGAAGATAGTTTAATGTGTTGGACAAAAATATATAGATACATTAGTATATCTATATCTAATCCACTAACATATCTCCTCTCTCTCTCTCTCTTAATTATTACAAGATTACTTACTAATATGTTGGCTCCATAAACAAAATGACACCTAGCCCATTAAGTAAATATCTTTTGGAAATTTGGGAGCTTGAAATGATGACATTCATTCCCCCTTTCTCTCCTTATCTTTGGCCGGTCAAGTGGCCTTCTTATCTCCAAGTTTTGCTTTTGTTTTCATTGAAATATCTAGCATACTAAATGTCTAAAGTACCCTCATCAATTGGGCTACAAGTTGGGCCATTATAAAAGATGTTTTGGGCTTTCCACAAATAACCTATTGGACTTTTAATTAACTAGTTTGACTTACTAATTAATATGAACTTGGGCCTCCACCCTTAAATAATTATGCTACTAGCATACTTGCCCATTAAATTCAATAGCGGGCTAGCTCAACAATCAAATTATCTACAAGTCCAATACTTAAATAATTATTGGGCTTGTTTAAACTACTAGCCATCCTTAGTAATATTAACCCTATTATCTCATGAACTATTACTCATTATTATTGATATTTACACATTCACATCAATCAATAATGTTAATTAACTTACATAACCCAATTAGACTTGTCTTATTCAAGTTTATTGAGTACTTACTTAGGGTTTAACCTCTTAAATCTATTTCCTAGATTATTAAAATACTTAGGTTAGTTCACTAACTTATATAACTTATTGGTGAGACTTTCTTTAATATTATATCATATTATCCAAATAATCACTTCATCATCCATAAAATATTATCGATCATGTAATACTTATTTACGATGTATCATAGAAATTTTTTGGTTAATACATTCTCCCCTCCTTATAAGAATTCCGTCCCCGGAATTTCATTAAGGTTATTCAAAAAGATTTGGAAACTCTTTCCTCATCTTTTCCTCGAGTTCCCATGTAGCTTCCTCAGCATTGTGGTTCCTCCAGAGCACTTTGACAGAATGTATAACCTTATTTCTCAATTTCTGCTCTTTCCTATCCAAAATTTCTATAGGAATCTCCTCGTACGATAAGTCTTTCTCGACTTGAATCGGCTCATATGATATCACATGCTTGTAATCCGGCTTGTACGGACGCAACACTGACACATGAAACACATTGAGAATATGTTCCAGGTCAGGAGGTAGAGCTACCTCATACGCTACTTCCCCTATCTTCTTCAGTATTTCGAACGGTCCAATAAACCTTGGACTCAGTTTACCTTTCTTCCCAAATCTTATCTTCCCCTTCCAAGGAGATACCTTTAGAAATACGTAGCTTCCTACTTCGAAATCTCTTTTCTTACGATGAATAACTGCGTACTTCTTTTGTCGATCTTGAGCTGCTACTAGTCGAGCTCTTATCACTTTGATGATTTCCACAGTCTGCTGAACCAATTCTGGCCCCAACAATCTTCTTTCACCTACCTCGTCCCAACATAAGGGCGTTCTGCACTTTCTCCCATACAGGGCTTCATACGGTGGCATACCAATGCTTGCATGATAACTATTGTTATACGCAAACTCCACCAATGGAAGATGATCCTCCCAACTTCCCTTGAAATCCATCACACATGCTCTGAGCATGTCTTCTAATGTTTGAATTGTTCTCTCGCTTTACCCATCAGTCTATGGATGATACGCAGTACTTAACCTTAATTGTGTTCCCATTCTTTCTTGAAGACTCCTCCAAAAGTTCGACGTGAAGCACGGATCTCTATCAGACACGATTGATACTAGCACTCCATGTCTCAAAATAATTTCCTTGATATATAATTTTGCTAGTTGATCCAAATTATACCTAATCTTGATTGGCAAAAAGTGTGCTGACTTTGTAAGACGGTCGACAATCACCCATATAGCGTCATAACCCTTCTGTGTCGCTGGAAGTCCTACCACAAAATCCATCGTGACGTGCTCCCATTTCCATTCCAAAATTTCCAACGGCTGTAATAGTCCACTTGGTCGTTGATGCTCTGCCTTGACTCTTTGACAATTTAAACAGCGGCTGACGCATTCAGCAACCTCTCTCTTCATGTTTGGCCACCAATAATGTTGACACAAATCTTGATACATCTTCGTGCTTCCTGGGTGTATTGAGTATCTCGTATTGTGCGCTTCTTGAAGAATCTCTTCTCGTAACTCTGGTACTGCAGGTACCCAAATTCTTCCTTCAAATCTCATCAATCCAGTGCCGTCGATCTTATACTTCAACTCTTCGCCTTCAGCCAACCGTTTCTTTATGTTATCACATTCTTCATCATTCCCTTGTGATTCTTTCACATTGTCTAATAAAGTTAGACTTGCTTCCATTTCTATTACCTTATCTGAATCCTTTGGATTTTTCACCTCCAACTCCATTTTCTCCATTTCTCTTACTAATTCTTCTTGTTCTGTTAATGCAAACAATTTTTCTTGGCTCTTCCTACTTAAAGCATCTTCCACTACATTAGCCTTGCCCGGATGATATAGAATATCACAATCATAGTCCTTAATCAATTCTAACCATCTCCTCTGCCTCGTGTTTAACTCCTTTTATGTAAAGATGTACTTCAGACTCTTGTGATCTGTGTATATCTCACACTTTTCTCCGTAGAGATAATGTCTCCAAATCTTAAGGGCAAATACTACTGCAGCCAACTCAAGGTCATAGGTAGGGTATCCCTTCTCATAGTCTTTTAACTGTCATGACGCGTACGCAATGACTTTACCATTCTACGTTAATACGCAACCTAGTCCCTTATGTGACGCATCACTATACACTGTAAAACCCCCTGTACTATCTGGTAAAGATAACACAGGTGCTTCACTTAATCTTTTCTTTAATTCTTGAAAACTCTGTTCACATTTCTCTGTCCACACATACTTAACAGTCTTCCTCGTCAGATTAGTTAATGGTGTCGCTATCTTTGAGGAATCTTGAATAAACCTTCGGTAATATCCTGCCAATCCCAAGAAACTTCTGATCTTTATCGGTGTCTTCGGTTGTCCCCAATTTTTCACCGCTTCTACTTTTACTGGATCAACAGAAATTCCCTCATTATCGATGACATGCCCCAAAAATTAAACTCTCTTCAACCAGAACTAACACTTTGAAAATTTAGCATATAACTTCTCTTTCCTTAAGGTTTCCAACACAATTCGTAGATGTTCAGCATGCTCCTCTTCAGTCTTCGAATAAACCAAAATGTCATCAATGAACACCACCACAAATTTATCTAAATATGGTTTAAATATTATGTTCATCAAGTCCATAAAAGCTGTTGGCGCATTCATCAGTCCAAACGACATCACTAAGAACTCATAATGACCGTAACGAGTTCTAAATGTTGTCTTTGGTACATCTTCTGTTCTCACCTTCAACTGATGATAACCAGTTCTTAGGTCAATCTTCAAAAAACATCTCGCTCCCTTAAGTTGATCAAACAGATCGTCTATTCTTGGTAACGGATATTTGTTCTTGATTGTCACCTTATTCAATTCTCTATAATCCATACACAACCTCATCGAACCATCTTTCTTCTTTACAAACAACTCCGGTGTTCCCCACGGAGATACACTAGGTTGGATGTACTTCTTATCCAACAACTCTTGTAGCTGGATCATCAACTCTTTCATTTCTACCGGAGCCATTCGATACGGCGCTTTCGATATCGGTGCTGTCCCCGGTACTAAATCAATCACAAACTCTATCTCTTTATCTGGAGGAAGTCCCGAAAGTTTTTCTGGAAAGACATCCCCAAACTCATTAACTATAGGTATCTGCCCCATGTCCGAATTCATAACCCGTGTATCCACTACATGAGCCAAATAACCTTCACAGCCTTTTCGTAACATTCTTCTGGCCTACATCATCGTCAGACAACTTGTTTGCCTTGGCAACTTGCTACCATAAAATACAACCTTTGACTTATCTGGGGTCTTAAGCTGTATACTCTTTTTCTGGCAATCTATAACTGCCTCATGGTTAAACAATCAATCCATCCCTAAGATAACATCAAATTCTCCTAAGCGTATCGGGATTAAATTCACGCTTAACTTATGTCCCCTTATATCCACACCACAATTGTTATGGATAAACTCTACAGGGATCACTTCTTTATTTGCAACTTCTATATTCATTGGGTTCTTTAACTTTTCAAATGGTAAGTTTAATCTTCTAGCAAATTCATCAGACACAAATGAACAGGTAGCTCCCGAATCAAATAATACGTAGGCATTTATATTATTGATCGGAATAATACCTGACACCACCTCCTTTGATGCAACTGCATCTTGCACAGCCATGTTGAACGTTCAGGCTGTCGGTTTGCTCTGCTGCGTTGGCCCTCCAATAGTCAACTTTGTTGAACTGCTCTTGTTTCCACTTCCTCCATCTGTATTCTTCTTCAATGGACAATCCTTGAATCGGTGCCCCGTTCCTCCACAAGAAAAACAACAACCTTTCTTCGGCTTAGGACAATTTGGTGAAATATGTCCTTCTTGGCCACAATTATAACATACATTTTTCCCTTTCATACACTCTCCAGAGTGATTCTTTCCACACTTCGAACACGCTACCTTCTTCTGCTGAGTATTCCCTGGTTGCGCTCCTGATTCATTGCCACTGTTGTTCCACTTACGTTTCTTGCTGTTACTGCCACCACTACTCGCACCTTGATGACCACCTTCAATTTTCTTCTTATTCTTCTCTCGGTTGAATCTAGAAACTGCCTCACTACTACCTTCTGCAATGATGGCTTTTTCTAACAGTCTTGAGAAGGTAGCAATTTGCAACACTGCAACCTTACTGTGAATCCACGGCTTCAGCCTATTTTCAAACCTATGTGCCTTCCGTAGTTCTGTATCCACCTGATGAGGTGCAAATCTAGCTGGCTCATTAAATTTTGCTGCATATTCGGCAACTGACATGTTTTCTTGCTTTAATTCAAGAAACTGCACTTCCATCCTGGCTTGCATGGCCTCTGAGAAATAACTTTCTAAGAATAACTCCTTAAACATGGTCCATGTCACTACCTCTGTTTCGGCTCTAGCTTGGTTCGTCTCCCACCAGTAATTAGCCTCACCTTTCATCAAATAGGTAGCAAAAGCCGTCTTTTGCTCTTCGGCTACCCTTGCAATGACAAAGGCTTTTTCCATCTCTTTCACCCATGTTTGAGCCACTATAGGGTCCGTAGTTCCGCTAAATTCTGGTGGTCCTACAACTTTAAAATCTTTAAAATTTGCCAATCTATTATTCGTTTGCCCCCTTGCTGCAGGTGTACGAGTTCGCATAGCTTGAGCTATCATATTAGCGAAGTTTTGCATTGGGTCATCTTGATTTCTTTCATTATTCACAGAACGTTCCTCCCTCTAGTTACGATTTTGACGTCTTGGCGGCATTATCTGATTAAACAAAACTTTAATTTATTACATCGAGTTTAATTATATGATATATCTTCTAAGTGTTTAAAATATAACATGTAATTTAAACTCTAACAATCATATTATCATAATGTTGTATTATCGAATTCAACCTGCTAAATTGACTAATTCAGCTTGCTGAATTAACATATTCATCTTACTAAATTCACATATTCAGCTTACTGAATTACACATTCAGCTTGCTGAATTAACATATCCAGCTTGCTGAATAACACATTCAGCTTGCTGAATTAATATATTCGATTTACTGATTTTTTTTTCAAACAGACAACTTCTCATTTTAATTCATAATACTTTTCTATTTGATCCAACATGTAATTATAATAATACATTTATATTCATATACCAAATTTTAGAGTCATATATTCACATACTTGGCATATTTTTATAAACGTTAACTATCCCATTTTTAAACATCAAAAGATGGGATCTACCAAAAGACATACTCCCCTATTCACATAAGATGGGGATACATCATATTTACATACTACCTCACACCTACTGAGGTTTACATCAAACATAAAACCCTAATAATCAAAAGGGGTACTACTGCATCTATAAACAATAGAAAGCTATTAAACTATCACTGCGCGTCTGGAGAGGGTGCGCCTGAATGCTCCTGTTCTGGTGGAAAGAGTACATCCATAAGTCGACGTCTAACAGCTCGACTCGACTCGCCTATCTCAAAGGATCTCCTCACTCCCACTTGGGGACCAGTATATGCTGCATCTAAAGCCCGTCCAAAGGACTCCATCCTAACTCGTCCAGCCTCTGCTTCAACCTCTAACTGATCCACTCTTCTCGCTGCTCGGACCCAAGCATCCTCAACTCGGACCCTGTCAGCAATCTCTAAGTCAAACCTCAGGTGTAACGCCTGATGCTCAATACTCAATATCGCAAACTTATTATGCTCTTGTTCTAATATCTCTCTCAGCTCAGTATTCTTGGCAACCATATGAGTAGCCAAGGTCGTCTGCTCCTGCAACTGTATCTTCATCTCAGCAAGCTCATTCTGAGCTTGATATGCCAGTTCCTTGTATTGAGTTTCAGTAAACTGAAGAGTGGCATTCTCCTACTCTAACTCTGTCACTCTATTCTCCAGCGCCATGTTATTTTCAAACAAAACCTCCATCACATCCTCATCACACTCGTCACTAACAGCATGATCCTCTACTGGATCTAACGGCTCTTGCTCGACTGTATGGCTACCTTGTCCTTCCTCAGGCATCCTATAACCAAACAAACACAACATCAGTATCACAATAAAATATATTCATTGATAAAATGAAACAATATTTTATTATGCACACTGCATACTAGATGAATCTCCACAATCCA
This sequence comes from Panax notoginseng, assembly GCA_016801055.1. Taxonomy (NCBI): domain Eukaryota; kingdom Viridiplantae; phylum Streptophyta; class Magnoliopsida; order Apiales; family Araliaceae; genus Panax; species Panax notoginseng. The sequence continues at coordinate 171,423,211 of CM029016.1, forward strand.
CCTCTTAGCACACTCTATACAAGTTTTCTTCTAAGGTTATAACCTAAGTTTCGCATCCTAGAGTTTATAACCTACAGCTCTGATACCAATCTGTGACGCCCCAAAATCCGAGTTCTCAACCACGGGTTTGGTGCTCACTATCCATCATTAACATAAATATTCTATATACTATTGCGGAATAATAAACATACGTTTTTCATTATAATAAAGTCTTATACAATACCCCAAGTTCTATTACCTTAACATAAACATACCGTACTTAAGTTACATAAAGTAACACAGAAGGTTTACATAAACATTAAACATAGTATTTCATGATACTTAAACATTTATAATAACTATTTTTGGACCTTTCCATTGCCCTTGTCCTTCTTACTCGAACTCTTTGGCTTAGCTGAAATAAATGTCATGTATAGCAAGGGCAAGCAACTAATTTGCTTAGCAAGTTTAAGTACAACGAAGATATATCATGATTGGCAAGAATTTTATCGTTCAATGTTCAACAATAGAAATTAATTGCGAAAGAACATGAATTAAGTCTTGATAACTAAATATTCGAATAACAGATACTGAGTGGTCATAATGACCATGAACATATGCTAAGGTTGCCAGTAATTAAACTGGTCCTTTTAATAAGTTTTGGTAATCAAGGGGATCAGCCTTTCATACCCGGTGTATTATGCATAAACACTTAATTTACGAGCAATAATTGTTTTTCAATAAGGCTTTAATCAAATTGTTCTTTTTCTCAGTCTTAAGTCCTTACCAAATCAATTGGTGAAGAAAAGCTTTTAACAACATATTTGATTTAACAAATTTAAACATATTTGATCTAGCCGATACAATGAGCATAGATCCATATTTTAAACAGTGCATGAATAAAAGAACTTTAACTAATTCACAGTTTAATAATAATAGAACATGAATTTAATTGCACTGAGTTCGAGCATCAATAATCAATATGGATGTGAATAATAAACAATAATTATTCACTAACATGCTTTGAAAAGAATAACTCAAGTTTGAGTTAGAGAACTTGCCTTGACTGCAATCTACTGCTACACAATTTAATTTAATCTCTTTATTGTAAAGACCAATCATTGTTAAGATTGATCTTACAATCAGCATATCATACTTTATATCAGAATACAATTACTCTATCAGCAATTTACTTATCCACATAATCAATCACCTGAAAACATTCTTATTATTATCATCCTTTGATAATATATTATTTACTTTATCATATTTCTTATGATTTAACACTTAATCTTTTCCTTTTATTAGCTCTTCCTTATAATCTAGTAAGCTGAATACTAACATCATAGTCTAGATTATTCAAGCATGCAATCTAGCCACCTGGATTGGCTAATCCAGCAAACTGGATTCAACAAACTTCTAATCCAGCAAGTTTGGGTTCTAAATCTTTCAATCCAGCAAACTGGATTCAACATTTTTTTCCAATCCAGCAAGTTGGATTCCATAATTCCTTTACGAAAATACCAAATCAACATATTATTTTTCTATCCTTTGGCCATACTTATATACATGCATTTTATACATAAAAAGTATTTTTCCGTAAATTTTTAATTTCTTTTACTATTTTTTCAAAAATTATTTTTAGTGTGTGGCTTAAGAAATTAGCCCCATCATGCTCAACTCCAAAAATTCTCATCTCTTGGCATAATCTCATACATCTTAACATGACCCTCCAGTTTAAATTTCGTGACCATCGGAGTTATAGAACTCCGATTATAGCGATTTTCGTCCGAAAAACCTAAATATTGAAATGATCATAACGTGGTCATTTTAAGTCGGAATGAGTTCATTTTTGGACAGCAGCTACTTTAAGACATATATTTTCATGTCCCAAAAGGCCGGAATTTATTTCATAATTTAAGTGGCCGAAATTGCCCTTTCAAAATTTTGGGCAGACCCCATTTTGGGATTTTTAGCTTTTACCTACTTTGCTAAATTCAGTTCATACGGAAATCTACGACTCCTTTTTAGATAATTCTACTTGGGTTTGAAAGATAGCTCATCATATTACTCTCCCAAATTTTTCCAAAATTTTTAAATGCCAGGAAAATGACGAAAATACCCCTTGCATTGACTGTCCAAAAATAGTTTATTTTTCTTTCAAAAGACCAAACTATTTTTGCTAAAACAGTTTCTACCACTTGTGTATTCAACATTTTTGAATGCTACCACTTGGATTTAGTAGTTAACTTACATATCTATCACCCCTCTTTGACGGATCACAAAAAGAAGGTGTAGATCAAAAACGGTAGTCGATCAAAGGATGTGAAAAAAAACTAGAGTTTTCTAACAAAACAAAACTAGTTTTTCTTATATCCTTTTGATTCACTTTCTAACACTCAAATATGTTAGAACCGTACTTGAAACCATATAAAACATGTAGATAGAGGGTTTTTAGACCTCAAGATCATAAACTTTAGATAACCAAGATAAAACGAAATAAAAAGAAAATCCACAAGTTTAAGATTTATACCTAGATCTTTGAGCACTTCTTCTTACTCTTCCAAAGTAACTAACAAACTTAGGATGCATCAATGGTGTATCTCTTCCTCTATCTCTCCTCCTTTCCACCAAATTTTCCCTCTCTCTCTCTCTCTCTTATGTTTTGCTTGGTTAACTAAAGAAAAAGTAAGATGAGATAAAATAAAAGATGAAAGAGAAGATAGTTTAATGTGTTGGACAAAAATATATAGATACATTAGTATATCTATATCTAATCCACTAACATATTTCCTCTCTCTCTCTTAATTATTACAAGATTACTTACTAATATGTTGGCTCCATAAACAAAATGACACCTAGCCCACTAAGTAAATATCTTTTGGAAATTTGGGAGCTTGAAATAATGACATTCATTCCCCCTTTCTCTCCTTATCTTTGGCCGGCCAAGTGGCCTTCTTATCTCCAAGTTTTGCTTTTGTTTTCACTGAAATATCTAGCATACTAAATGTCTAAAGCACCCTCATCATTTGGGCTACAAGTTAGGCCATTATAAAAGATGTTTTGGGCTTTCCACAAATAACCTGTTGGACTTTTAATTAACTAGTTTGACATACTAATTAATATGAACTTGGGCCTCCACCCTTAAATAATTATGCTACTAGCATACTTGCCCATTAAATTCAATAGTGGGCTAGCTCAACAATCAAATTATCTACAAGTCCAATACTTAAATAATTATTGGGCTTGTTTAAACTACTAGCCATCCTTAGTAATATTAACTGTATTATCTCATGAACTATTACTCATTATTATTGATATTTACACATTCACATCAATCAATAATGTTAATTAACTTACATAACTCAATTAGACTTGTCTTATTCAAGTTTATTGAGTACTTACTTAGGGTTTAACCTCTTAAATCTATTTCCTAGATTACTAAAATACTTAGGTTAGTTCACTAACTTATATAACTTATTGGTGAGACTTTCTTTAATATTATATCATATTATCCACATAATCACTTCATCATCTATAAAATATTATCGATAATGTAATACTTATTTACAATGTGTCACAAAAATTTCTTGGTTATTACAAATTGACTTTAACATTTCCTACTTTTAACATATATATAACACATTATATTCTTTGTAATAAAGATTTAAAACAGTTCATCATCAAGTTCACATAGCAAATAGGAACTAAAAGACTTGCCTTGATCGTTGTTTACCAATAACAGTTTAACAGCTTACAGTTATCTGCACTTCACGTGCTCTACACAATTATATAATCATTCACATTAACTATTAGACACATAGCAATGCATAGTAGTTGTAATGTAAACTTTACTCTATATCTGATAACCTTTCCTATCATCAATACACAATGTTCAAGTTGATTGTGTTAACTTTTGACTTACATCTTACTGTATTACTTCTTAGGTCATACTCGAAGTTCATTTAAGTGTTTAAGTCTTGCTAGGATAACTTATTAGTTTTATTTTAACCCCATTCAATATCTTATAATATTCATTTTATTTGATTTAAAACACTTTTTACGTTCATTTGACACTTGTCACGGCGTTTTGACGTTCATTCGTCACACGCCCAATTTGTCTCTCTTTTGTTTGCTTAGTATGCTTATACAACTTATCTAATATATCATTTATTAATGTTAAGCATCATTATATTTAATAGCATTCATATTTTATAACTTAGAACAACATTTTTTATCATCAGAAGCACTACACTTGCATACGTGCATGCTCGACGCCCTCCAATTGTCTTTGAAAAGATAACAGTCCCAAAGATGGCCATCTTTACCACTAGTAACGACCTCAAATTGAATAACGTAAAGAATAAACGTTGTATGTCTATTCATCCTTGTTTCGGATCATCTTGAATCGCCTCAATTCGAGTTTGTATGCAAAATTAATGGTTGTTTTACTACAGGAGGTCAAAACAGTCACACTGGACAAACCTAGAGCGCAGCTGGGCCCAATTAAGCCTTGGGCATAGCATAGCTATGCCCTAGAGGGTAGATGCACCCCAAGAGACTTAGGGCACAGTGCAGCTGCGCCCGTTAGCAGAGCCAGGTTCTGTAGTTTACTGTTTTCGTGATTTTTGAACCTTTTCTCCTTTTAATCCTCATAACTTGAGTTATACACATCCAAATTAGTCCGTTTTTGATTCTATGGATTCGTAATTTATAGTACTACACCATACTAGAATTATAGCATTTTACAGAAACATTAACAAACCTAAATCTTCACCTAAAACTCATGTTCATATTAGTTTTATATGTTTTAACATATTTAGCGTAATCATTCACCACTGATTCGATTCCTATCCAAATCAATCCATTTAACCTTCATTGTTTTCGTAGTTCAATATACTAACAATATCTTGCACCAATTTTAGATTCTATTCATGAACTAACCCTCAATTTTGACTCCAACATAAGCCAAAATGTACATATTCAACCAAAACTCAATTCCTTATTTTAAAACATTATTGCATGAATTTTATTACTAAAAACTCATCTTTAGATGACATAGAATGAATTGTACATATCTAAGAACATATATAATCCAATTTCTTGACAATTCCTCCATCAAAATCCATTTACATAGAAAAACTCAAGAAACTAAAAACAAGAGTTTTAGGGTTAAGTTAGTACCTTTGATTCCTTCTTAGTTTAATTAGATAATCAACTACTTGATAAACCTTCTTCTTTTTCCTTTGATTCTTAGAATTTCTCCTCTTTCATTTCACAGAATTCTCCAACCTTCTGTAAGTCTCTACTCCTCTGTATTTTGCAAATATAACTGATACACACTTACATGTTTTTATTTTCCTCTTTACTCAGCTCTCAGTTATACAAACCCAAAAGGTTTTAACTGATAAAAATGCCAAAGGTCTCAAAACCTTGTTTGGCTAGCTTCAATCTAATTCCTATAATTCATTTTTATAATTTAATTATTATATGATTACAAATGCCACACCCAATTTAATTAAATCAGATTCCTCATTTGGCCAACACAACATTCACTTAGCCAATACATTAAAAATTTTATTCAACAAATCAATCATTTATTTTAATTATTATATTAAATTAGAATATTTTCATCAAATATTTATTTTACTCAATAAATATTCCAATTAAAATATTTATTTTATTTAATAAATATTTTAACTATTTACGAAATTCACAATTATATTACATTAACATACCACAATTATATGTAATATATTACTCTCTCGTTTTATTAAGCAAATATATTCACATTAATTCATTATTTTAATTAAGTGAATTACTCACATTATTTATGAAATATAATTCATAACAATTCCATCACCAATCAAGGCATACCAATTAAATTATATTATTCTATAATATAATTTGCATCTTAATTAACTAATATTATTCAGTTAATTTCTTTCGCCACCATTTTCCTTTTTCATAACTATTTTTCTTCACTTTCGTTAATAGTTTAATCGACTATTACATCTCATATAAATTTAATTTCTTCACACCAAAACACATAATTCAAAATATATACATCTCAAAATAAGAATTTTAATTATTAAATTCTTATTTTAATAATATATAAAAATTCAGGTTGTCACACCTGCGATAGCTGCAAATCACTTTGAGATAAAGCATGGGACGACTCAAATGATATAGAATTCAGTACAGTTTGGGGGATTAGGCAATGATGACCAGAACAAACACTTGGTTAGCTTTCTGGAAATTTGTGATACCTTCAAACACAATGGGGTATCTGATGATGCAGTAATACTTCGTTTATTTTCGTTCACATTGCGGGACAAAGCAAAAAGTTAGTTACACTCACTACCGCTACGGTCGATTACTACGTGGGATGACATTGCTCAGAAATTTTTAGCTAAGTTTTTCCCACAAGCGAAGACTGCGAAGAAGAAGAATGAGATTACCATGTTTGAACAGTAGCATGGTGAGTCTATGTACGAAGCTTGGGAAAGATACAAGGAACTGCTAAGGAAGTGTCCACATCACGGACTACCCAAGTGGCTGCAAATGAATTCTTTTTACAATGGACTGAATGGTAATCTCCGTACTAACATTAATGCAGCGTCTTGGGGAGCTTTCATGGCTAAAAGTTTTGAGGAAGCATATGAGCTGATTGAGACGATGGCAGCTAACAATTACCAGTGGCCCACAACAAGAATGACATAGCCTAAGGCAGCTGGGGTGTTAGAAGTAGATTGAGTAACAGCTCTTGTAGCGCATATTTCAGTATTGTCAAAGAAGATAGATGCTCTCACGAGTGCACAGACTCAGCAGATGGCATATATTTGTGAATTGTGTGCTGGGGAACCTCCGATAGAACAGTGTGCCATTAATCCAGCTACAGTTCAGTTTGTAGGCAGTTGTAATAGAATACATCATAATCCATACCAGAATGCCTACAATCCAGGGGCAAGGAACCATCCAAAATTTTTATGGAGTAATAATCAAAATCAGCAGGTTCCACGACCATCTTATCCCCCAATTTTCCAAAATCAGCATCAACAGCCATCTCTGCATCAAGAGAAAAAGTCAGATTTGGAAGAGCTATTGTTGAAATACATATCGGGTAATGAGGCAACTATAAAAACGTAAGCAGCAGAGATAAAGAACAAAGAAAATCAGATGGGATAACTTGCATTAGCATTGAATAACAGGCCTCAAGGGACTCTACCAAGTGACACTGAGAAGAATCTAAGGGGAAATCATGAACAGTGTCAAGCAATCACATTAAGAAGTGGAAAACATCTTGAGGGACAAAGTGCATAAAATTTGTAAAGGAAAGATGTCAAGGGAAGTGAAGATAAAGTGGTTGAAGAGAAACAGAGTGAAGACAGGAAAGTGGATAAGAATCAGGTAGATGTTGAGCCAGTTGTCTATCCTCCACCACCATTACAGCAGAGAGTGCAGAAGTAGAAATTGGATAAGCAGTTCTCTAAGTTTTTAAAAGTATTCAAGAAATTGCATATTAACATTGTAAGACCCCAACTTTTTAATGAATAAAATCGAATTTCCTCTATTTATTATTGTGAATAATAAGGTGTTAAATTGATATAATGCTTTGGTTATGGGTAAAATATGCAAATTTTTTAAAAATAAGTAAGTGGTTATAAAATATTCATTTTGTCAGGAAATATTCGTTTGGTCGTGGAATATTCTTGCCGTCGGAGAATATTCGTACGACGGCGCAGCCACTTGTGGACCCCATAACAGAATAACTGTCAGATAAAGAAAATAACAAATATGAGTTTTTATAAATAACTGTGTAATTGTTACCGTTAACACTATTAGAATACCTGGCGGTTAAAATACAATAATATGCGTGGTTGCACAGTAGCACACAGTTTTATACCGTATATTTGAATTATTAATTCTTACGTAAGAAGGCACTACTCAATAATTGTTACAGTAATTACTGTTCAATATTTTATTTTATTGATTTAGAAATTGCTGCATTGATATTTTATATTATTGTTGTTTCAATAATTATCACTGCACAATATCTTCATTATCAGATCAATAATTCATATTATTTGAATAATATTATTAGATAGCATTATTGACAATGTTTAAGGAAGTTCTGTCTAAGAAGATGTTTGGTCACCTAATTGCGCGCCAGTAAGGAGAAATCCTTATCGAAAAGCCCCTTCTTTCCTTGGAACGATTTGGTTGTCATAATTGTGATTCTGTAATATTATTTGTGAATAATTAATTATTAATTTATATGATAAGAAAATATTTATTTTATGTGGATATAAATGTAGGATATATTTATTGTGGTTATAAATGGAAGAATTAATATTGAGGTGTTTTATCAGTATTTTTAATCTGACCGTTGGGTCGTTGTGAGTTTTGGATATGTTATACGTATATAAGTTGAGTATATGTCCACAAAATTTGAACTGTTAAAAATGAACGTATGATTTGTTATGAATTTTAAGAGGTGACTGGTTCAGAAATTGTTAAAGTTTCGGAATTTATCACTTTGGTGAAAAATTCTAGAATTGGTGGGCCCCACTTTTGGTTGGTGAAGAAATGTGCTGAAATTTTTGGTGGGTGAGAATAGTAGCAGGTAAAGCCATCAGGTTACAGGTCAAGTCTGCTTTGGCGTTCTAACATTTTCCTATAAATAGGATGCTGAATTAGAATTGAAAATCACACCAGAAATAAGTTTTCTCTCTTTCTCTCTCTATATTATTGAGTGTATTTTGTGAGTATTTAGATATTTTGAGAGTTGCTAATTAGTGCAAGTTTCCTTCAGCGTCACATCCGATATTCCAGTCAGAAGTACTGCTCTTTTGAGGTAAGGGATTGTATGGGATAGTAAGGGATGTTATTTTCTTCACAATGATGTTATTCTTTCAATATCATTATACTGAAATATTGTTATGAATTTTATTGTGGAATTTCTACCTTTTTCATGTCGGGGTTACTATTCACGTATACGATACTATTCACGTATACGACACTATTCACGTATACAACACTATTCATGTATATGACACTCTTTACGTATATGACATTATTTACGTATACGATACTATGTATGAATACGAGTTACTATTCACGAGTTACTATTCATGAGTTACTATTCACAGGTACTATTCACGACAAAATTGATTTCTTTTTCTGACCAAATTATCATTGATTTATGAATCTTACTATTGAAATTAAATGCAGTTGTTGATCATATTGTTTTTATTATCATATATAACATTTTAATAATCCTAGTGATGAAATTTCTCTTTAACTTGAGTGTAAAGATGGGTAGATTATTGGTGTGATCATGACTATGGGTTCTCTTTGGCCAGTAGATTATTAGTGGTCTCTAGCTGTGAAGGTTCTCCCTAAACAGTATGGAAATAATTTTATTAAGAACTTTGAAATAGTGTGTTGTAATTTATATATCATTTAGTAGTTATATTTGGTGAATCATATAGGGTGAGGCGAACCCAACTTTGGAAGGGTGATTTGCCACTATAATACAAGATGTCTAATGACATACAACCTCGTGTCATCATAAGACAAGGTTGTGCACATCCACTTGCTGAGTATATCTACGAGCACTACCTATATAATCTTGGTGTTTGGTTGAAGTATAATTCTCAATTAGAGACAGTGGAGATAATGATATGTCAATAGAAGACTCACCATTGGAAAGAATATGATAGTAATCTTCTCATTTTTCTTTGGGGTCTATTGGGTCAACCAAGGATAATTCTGTGGACATATGATATCTATCATAACCTAGACGCATAGCCTCCCATGTACGAAGGTTTCCTTGAGCACTTTCCAAAGATTTTAATTTCTAAAATAGTTATTGACTGTACCTTTATGTAAGGTGTCATTGTGACGTACTATCCAAGGTTGGGACATGAGTCACAGTTAGTATATATTTGTATTCAAACTCACAGTATATGTGTTGTTGTATTTTTCATGACAATTGTGATAATGAAGTTGTAGTTGTTTTCTGTACCATGTATTTGGCGACTCAGAATAGGTTGGGTGGAATGGACCTATTTTGGGGTTGTCACAAATATTCCTTTCGCAGAAGCCCTAGAACAGATACAGAGCTATGCAAAATTTATGAAGGGTATTTTGTCGAGGAAGAAGAAGTTAGAAGACTATGAGACTGTTGTATTGACGGAGGAATGCAGTGCGGTATTACAGAGAAAGTTGCCTCTAAAGTTAAAAGATCCGGGAAGTTTTACTATTCCATTTGCAATTGGTAATCAAGATGCGGGGAGAGCTCTATGTGATCTGGGAGCAAGTATAAATCTCATGCCACTATCCATATACATAAACTTGGGTTTAAAGGAAGCTAAGCCAACAAACATCAGTCTACAGCTCGCAGATCGATTAATAACGTATCCATTGAGGATAGTAGAAGATGTGTTGGTAAAAGTGGACATATTAATTTTGTGGTGTTAGATTTCGAGGAAGATAAGAGTATCCCAATAATCTTGGGATGCCCATTCCTTGCAACTGGACGAACTCTATTTGACGTGCCTAATTGAGAATTGATCATGAAAGTGTTCGATCAGGCAATGAAAGTGAAAGTGTTTAAAGAAATTTTAATCCCTACTGACAAGGAAGATAGTGATTTGATCGAGAAATCTGGAAGTGTCAAAAACAAGGATTGTAGAGAGGTTGGTGGTCTTAAAGTGCTGATTTAGGATAGTAAGTCAACTTCATTTCTGGAAATGTAGATGAACGGGCATGCAATAAATCGTTGTTGGTTATGTGCGATAAACAAATAGCATGTCGAAATTATCCTAACTGATCCAGGCTAGACATAGGGAGTTTTCAGGCTGAAAGACTCAAAAAAAGCGCTCATTGGGAGGCAACCCAATTTTCTTGATATTTACAGTATTTTAGTTTCATGTTATTCAATTCATAGTTTAGTTAATGATTTAGTAATACTTAGCTCATTTTTGTATAATTCATAGTTAACTAGTTAGTTATTATAGTAATTTCAAACATGCTTGCTCAAACTCTATGATCTTATCTTATATTGTTGATTTTATTGGTTTAAGTTGGACAAGCAAGCGAGTCAAACTAGCTGAAAATTTCAAATTCTATAGAAGAGGAACCCCAGCCCTGGCGGGCCTTTTCCTCACCTAACACACCAGCCCCGGTGGGGGGTTCTCTGTAATTGCCCACCCCGGCGGGCTTTGTGGGCCAAATTGACCTGCCCTGACAGGGGTATGGGATTACAGAGAAATAAAAAAATGCCTGCAGAACATGTTTCTCCCCACTTCATCACCCATAACCGAAACTTAAACCACTTCATCCCCCATGAAATCTCCCATACTCCTTTATTCTCCATAGAATCCGTCCGTCATTATCACTCTATTTAACCTAATTCCTGAATTCTATCATCTCACACCAAATATCCATCAAATACTTTAATCTCATACACCAAAACCTTGGTTTTCATCCCACTTTGGGTTTACAGCAAGGGAGAAGAAGGAGAATTCAAAATTGGTCAATCAAACATTACACAATCATCATCAATTGGGGAAAATCAGTGTGATAAGCTATTATCATCAATCTTTCTTCAAAGTTTGGATTTCAGTCATAACATTTTGGGGTTTTGTAGTTGTGTGCATACAAACTGTTTGGGAATTTACCAAAACCAAAGTTTTGGGGATTTGTAGACAACAATTGTGAGCTATGGCACCGAAAACTCCTTCTAAGCGCCAATGGGGCGAAGGTTTATCACCGCCGACCCAAAGTTATGATAAAAGAATGGTTGTTATTGTTAATGCGACAGACAAGTATGACTATCTCGTGCCCAAACCACTAACACAAGAGAGAGGTTTGAGGCCTAATGCATTTGATGACCAAATGCAAAGACAGATACATGAACAAGGTTGAGAAGTATTCACAGATGATCCAGACCCTTCTATTATGAATGCAGTAAAGGACTTCTATGCTAACGCAGAGGATAAGGCACCATATGTGACATTTGTGCGGGGTAAGCAAGTTTCGTTCATTGTAGATGCTATAAATTAATATTACAGTGTGCGAGCCCTAGTAACATGTCAATATGCTCAACTACGTGATAATAATCTAGACTATGACCAGATCCTCAAAGAAATTTCAAAACCTGGCACTATTTGGGCAAAGGAGAGAAAGGGTTGCACCCTATTCATGAGCAAGGATTTGAGCCTATATGGAAAAATCTGGTATGAGTTCCTTTGTGCAAAGCTACTTCCTTCAACACATACCAATGAAGTTACAAATGAAAAGGTGCTACTCCTCTATGCAATAGTGAAAGATTTTGACATGGACATCAGTTCTATCATCAGCTTCTCCATTTGGCGATGTCTGTGCGGGCCATTTTCAGGAGGATTGCCACACCCTTCACAGATATGTGGATTGTGCAGGTAGACTGGCGTTTGATGGTCAGGTGTTGAGCTCGTGCAGTAACCCCTCCAGCTTCTTGATTCTAGGATGATTGTTCGATACTCAGTATGGGCTGGAGTGGTGTCGTATCCTCGCTATTTAGCGTTCATATTTCCAGACGCTCCTGAGGAAGAGGAGGCAAAGGATACCTTAGAGGATGACGAGTTCAGGGCTGATGAGGTGACTAGTGAGGATGAAGCTGCAGTGGGTAGCATGTCTACCAAGTATATATTTAGCACCCAATTTCGTAGGTTACAAAGGGCATCTTGATGAGAGAGATAAAGAACCAGATAGAAAGATGAAGAAACTGGCAGCAGGGCAGGATCACATGTTCAACTCAATGAATAGTTCCTTTGCTTCATTGAATGAAGCATTGCAAAGATTGAATCCAGCCGATGCGGATCAATTCTAATTTCCCGTCCCTGAGCTAATGCTAAAGTACCCTCCTTCTGATTATGATGTGGAGGATTTTCAGTACATATTCCACCGCCACCACCACCACATGCTTAACATGCTACATGCAAGTCCTCTTTTACTTTAATGCATTATTTTTACAATGAGGACATTGTAAGTGTTAAGTTTGGGGGAGTATTAGTTTATTGTTTAAGTGTTAGTTTAGTTTTTATGTCATATATTACTTTTCTTATTTATGTTAGTTTTTGCATTTAGTTAGTCATATCAATTATGTTTGCATTCATATAGTTACATTGTTAGTATTATAGTAATGTTTTACGTAGTTAGGTAATTTAGTATTGTAGATAGTTTATGTTTCTGTTTATTGTTAAGTCATATATTAAAAAAAACTAAAAAATTGAAAAATCTCAAAAATATTAGTTAGTTTGTTGTTTTTATATTGCATTTAGTTCATATTTGCATGATTCTAGCTGTTAGATGGTTTAAGTTTGTTTGGGCCAATGATGAGATTGGAATTGCATAGACAAGTATAGTATTGGCTATTAATGATTTGATGAGATTTCTTAGCATGATTTAGATCTTTATTTGTTTGAAACTGATATAATCAGGTAACACATTAAAAAAACAAGTATATTGACAGATTGAGTCTAAAATAATACATAATGGAATTCTTAAGGATAATGCTAGTTTGAATGAAAGGAACTCATGAATAGGGAGTGACGGCTAAGATTAGGCAGGAACCTAAGTTTGGGGGAAAATTTAGGATATAAGCTACGAAAAAAGAAAAAAATGAATAAATACCGTGGTTAGTCTAGTTCTGTGGCCTTTGTTACTTGAGTAAGTATGCCCGAGGGGATGTCTCTACAACTAGCACTCTAAAGCCTGACGGTATGGGAGTCGTTGGTTGAAAGCTCACTAAGGGGTAGCATTGAAAAGCCTAAGAGGACTAGACATTGCACAGCCATGAGAAAAATAAAATAAAAAGTGAAAAACGGGAAAAAGAGCGAAAAGCCCCCGTATGTGAATAAATAAAGCATAAGTATCCCATTTGACCGTTGAAATTAGTGTCGACGTCGAGATTTTTATTTTGTCCCTTTCTGTTCTTGTCTTTTGGTGTTCTTATGTGAGGTGAGATTTATTTGAAAAATAAGTTGTGAAAAGGTCCGACATGTATATGTCGACGATTGGACTGTAAGTGTCGCTAGTTGGTTTTATAAATGGTTGTACCAACACAACCAAGAAAAGGTTTGCACATTGACCCAATGATGTGACACTGCTTGACGGGTCTGTGAAACCGAGATTCGTTAGGGTCCGGTGACTTGGTTATGCGGAGGGAAGGTGTTAGGCACCCCCCGATATCCATGTTGCCACGGTGACTTCCACTTTTCAATTAAACTGTTATATGAATGTGTGTGTGTATTAATGTGCAATTATTTGGAAGTAGTGCTATGCCTCGTTGCGCCTATATACAAAGGGTTTAAATTTATGTATAAAAATTCAGTTTTAATAAGATATAGCAGTGATGTTTTGTTAAAAGAGGTTTTTTAAACCCCTGTGCTCAATAGTAATTGAGGCCTTTGATACTTCAATTTTATTATGTGTTTAGCATGATTGCTTTTATTTTCGAGATGTGAAGCATCTTTGAGAAAATAATATACATAGCAGTGCCGAATTCCTTTTGGGCATGAGAGCCATCTAAGGAAATTCAAACACCGTGAATAATTTACAAGTCGTGTACAGCTGAAAATGTCCATCACGGGAACCGAATCTAGATTTAGTAGATTGAATCTGTGATCACATGATTCCTAGGCTAACATGATGTAGCAATTTGTATGAAAGTTGTAAACAGTTATATATATGAAAGCAGTATATAAATATATATATATGTATGTGTGTGTGTGTGTGCAGACAATCAACCACCACGAAGCACCTCCATGGGAGATTGCAAATGTAAATAAAGCAGTAAAAACCAATCAACCACCACGAAGCACCTCCATGGGGAGATTGAAAAAATATAAATAAAGCAATAAAGCGATCAACCGCCTCGAAGTAAACTCCAGGCAGGACAAAATGTAAATAAAGCGGTAAAAGGTCACGAAGTAAACTCCAGGCTAGACTAAAACTATATATATATATATATATATATATATATATATATATATATATATATATATATATATATATATAAGCAGTAAATGCACTAGTTATGAAATCCAGGCCCAATAAAACAGAGTTTGATAGCAACAACATATTTATAAGTATTTATATATATAAAAGTATTAAACGCTCCGGATGTAAATCCCAGACTCATCGAACAAAGTTCGACAACAGTTTTTATATAAGTGTATATATATAAGCAAATAAATGCTCCGGACGTGAGTCCAGGCTCAATCGAGGCATAACTCGATAATGTTAGTCAATATACATAAATATATATATATAAAAAGAAATAAAAACCATGGACCGAAGTCCGGGCATACACACGTTACACGACTCTCAACGTGAAGAACTGTGTGTGCAAAAAGTGAGCAAAAGGCTTTAAATGATGTAAGAAGGCTTACAGTGGACTGCCAAAGAAGACTTCAATAGCTTTAAATGGAAGAACACATGGCTCCCACCGGTAAAAATATAGCAATATATAAGCTCACAAATGTTTAAAATGAGAAAGCACTCAGTTTATAGTGTGTACAGAGCAAATTGGACAGGGCTTTCTCGCCTTTTCTCTATGCAAAATGGCTGTCCCAAGCCCTCTACTTATAGAGGGGAGAGTCGCAGGTGCACCTACAGTAGCCGCATATGCACCTACAGCTTCCCGGGGTGCCCCGAGCAATGTGGGTCCCGTCGTCTCGAAGTATGTGCACTTAGATAACGCGTTGTTCGCTTGAACCTTCATAACTTTCAATCTAGGAGTACGATGGAAGTGTGCCATACCATTTTGGAAAGCTCTTTCTGAGGGATATACAATGAGATAGGATTTGACCTTTTTTTAATTCGGGAAGATGAGTCCATGACCGAAATAGCATTTCCTGGTTTTCGTCAGGCAGTCCGTTGAGCCATTTTGCGTAGTTTGCGCTCGAAAGTTATGATATGGTTCTTGTGGGACTTCCTTTGAAGTAATTGGAGTTGAAATGAATGTATTTGATTTGAGTTGAAGTGGAGTTGGCAAAATGACCATTTTGCCCCTCACGAGATTATCTTCGATTCTCACGCAGTTGTAGCAGTCTTTTCCCAGAGTTATCTCTAAGATTGTCATGTTGTTGACTCTGAATGTCCTCAGGGTTATCTCTGAGGTTGGCTTGACCTCCCGGGGTTAAATTCGGGTATTAAAGTTGATCTCCCGGAGTTATCTCTGGGGTTGGAACTGACTTTTTCGGGGTTATCTTTGGGGTTTGAAACTTATTTCCCGGGGTAATCTTCGGGATTGGAAACTAGATCTCCCGGGGCTATCTCTGGGATTGGATTTGATGTTGTGGTCCTCCAAGGTTATCTCTGGAATGTGAAAAAGACGCTTTTGTCCTCCTGCATAGTTAGTAATTGGAAAACAAAATTTCGAGTGTCTACAATTAGTAACTGTTTGATTTTAGCTGGATCTTACTTATTTTTGGATTTATTGACTTTTAGCTATATGATTCCTTTAAAGAGGTTTATTATGTATTTTATTTGGCTTTACATCAGTTAGCATGGTTGTTGAACACACACACACACACACAAACACACACACACTATGTCAGTTATAACATTAAGATTTGATGACTGACTGGAAATGTAAGACCCCAACTTTTATAAATAAAGATGAATTTTCTATAAATATCATTTTTGAATATTATGGAGTTAATTTGATATAATGTTATAGTTGTGGGTAATATTTATAAATTTTGTAAAGTACGCAAGTTGTTGTATAATATTTGATTGGTCGGAAAATATTCGTTTTAACAGGGAATATTCGTACAACGACACAATCATTGGTGGACCCCACAATGGAATTATTGTCGGATTGAAAAAATGACAAAAATATTTTATTAAAAATAACGGCGGAAGTTTTACCATTGATATTGTTGAACTACTCGATAGTAAAAGTACAGTAACACGTGTGGTTGCATAGTAGCACACGGAATTGATTATTAATGCTTATGTGAGAAGTCACTCAGTTTGATTCAATTATCGTCAGTTAATAATATGAATTATTTAGCGATAATAAAGTTTTGTTTTATTCGTATTATTAACGTAATAAAATAGAAATATCTTTTTATATAAAACAGAATACTTTATTAAAGTTATTCTATAAATAGAATATATTATATTTTATTTAAAAAAAAATTCTTTAAATATGGACCGTCAGATTAAAGTAATCAATCTGGACCATTCATGGATTAGTTACTATACATTCCATTTTTTTATAAATAGTAGTTCATTCCTTCATTATTTCTTACGAATTCACTAAACTCTAGAGAGAGAAACTATAGAGAGAGAGAAGAAAAGTATTATGCTACTTAACTACTTTCTTATTTCAGTTCTTCTTTAAAATGGTAAGGGGTGTTATTCTTTCTTATTCATGAAGAGAACTGTTGTTATTCTATTTCTTATTATTCTGTTGGAATAACCTATTTACGCGGTCTACCCTAAACTTGGTGACATTCTTCTATTATTCTGTTGGAACATCCTGTCTGTGTGTTTTACACTAGACCTGGTTCCGTTTTTATTATTATTCTGTTGGAACATCCAGTCTGTGTGTTTTACACCGGACCTGGTTCCGTCTTGTTATTATTCTGTTGAAACATCTTGTCTGTGTGTTTTACACCGGACCTGGTTTCATTATTTATTATTCTGTCGGAATATCCTGTCTGTGCATTTACGCTGGACCTGGTTCTATTATTTATTATTCTGTTAGAATAACCTGTCTGTGCGGTCTATCGCATGCCGGGTGATTTCTTTTGTTATTTCATTCTTTATTATACTCAGTTGGTTAAGTTTTAATTTATATATTCCATGAAATTAGTGGAATATCCTTGATAATTGCGTTTCATCTAGTATCTTTTCATGATAATATTATTCTAAGCATTCTTGAATTTTACTCCACAAAGCAGTATCATGTTGACAATTTGGACGTTGTTAATTCTTGGATAAATTAATTCTTGAACTTGTTTTATTAAATTCTTATATCATTGTCATCATCCTCATGTTTATAAAATGTTGAAAGTCATTTGTGGCCTATAGTGCATAGATGGACTGGGTATGATTATGACCAGGGATTATTCGGTATAATCATGACCGTAATGTTACAAATGATGTGGTAAAAGTCCTCATTGGCCCGTAGTGCATTGATGGACAGTTGTTGGCATGATCATGACCATTAATGAATACACAAATATTCTTGGCCCGTAGTGCATGGATAATTGTGGTCGTGATACTAAAGAATATCCTTGGCCGTAGTGAAGGGTGATTCGATGATGTGGATTATTTTGTTAAGCTGAGTCCCAGCGATAACAGTGTTGAAAAACCTTTTAAATCATAGAAGATAGTAGATTTTATTCTCTACTTGACTCTTTTAATGGATTTTTTGTTCCGCTGTAGTTAAACTTGGTGTTCGTTATATTTTATCAGTTTAACACTGTTGAAGGCTAATGATAATTTATTCTGCATTATCTTAGTCATAATATTTCTTACTGGGCTAGTTGAGCTCACCCTTTCGTTCACTGTTCTCTTCAGGAAATGAGAATATAGCTGGGACGAGTCGGGGAACGGAGTGATGGACCAGATGATAATATTAGTAGTCCTCACTATTCTGTTAAATAGTGTGACAATAAAATTAATGAGGACTCCTTTTGAGTTTGTATAGTCTCTAGTAGACAATAATTGTATTCAAACTCACAGTTATGTTTTGTCGTATTGTACACGACAGTTGTATTAGTAAGTTATATTTATATTCTGCACCATGTATCTGACGACCTAAGATGGGTGATGTATACCTAATTTTGGGGGTGTCACAGTTGATATCAGAGCTTAGGGATATGATCCCTGGCTAAGATGTGAGAATAGAACTAGGAGGGGAGAGATGGGGAATTCCTTCGCTAGTATGACCTACCTAAGTTTATTTGAATGGTATTTAATTGGTCGGTCAGAATATAAGGATAATATATGACATATCAATTAACTTTTGTTTTGTGGCAGTATCTGAAAATTGCATCTGAGAATGTTGAGAATAGCAATAGAGCACAGGCGACTGTTGATTCACCATATATCAATAATCGGGATAATGTGCATTAGGAAGGCGACAATCCTCATGCAAACAACAATACTGACCAAGTGATGAATGATGAAATGTTCAATGGCTTTATACAGTTCATGCAACAGCAGGCGAGAGCGGCTCCTGTTCAAAATGTAGGTGGAAACACTGAAAACTCTCGGACGGTCACCGCTAAATAGTTCAAGGAGCTGGGACCATCGGAGTTTAAGGGAGAGCCAAAACCACTTATAGCGGAAACATGGATAAAGTAGATCACCAAGATATTTGATGTCTTGGGATGCTCTGAGGAGCAAAAGGTTCCCTTTGCCGCCTTTATGTTGCGAGGAGAGGCAGATTACTGGTGGGAATCGATTAAGCGTACTCAACCTGCTGCACTGAAGATATCTTGGGAGAAGTTCCAAGAGCTGTTCAATGACAAATACTTTCCCGAAAGTGTTCATCACATGAAGGAGGTGGAGTTCATCAAATTAGAGTAGAATAATATGACCGTGTCTCAGTATGAGGCTAAATTTGCTGAGTTGTCCCGGTTTGCGTCCCACTTGGTACATAATAAAGAGCGAATGACGCGAATATTTTTGCGAGGTTTGAAACCTGAGATACGTCAACATCTTATTTCTCATAAATTGTATTTGTATTCAGATGTTGTGAATAGGGCTCAGTTAGTGGAGCGCGATAATGAGTCAACGCAACCAAAAGAGAGCAGTCGGCAAAATGATAATACTAGTGAGAGCAGTCATCGAAACGATGACAACAAGCGTGGAGGGAATCAACAGGCCAGAAATGGTAACCACTTCGGTGGTAATCAGGGCCAAAATAATAAGAATGGTCATTTCAAGAAGAGGAGATTCAACAATGATGGAAAGACGTCAGCACCAGCACCCGTTGTTAAGGAATGAGAACGACCATCTAACATATGTTTCAAATGCAGAGGGGAGGGGCACATCAGTCCAAACTACATGATGCCGTCTAAAGCATGTTATAATTATGGAAGAGAAGGTCATTTAGCTCGATTTTGTCGTTTACCAAAAATAAGTTCAGCCAAGATGGAGACACCAAAGGCCTTCCCAGAAAAGTCAAAACTGGTAGTGCAAGGGAGAGCATTTGTTGTGACTTCCCAGAAAGCAAGGAACCTGAATGAGGTCATCACGGGTAAGCTTATCATAAACTCTAACGAAGTCTATACTTTATTTGATACCGGTTCTACCCATTCTTTTATTTCTCCTACTTGCTCATCGATTAAATTTGACTCCGGAGAAATTAGACTTTGACTTATCTGTTGAAACTCCATTGGGAGAAACCTTCATTACATCCATGATTTATAAGTCTTGTTTGGTTCAAGTTAGTACCCACACATTACCTGTCGATCTTATTTCATTAAAAATACTTGTATTTGACGTGATTCTAGGGATTGATTGGTTAACTACTCATCATACAAAAATTGATTATTTTCGTAAGGTTGTTAGCTTTCATATTCCTAATTGACCTATTATGCGAATCCAAGCAACCAAACCATTAAAATCAATCGTTGTCATCTCAAACCATAAAGCTATTCGTTTATTGAAAAACGGATGTCAAGCTTTCTTAGCTCATGTCACAGATCTAAACAAAAATACGTCAGTTTTGAATGATATTTCTATTGTTAATAAATTTTCTGACGTATTCCCTGAAGAACTTCCTGGCCTACCCCCAGAGTGTGAAATTGAATTTTGTATCGACCTTGAACCCGGTACAAAACTCATTTCCAAAGCCCCATATCGAATGGCTCCTATTGAACTTCAGGAGTTAAAGATCTAACAGCAGGAATTGTTAGACATTGGCTTTATTCGTCCTAGTACTTCTCCTTGGGGTGCTCCTATTCTATTCGTGAAGAAGAAAGATGGAGGTATGCGACTTTGTATTGATTATCGGGAGTTGAATCATGTCACCATCAAAAACAAGTACCCATTGCCACGTATTGATGACCTGTTTGACCAATTGCAAGGAGCACAATTCTTTTCAAAGATCGATCTTCGTTCTGGATAACATCAGCTGAAGGTTAGAACTGAGGATATTCCAAAGACGGCTTTCAGAACTCCGTACGTGCATTATGAATTCCTAGCCATGTCCTTTGGATTGACTAATTCTCCTGCTGCCTTCATGGATATGATGAACCGGGTATTCAAGGAATATTTGGATCACTTTGTCGTCGTCTTTGTTGATGACATCCTTATTTATTCTAAAAGCCGTGAAGATCATGAGCAACACTTGAGGCTGGTACTCCAAAAGCTTTGTGAATACAAGCTTTATGCCAAGTTGAAGAAATACGAGTTCTGGCTGGAGGAGGTAGAATTCCTTGGGCACGTAGTGTCAAGTCGTGGAATATCTATTGACCCGACAAAGATTGAAGCTATTCAAAGCTGGGAGCAACCTAAATCAGTGACCGAAGTACGTAGCTTTCTTGGTTTAGCTGGTTATTATCGGAGATTCGTGAAAGGATTTTCTCGAATCGCTACTCCATTAACTCAGCTGACTCGGAAAGATACAAAGTTCGATTGGAGCGAAGAATGTGAGAAGAGTTTTCAAGAACTCAAGAGGAGACTCATTTCAGCACCAGTTCTAACAATACCATCTGGCTCGGAGGGATTTATCATCTACAGTGATGCTTCGAGCAAAGGGTTGGGATGCGTTCTAATGCAATATGGAAAAGTCATAGCCTATGCATCAAGACAACTCAAGGAATATGAGAGGAATTATCCTACTCATGATCTAGAGTTGGCAGCTGTTGTCTTTGCACTTAAAATTTGAAGGCATTACTTTTATGGGGAGAAGGTGGAGATCTTTACGGATCATAAAAGCCTCAAATATTTCTTCACTCAAAAGGAACTCAACATGCGACAACGACGTTGCCTTGAACTGTTGAAAGATTATGATCATACCATTCAATACCATCTTAGAAAAGCAAACGTGGTAGCTGACGCATTGAGTAGAAGATCATATGCAAGTACGAGTGCGATATTGTCAACACAAAGGCCCATTTTGTGTGACTTGCAAAGGATGGAGATAGAGTTAAAGACTCCAGGGACCCATGTAATGATGGCAAATATACGAGTAGAACCAACTTTAATCGATAAAGTTAAAGCTACTCAAGCTACAGGTCTGGAGCTGATGCGTATGAGGAAGAAAGTGCAAGAAGGTGCTATGCCGGAAGCAAGAATCGATGAAGAAGGAATACTTCGAGTCAACTCCAGACTTTGTGTTCCTAACAACCCTGATTTAAAGTATGAAATCATGATGGAGGCACACAACACACCATTTGCAATCCATCCTGGGAGTACCAAAATGTATCATAATTTTCGTCATACATATTGGTGGAGCAATATGTAGCGAGAGATAGCGTTGTTTATCTCAAGGTGTCTAACTTGTCAATGAGTCAAAGCGGAGCATCAAGTACCAAAAGGTCCATTGCAATTACTTGAAATTCCAGAATGGAAGTGGGAGCACATTACCATGGATTTCGTTACCGGTCTTCCTAAGGTTTCTCAAGGTATAGATGCAATTTGGGTTATTGTTGATAGACTGACCAAGTTTTCTCATTTCTTATCGATACGAGAAACTTATACACTTGAACGTCTTGCTCGTATGTACATAAATGAGATTTTAAGACTGCATGGTATGCCAGTATCCATAGTTTCTGATCGAGACCTAAGATTCACTTCACGATTTTGGGTTAGTTTACAAAAAGCTATGGGCACAGATTTATGATTTAGTTCGGCATATCATCCTCAGACGGACGGACAATCAGAGAGGACTATTCAAACTCTAGAAGATTTATTAAGACACTGTGTCCTTGACTTCAAGGGAAGTTGGGACAAGTTCTTACCATTGGTGGAGTTTTCCTACAACAACAGTTATCAAGCAAGTATTAGCATGGCTCCATTCGAAGCATTGTATGGAAGAAAATGTCATTCTCTAGTATGCTGGGATGAGGTGGGTAAAGGAACGTTGTTGGGACCGGAGTTGGTACGTATGACTACAGAAAAGATTCAAGCGATCCGACAACGTATAAAAACCTCACAAGATCGACAAAAGAGTTATGTTGATCTTCATCGAAAGGACGTGGAATTTGATATAGGAGATCATGTGTTCTTACGTGTTGCTCCATGGAAAGGAGTTACGAGATTTGGAAAGAGAGGAAAGCTCAATCCTCGATTCATCAGTCCATTTTTAATCCTCGATCGAGTAGGAACTATGGCTTATAAACTCGCTTTACCGCCAAGTATATCTCATGTTCATAACGTTTTTCACATATCCATGTTACGTAAATATGTGGAAGACCCGAACCACATTATTGAGTTAGAACCGGACGAAATAGCGGAGGATTTGACGTATGAGGAAGTTCCTGTTCAAATCTTGGATAAGAGGGAACATATTCTACGCTCCAAGGTTATACCTCAAGTCAAAGTTTTGTGGAGAAATCACGATGTTGAGGAAATGACTTGAGAGTTAGAATCTGAAATGAAGTCCAGGTATCCTTACCTCTTCGATATACCAGATACGTACCCTAATTTCGAGGGCGAAATTTCATAAGAAGTGGAGGTTGTAAGACCCCAACTTTTATAAATAAAGATAAATTTTCTATAAATATCATTTTTGAATATTATGGAGTTAATTTGATATAATGTTATAGTTGTGGGTAATATTTATAAATTTTGTAAAGTACGCAAGTTGTTATATAATATTCGATTGGTCGGGGAATATTCGTTTTAACAGGGAATATTCGTATAACGGCACAATCATTGGTAGACCCCACAACGGAATTATTGTCGGATTGAGAAAACGATAAAAATATTTTATTAAAAATAATGGCGGAAGTTTTATCATTTATACTGTTGAACTACTCGGTAGTAAAAGTACAGTAACACGTGTGGTTGCATAGTAGCACACGGTATTGATTATTAATGCTTATGTGAGAAGTCACTCAGTTTGATTCAATTATTGTCAGTTAATAATATGAATTATTTAGCGATAATGAAGTTTTGTTTTATTCGTATTATTAACGTAATAAAACAGAAACATCTTTTTATATAAAACAGAATACTTTATTAAAGTTATTCTATAAATAGAATATATTATATTTTATTTAAAAGATTTTTCTTTAAATATGGACCGTCAGATTAAAATAATCAATCTGGGCCCATAGATTAGTTACTATGCATTCCATTTTTCTATAAATAGCATCTCATTCCTTCATTATTTCTTACGAATTCACTAAACTCTAGAGAGAGAGAAACTATAGAGAGAAACAATAGAGAGAGAGAGAAGAAAAGTATTCTACTACTTAACTACTTCCTTATTTCAGTTCTTCTTTAAAACGGTAAGGTGTTATTCTTTCTTATTTATGAAGAGAACTTTTGTTATTCCATTTCTTATTATTTTGTTGGAATAACCTGTATACGCGGTCTACCCTATACTTGGTGACATTCTTCTACTATTCTGTTGGAACATCCTGTCTGTGTGTTTTACACCGGACCTGTCCGTTTTTACTATTATTCTGTTAGAACATCCTGTCTGTGTGTTTTACACCGGACCTGGTTCCGTCTTGTTATTATTCTGTTGGAACATCATGTCTGTGTGTTTTACACCGTTCCTGGTTTCATTATTTATTATTCTGTCGGAATATCCTATCTGTGCGTTTACGCCGGACCTGGTTCCATTATTTATTATTCTGTTAGAATAACCTGTCTGTACGGTCTATCGCATGCCGGGTGATTTCTTTTGTTATTCCATTCTTTATTATACTTAGTTGGTTAAGCTTTAACTTCTATACTCCATGAAATTAGTGGAATATCCTTGATAATTGCGTTTCACCCAGTATCTTTTCATGAAAATATTATTCAAAGCATTCTTGAATTTTACTCCACAAAGCAGTATCATGTTGACAATTTGGACGTTGTTAATTCTTGGATAAATTAATTCTTGAACTTGTTTTATTGAATTCTTATATCATTGTCATCATCCTCATGTTTATAAAATGTTGAAAGTCATATGTGGCCTGTAGTGCATAGATGGACTTGGCATGATTATGACCAGGGATTATTCGGTATAATCATGACCGTAATGTTACAAATTATGTGGTAAAAGTCCTCATTGGCCCGTAGTGCATTGATGGATAGTTGTTGGCATGATCATGACCATTAATGAATACACAAATATTCCTGGTCCGTAGTGCATGGATAATTGTGGTCGTGATACTAAAGAATATCCTTGGTCGTAGTGCAGAGGTGATTCGATGATGTGGATTATTTTGTTAAGCTGAGTTCCAGCAATAACAGTGTTTAAAAACCTTTTAAATCATAGAAGATAGTAGATTTTATTCTCTACTTGACTCTTTTAATGGATTGCTTGTTCTGCTGCAGTTAAACTTGATGTTCGTTATATTTTATCAATTTAACAATGTTGAAGGCTAATGATAATTTATTCTGCATTATCTTAGTCATAATATTTCTTACTGGGCTAGTTGAGCTCACCCTTTCTTTCACTATTCTCTTTAGGAAATGAGAATATAGCTGGGACGAGTCGGGAAACGGAGTGATTTATCAGATGATAGTATTAGTAGTCCTCACTATTCTGTTAAATAGTGTGACAATAATTATAATGAGGACTCCTTTTGAGTTTGTATAGTCTCTAGTAGACAATAATTGTATTCAAACTCACAGTTATGTTTTGTCGTATTGTACACGACAGTTGTATTAGTAAGTTGTATTTGTATTCTGTACCATGTATCTGACGACCCAAGATGGGTGATGTATACCTAATTTTGGGGGCGTCACAGGGAAGCTATTGATCTGTCTGGATATGAAGTACTATCTTGTTTATTTGATTTCTTTGAGGTCGTGTGAATAGACTTTGTTCTGTTTACTGCTGGATTCATAGGCATATAGTTAGTTGCATTGCATTGCATATTGTTGTGCTCGAGGACTAGCACGATTTAAGTTTGGGGGAGTTTGATGAGTGGATTTTATATCTACGAATCGGATTCCTATTTGGACTTAAACAGTATTTGTCCCGTCCATTTCTGTACAATTTTACGTGTTTGTGTTTGTGTTTATTTTGTGTGTAGGTTTTTATTACATGTTAGCTTAGATGTAGCGTCCCCAAATTTGGGTACTAATCACGACGAACCTGGTACATCATTTCTATAACTATTGCGGAAGATATAAGCATAAATTATTTATACAATAACATTTACAACATAATCCCTAAGGTCGATAACCTTAACTTAATACATAATTTCATATACTACAAGACTTACATTGTTATTTGCCTTCAATAATATTATAATTTTAACTATACAATAATCCGTTCCTGGAACTTGTCTTTACCTTTGCCTGTATCCGACGTTTCGTCTTAATCTAAAATGTTAATCGTGATATAGAAAGGGTGAGCAACAAGTTTGCCCAACAAGTTTAAGTTCAAAGAAAGATATATCATGATTGAAAAGAATAATACGCTGACAAAGTTTTAACAATATAACAATTGTGAAAGAACATGAATCAATTTTCATAACTGCATGACCGAGTCAATAATGATGAATGGCCAACAATGAACATGAACAAATTTAACTGAACCAAATGGTAAGGAAGGTGATCAGCCTTTCATACCTGATGAACATATGCAACATGCACAATGTGCGAATCAATTATCAAAGATGTGGTATAATCAACAATAATTAACCACGAACATGCCTTAAAAAAATAATAATTCTAATTTGAGTTAGAGAACTTGCTTAATTAAAAGTATAGTTCGAGAACCTTGCACAATAAAAGTATAGGAACTTGCCTGAACCGTCGTTTACTGGTAAATAATCTAATTTTAGCTTCAGTTGAAAGACCTATTATAGATAATATTGATTTCTAAATTAGAATAATATCATCACATACACTACTGTTAATTACAGTTATTATACAACTTAAACACTTATCATATAATCAAATATTAGATTATTCCTTAAAACGTCATTATTATTATCGTCATTTGATAATTCTTTAATCACTATATCATATACATTATGATTTAACACTTTAATCTTATATATTGTAAGTTCTTCTTTAAAATCTAATAAGTCAAATACTAATCCAACAACCTGGATTATCCAAACATACCAATCCAACAACCCATATTGCAATCCAGCAAACTGGATTTCAAATACAGTAACCAGATTGCAATCCATCTAGTTGGATTCAACAGATTTTCAATCTAGCAAGCTGGATTCAGTATTTATTTTCATGAAAATACCAAATCAATTTATTTTTTTCTATCCTTTGTCCAAACATATATACATATATTTCATACACAAAGAATTTTTCCATAATTTTTCAACTCCCTTTAGCATTTTTCAAAAATCATTTTTAGTTCGTAGCTTAAGAAATTATCCCTATCATGCTCAACTCCAAAAATTCACATCTCTTGACATAATCTTATACGTGTTAACGCGAGCCTCCAGTTTAAATTTCGTGGCTATCAGAGTTATAAAACTCCGGTTATAGACGTTTTTGTCAGAAAATCCTAAAAATTGAAATGGCCATAACTTGGTCATTTTAATTCGGAATGATCTCATTTTTGGACAGGAGCTACTTTATATCATATATTTTTATGTCTCAAAAAAGCCAGAATGTATTTCATTAATTAAATGGCCGAAATTGCCCTTGAAAATTTTGGAACAGTATGTTTTTAGGATTTTTAATTTTTTCCTACTTTCCTAAAAACAGTCCATACGAAAATCTACAACTCTTTTTTCAGTGATTCCACTTGAAGATGTTAGAAAACTCATAATATTATCATCTAATATTTTTTTAGAATTTTTAAATTTCAGAAAAATGACGAAACTTCTCCTGGCACTTACTGGACCAAAACAATCTATTTCTCTTTAAAAGAAATGAAACTATTTTGGGTAAAAAAGCCACTATGGATTGAGTACTCAACATTTTTGAGTTCTACCACTTGAGTTTAGTTGTTAACTTACATATCTAGCACCTCGCTTTGACGAATCGCAAAAAGAAGGTATAGATCAAAAACGATGGAAATCCAAAGTACATAAAAATTTTATGGTTTATAAACTAGAAGTATTACTTTTCTTTTCTTTTGATTCCCAAACAAATCAACACCCAATATGTGATAACCCGAGATTTCAAATAATTTTTTTTTAATTAATTAATATTAATATTGATTATCAATTTTGTGACAAGTTTCTGTGATACGAGTCCTAAGAAGGTCAATTTGTGTAATGACTAATAAAATTAGAGTAGAGTTGTGCTTAATAAGATTAGAAACCCTAACCCTAAGTCCGGATAGGGTTTCGATAGATAATAAAATTAAAATAATTATATTAATGAGTATGTGTTTGTACTAAAGACATTTATTGATCAATGATTGATCGGATAAGGTTTAAAATTAATAAACCCTAATAAGAGAATAGAAACCCTAATCTCAAGATTAGAAACCCTAACGTACCGTTAGAAATCTTAATCATATGTCGGGAAACCCTAATTTTAAATTCGAAAATCCTAAACCCTAATTAGGAAATCCTAATCCTAATTAGCAAGCCTAATGTGTTTAGTAAATGTTAATATAATTAGGAAACCCTAATTATAATTTAAAAATATTAATTTATATTTAAAACCTAAGTACATTTTCTAAATTCTTAATTTTCTATTTTTAGAAACCCTAATTAGAAAATTTTAGAATTTAAGTTTATAAAACCTAAGGGTTAGAACCTTAGGGTTAAACCCTAAGGGTTTGAGCAATTGACCATCATGCCATTAAAATTACAAGAACATTGACCAAAATGCTCTTTATAGAATTTTTATTAGATTACTTGTAAATCTTGGTAAATTTGTAGTAGGTGACCAACTCTTGACCAACCACTTGACTTTGTGAGTTCAAAAATCTCAGAAAAACAGCAAGCAATCTCAGATCCAAGCAATATGTCACATTATATATATATATTATAAGAGAGAGAAAGTCCATTTGCTAGGCCATTTTTCTTGAAAGATCTCACCAACTCTTATTCTCTCTCAATCTCTGAAATTATCAAGTAGATCAGTTACATTATAGCCCTCTAAAACATCTTGATCAGATTGGAGAGTATAGATCAATGATTGGAAAGCTAGAAGGTATAAACCTAAATTGATTTTTTGATCTTTGTTGTTAAGAAAAATTTTGTGTTTAAGTGTTTATGTGTGTGATAAAAGGTATTTCTAGTTGATCTATGATGATCCATGATGGATCCATAGCATCGAAATGCTTTAAAAGTAAAGATTTTCAAAACTGCCAAGAACAGAAATTGTGGTCTGACAAGCTAATGTCAGGCGCCACAGATTCTGGTCTGCTTAAGATTTTTCTTGTTTTATGTTTTGGATCAGTAGTATGATATGAGGACTGTAATTTAGAAGTGAAATCTCAGCCATTCCATGTCTAGATTTGTAGTTATTCTTAGTCAAAGAGGGTTGACCGAGCATGACCAGTCACTTTCTGGGTAACCCAGAAAGTGTAAAACTGAGTCTGACAAGAAGTTCTAAGGCATAGATCTGTCAGTCATGTTAGTGTTTGTTGTTGTTGCTGTAATAAATGTGTAGCTTGTTATCTTGAATATAGATTCATGGCTTTATATCATGTATTTGATCAACAGATCGAATGTAGCAAGCGGTCAAAGTAGCCTACTCGGAATGAATGTCTGTTTTCTGGAATTTCCAGAAAACGTATGAACTCAGTTTTTGTCAGAGTTTGACCGGGTCATACATTGCGATTATATTGTTGTTAAACTGAGTTGTTGTTTTGTAAATGTTCTATGACACAAACACTATAACTTGGAACCATTAAACAACAAGAACAGTAACCGAAACACCTTAACAATCGAGCTTCAAAGTAGCACCACGAAACTGTCTGGGTTTCTGGGTTACCCAGAAAACCCAGAACAACTCTGACAGTGTTTTGCAAGGCCCAGATCGTGCATCTGGGTTGTTGTTTGAGAACATT
The DNA here is from genome assembly GCA_016801055.1 of Panax notoginseng. Classification (NCBI taxonomy): domain Eukaryota; kingdom Viridiplantae; phylum Streptophyta; class Magnoliopsida; order Apiales; family Araliaceae; genus Panax; species Panax notoginseng. The sequence continues at coordinate 171,453,326 of CM029016.1, forward strand.
GATGGTTAATAATTGGAGTATTACAAGTATACTACCAGATCAAAGTATCAGTTAGCCCATAACATGCAAGATTTGAAAATTACAATTGGTCAAACCGAGACTCATGAAAGCAGGGCTGTCAGTGTTCTTGAGCTCAAGAACACCAACAGCGACGCTTAGTGTCGCTAAAGGGCTACATCGACGGTCTTTAGTATTTTTATTTTCTAAATATTACGAAAATTATTTAAAATTAGAAATAAATTATAAAAATTATTAAAAATGGTTTTAAAAATTATTTTAAATTATGAAAAATAATTTTTGACCAATTGGAATATTTTTTTTTAATATTTATAATTATTTAAATATTAAAAGGTATTTAATTTATTTAATTAGTGTATTAAATAAATTAGAGAAAAATGATTTAATATTATGAATTATTTTAAATAAGAATAATGTATTTAATAATATTTTGAGTTCTAAAATGTAACTTTTAATATTTTTGAAGAATTTTTATTAATAAATTAATATTAATAATATTAGATTTATTTAATTATTAAATTAAATAAATAAGATAAAAATGATTTTATTGATCTAAAAATCATTTTAAATAAGAATAAAGTGTTAGAAAATATTTGGGATTATAAAATACTATTTTCAATATTTTAGGAGAATTCTCATTAATAAATTAATATTAATGATATTAGATTTTTTTAATTGTTATATTAAATAAATGAATTAAAAATGGTTTTATTAATTTAAAAATCATTTAAAAATGAGAAAAATGTTTTAAAAATATTTTAATTATAATTAATGACTTTTAATATTTTGATAATAGTTTCATAAATATTTAAACATTAACGGTGATGATTTAAAAATAATTTTAATTAATTTAAAAAATCATTGAAGTAGAATATTGATGATTTAAAAATATTTTAAGTTATTAAAAATAACTCTAATATTTTTTTCAAGTATGTTATTAATAATGATAAGATTATTTGATACTTAAATCATTTAAAAATGATTTAAGAGTTTGAAAAATTATTATAAATTATAATAATTGTTTATAAATTAATAAAAGCTTCCGAAAAATATTATAAATGATATTTGACTTATCTAAAATAATATTGAAGCTTCGAAACCGAATTTAATTGACAATAAATGTGTTAATTGTCAGATAGGGTGACTAGAACACCGAGAATGGACCGAAATCCAACTAGATCGAACTAGTTAGACTTGTTAAGTGTTTATATAGGTTATAAACACTGATGTGACTATGTGATAATGTGTCTAGGAGAAATTTAACTGTGAATTACAGTGTTACATGTTATGAATTCTTGTGCTAATTGTGAGACCAATATTATTGGTTATAAGTCTTTCAAACGCAGATAAGTATTTTGTGTAGCTGTAATCAGCGGAAGAGGCAAGTTTCCTAACTCAATCTTGAATTATATTCATTCGAATATTATAGTGGTTAATTATTGCTAATTATACCATATCCAAGAAATTTATTGTTGATTATTCGCAGTTAGTGTATGTTTAATAATTCAAATTGAATTATTGAATCATAAAATATACATTTGTAGAATAACGAGTATTTACTGAAACAAATTAAGTTTGGTTTGGTTTTGGTGTCAATTTGATGTCTCGCTTGTTTTTTTGGATAATTATGGAGTTAATATTTCAATAAAACTTTATTTAAAAGCTTCAATATTATTTTAGATAATTTAATTATCATTTACAATATTTTTTAGAGGCTTTCAATAATTTTTAAATAATTAATTATCATTTATAATGATTTTTAAAACCTTAAGACCAGTTTTAAATAATTTATTTAATATAAATCTTAAATGATTTTATTATCATTAATATTTAAATAAATTAAATTACTATTGAATTTTATGTCAAAATGTTAAAAGTTATTTAATATAACTTAAAATAAATTTTAAAACTTTTTTATTAATTATTAAAACATATTTACTATTTATTTACTTTTTTATTATTATTTTTATTTAAAACCGATGGTAAAGGCTATCGCGATAGAAGGCGTCGCTATAATTGTTCTTCAACCCATAAAGAATAGTTAGTCAATGTTTTGAAGGTGACTTTGACCAAGTTTATCTTATAATTGATTAGCTTTTTGGGCATGTAGATGTATTTAGGTTGTAGTACTGATGTAACACTACAAGTGCTTACTAAGTTTGTAACCTAACTACTTCACAACAAAGAGATATTGATGGTCAAACCTCTTACTTAAGGTTGTTCTATAGTTTCTGGATATTCCATAAATGGCAGTCAATGTTGGTCAACACTATTTGAGCTTTATTAGCTTTCATTCTGGGTTTTCTTTAAGTTATCTAGTGTCACAAGCATGTAGTATAAGTGTTAAGCTACAAAAGTGTGATAATTGATTGCTCTAAACATATTGTCGACGTCGGGATTTTATTTGTCCCTTTTTGGTTCTTGTTCGTTGGTGTTCTCATTTTAGGTTATATTTGTTTGAAAAAAATAAGTTGTGAAAAGGTCCGACATTTATATGTCACCGATTTGACTATAAGAGTCGCCAATTAGTTTTTTAACTGGTTGTACCAACACAACCGATAAAAGATTTGCACATTGACCCAGTGATGTGACACTGCTAAACGGGTCTGTAAAACTGAGATTCATTAGGGTTCGGGGACTTGCTTATGCGGAGGAAAGGTGTTAGGCACCTCCTGACATCCGTGTTACCACGGTGACCAACACTTTTCAAGAAACTGTTATATGAATGTGTGTGTGTGTGGGTCAATGTGCTGTTATTTGGAAGTAATGCGAGGCCTCGTTCGCACCTATATACACAGGGTTTGAATTTATGTAAAAATTCAGTTTTAAACAAGATATAGCAATAAAATTTTGTAAAAGAGGTTTTTCAAACCCTTATGCTCAATAGTAATTGAGACCTTTTACACTTCCATTTTATTAAATGTTCGGCTGGATTACTTTTATTTTCGAGATGCGAAGCATCTTCGAGAAAATAATGTACAAAGCAGTGCCGAACTCTTAATGGGCATGAAAACCATCTGAGGAAATCTAAACACCGTGAATAATTTACAAGCTGTTTACAACTAAAAATGTCCATCACGGGAACCGAATCTAGATTCAGTAAGCTGAATCTGTGATCACATGATTCCTAGGCTCACATGATGTCGCAATTTATATAAAAAGTAGTAAGCAGTTATATATATAAAAGCTGTAAATATATATATATATATATATATATATATATATATATATATATATATATATATATATATATATATATATATATACAGACATGATCAATCATCACAAAGCACCTCCATGGGGGATCGAAAATGTAAATATATAGAAGCTGTAAATACGTATATATTGGCATGATCAACCACAACGAAGCACCTTCATGGGGGATCAGAAATGTAAAGAAAGCTGTAAAAATGATCAACCACCGTGAAGTAAACTCCAAGCGGGACGAAATTCAAATATATATATATGTAAAAGTAGTAAACGCACCAGATGTAAAATCCAGGCTCATCAAACAGAGTTCGACAACAGTTTTTATATATATATATATATATATATATATATATATATATATATATATATATATATATACGAAAGCCAATAAACACTCCAGACATAAGTCTAGGCTCAATCGAGGCATAACTCGATAGTGCTAATCCATATATAAATATATGTATATACAAACTGAAATGAAACCACATACCAAAGTCTCGGGATACACACATAACACGACTCTTAACGTGAAGAATGGTGTATGCAAAGATGAAGAGAAAGGCTTTAAAGTGTATAAGAAGGCTTACAGTGGACTGCCAAAGAAGACTTTAATAACTTGAAAAGGATGAACACTCGGCTCCTGCCGGTAGAAATACAGCTATATGTTAACTTACAAGTGTTTAAAATGAGAAAACACTCAATTTAGGGTGTGTATAGAGCAAATATGACAAGGCTTCCTTGCCTTTTTTTCTTACAAAATGGCCGCCCCAAGCCCTCTATTTATAGAGGCTAGCCACAGATGTACCTGCGACTGCCCGGGGTGCCTCGGGCTCTGTGGGTCCTGCCATCTCGAAGTACGTGCATGCATGCACTGTGATGTTCACTCGAACTTTCAGAACTACAATCCAGGCATCCAATTGAGGTGTATAAGACCTATTTCAGACCGCTATTGTCGAGAGCTACACAATGACATGGGATTAGAGGTTGTAAGAAGTCAGGAAGATGGGATCATGTCCTATCTCTTCAAGCTTCAAACTCTATCCGGTGTGATGTCTTGTGCAGTAGTCTCTCAGGACTGGACTTCCTTGATTCTTGTGGGACATTGCTGTGTAAAATGTATGCATGTTGTTGTTAAGACGGAGTGATTGTGGCATTGGGATGGAAAAATAACGACCCTACCCTTCACCGGGGTTATCTCCGATTTGAGCTGTGTTAGCAGTTGTTGCTCAGGGTTATCTTTGAGATTGGACTGCTGCAGGTGTTGACCGTCCTCAGGGTTGTTTTTGAGATGTGCTTGACTTCTCGGGGTTATCTCTGGGTTTGTGGCATGAGTGCCTCGGGGCTTTTGCAGAATGTTCTGAAGCTGTTTGCATTGAAATAAGCATTTTTGAGGTTATCTTTAGAACTGCAACTACATGCCTTGGGGTTATCTCCAAGGTTGATACTATCTTTCCTGGTGTTGTCTGGGGCTGAGACTGAGTATCTCGGGGTTATCTCCGAGATGACACTATCTTCTCTGGTGTGTTTTTCGGTATTGGCACTGCACTCCTTAGGGTTATCTCTGAGGTAGAAATTGAAACTCCCAGTGTTGTCACCGGGGTTGAGGTTGAAACTTCCGGTGATATTCGAGTCTGAGCTGGATGTCTCGGGGTTATCTTCGAGATGGTGATACTGAATATCCTAGGGTTATCTCTGGCACTGAATTGAGTTATCTTCCAGGGTTATCTCTGAAAGACGATTCTGCCCTCCTACAATGTTAGTAATAGGTATGCAAAAAATTTTGAGTGTCTACAGATGCCCCTCTTTATCATATTCATGCAATGCAATGGCATGGATAGGATAAAGAATCCTAGACACTTGAAATGCGACAAGATAAACATGATGACATGTACAACAACATGATGCAAATGTATGTTGTTGGATTGTTCTCTAACATGGTGTGAAGATTGTCGGCTCCCTGTTGCTTTTTTCGGGGATCAGATGTATCTCTCATGTACAAGAGATTATATTGAGATGCATTTTTCATGTTGAGGACGAGTATAACATATTCCATCATCAGTCCTCCCTGATGAGGATGCTCTGTTGGAGTTACTGCCAACAGTCTGTGCTTGCCAAGGTTGCCTGACCTTTGTTGGATTGCACATCAACGGATGAAATCCCTGCTTGGGATAAATACCAAGGCTGCTTGACCTTTGTTGATGTGTGTATCAACTGATGCAATCATCGGATGGCTTCTGACGCGTCGTTGGATTTACTTGCCAACGGCTGAAGTGATGTCAAGGTTGCTTGACCCTCATTGATATGTGCATCAACGAATGCAAACGCGTGATACCCCCGCCGGGGATATGTATTAGTAAGCGTGATGCCCCCACTGGGGAAGATGTATTTTAGAACGCGTGATGCCCCCGCCGAGGATGTGTACTGTAGAATGCGTGATGCCCTTGTCGGGGAATCTGTATTTGGACATATGACTATGCGTGATACCCCCGTCGGGGAAACTTGAAAGGATTAGGGTGACGACCCTGAATTGGCGGCATTGGACCTGCGTAAGGTTTTACCGAGGGTGACTTGTACCAGCTAAGATCATCAGCATAGTGTACCCTATGTTCGGGCGAACACCAATGAGTGATATGTAAACTCATGGTTCAGTCTGAGACAACCAGGATTTCAAGCTATTATGCTCAATCACGTAGCGTTTTTATCCCTGATTTGGCATTTTCAGCTTGTGAGAACTCCTTTGCAACTCGAACTGGACCGAGTCGGAGGGTTGGGACCCAAGTAGGGGACCCGCTGTTAGTCGTAGGGCGTCTGTGCCCCATTTCCCTGTATTTTTAATTGTACAGAGATGATGTATGTAGATGTTGATGTATTTAGTACTGTATGTATTGTCCTCTATTCCATGCATCATATTGCCATCAATTATTTGTTATATATGTATCATGTTATGCATATGTATGTATTTCTAGGGATATTCAGCATTAACCCCTGGATGGTCTTATGATACGACCTACACAGATGTCTTCTTCGACAGTCAGCCGCATAGATCACACTCTACCAATGTTGATAGCCTCTCGTTTGAGATCCTGGTATGATAGTATGTCACCTACAGACAGGGTGACTGTAGATCAGCTATTACAGCATTCGATGACCCTCTTGATGTTTCAGGTTCCCGCAGGCTTTATAGAGGGTATGCTGGAGTATTGGATACCGGAGAGACAGGTTTTCTGGTTCAGTACCCAGGAGTTGACTACTACATTGGAGGAGTATGAGCGGTTGACAGCCTTGCCCTTAGACAGACCATGCACTCATATGTCTGTTGGAGATATGCGCTGGCAGTTCATGACCCTCACCGGGTTATGACGTAGAGTAGTAGAGGATGAGATTACATCCGACCATGTATTATCCCAACGTTTCCTGATAGATAGGTTTGGCTCCTTGGACAGCTATGCTCAATATTCTGGGGATTTCACCACACCAGAGGATCACTGGGATGTGGCCAGAGTGAATGTATTCGTTATGTGCGTAGTGGCGTATGTGTACATGCCACGATGTATGGATGAGCTGGACATCGGTGTTATCATTGCCTTGAGAGCTCTCAGGGAGGGTCATACCATCATTCCGATGATTGTGGTGGAGACGCTGAGGTCGGCCACGTTTTGCAGCACCTACCTTGCAGGGGTATTTACAGGTAGCTCGGTCATGTTATATGTGTGGTTTATGTCACACTTGAGATCGATTGGCACTTTCCGCCGACACGGGTACTGCTTCACCCATGACATAGCTATGTCTTACCCCTTTCAGCCATTGGAGTGTACAGACGCTATGTCTTGGTTAGTATTCTTGGCAGAGATCAGAGATCCGTTTGGCATCCTGCAGTGCACAGGGCTCAGCTCACCCTACAGCTTCATTACTCATGCTCCGGGCATGGATTATCTCCCTCTGGCTTGTTTGAGGGGCATGACTACTTACCACCCCCTGGTCGTGATGTCACAGTTTGACCAGTTCTAGGAACTCCATCCTTTTGATGGGGCGTTAGGTCAGTGTTTAGCCTCTCGCCATCTATCAGCAGAGGAGCGATCCCGAGTGTATGTATGTTGGGATCAGTGTGAGATAGCTACTTTTTCTATTAGCCATCCAGGTTGTTCACCAGAGTATTCTGCATGGATGGATACAGAGACTTCATCGGCTGCGACATTATCCAAAGTGCCTGTGATGCCCCCAAAACAGGTATACCTAGCCCATCTTGGGTCGCCAAATACATGGTACATAAATCAAAATACAACTTAATTTTATAACGGTCGTGTAAAATATGACAAAACATTAACTGAGAGTTTAATACAAATATTGTCTTTTAGACAGTATTCAAACTCAAATGGAGTCCTCATTACATTTATTATCACACTATTTAATAGAATAGTGAGGACTACTAAAACAACCATCTGGACCGTCACTCCGTTTCCCGACTCGTCCCAGCTATATTCTCATTTCCTGAAGAGAATAGTGAACGAAAGGGTGAGCTCAACTAGCCCAGTAAGAAATATTATGACTAAGATAATGCAGAATAAATTATCCTTAGCCTTCAACAATGTTAAACTGATAGAATATAATAGACAATACAAATTTTGATTTCACGCTCAGGGGTGGACTAAGAAGTCTTCAAGAATACGTCATGAAATTTATTAACAATAGAAATGTCATTCAAAACTGTAACTCTCATCCAAGACTTGGATAGCACATGTAATGAAAGTTTCTCCTAACGGAGTTTCAACCGATAAGTCAAAGTCTAATTTCTCCGAAGTCAAATTTAAACATTGAGCTCAAGCAAGAGAGATAAAAGAATGGGTAGAACCGGTCCCTAATAAGATATAGACTTCGCAAGAATTTATAATTAACTAGCCCGTACTAACTTCGTTCGGGTTACTCGCTTTTTGAGAAGTCACGAAAAACGCTCTTCCTGAAACCACCGACTTTGTTTTATCCGAATCCGCCATTGGTGCCACCGTCCCAACTGGACTTGACTTTGGTGCACGACAAAATCGAGCTAAATGACATTCTCTTCGTGAAATTTCCACATCTATTATCTTGGCCATGATTACCACCAAGGTGGTTACCATTCTTGGCATGATAATTTCCCCCACGATGGTTATTAGTGTTTCGATTGTCGTTGCCGCCGGTATGATTATTTTCGTGTTGTTGGTCGTTACCTTTTGGTTGAGCTGACTCAACGGTCTCATGTGCTTCATTACTTATCTAAATTTTTTCAGATGTCATTCGCAAACACTATCACAAAACAAGGGTTAATTGACATATCATATATTATCCTTATACTCTGACCGACCAATTAAATACCAAATAAACTTAGGTAGGTCATACTAGCGAAGGAATTCCCCGTCTCACCCCTCCTAGTTCTTGTCTCACATCTTAGCCAGGGATCATATCCTTTGATACCAACTGTGACGCCCCCAAAACAGGTATACATCACCCATCTTGGGTCGCCAAATACATGGTACATAAATCCAAATACAACTTAATTTTATAACAATCGTGTAAAATATGACAAAACATAAACTTTGAGTTTTAATACGAATATTATCTTCTAGACAGTATTCAAACTCAAATGGAGTCCTCATTATATTTATTATCACACTATTTAATAGAATAGTGAGGACTACTAAAACAACCATCTGGACCGTCACTCCATTCCCCGACTCATCCCAGCTATATTTTCGTTTCTTGAAGAGAACAGTGAAAGAAAGGGTGAGCTCAACTAGCCCAGTAAGAAATATTATGACTTATATAATGCAGAATAAATTATCATTAGCCTTCAACAATGTTAAACTGATAGAATATAATAGACAACAAGTTTAACTGCAGCGAAAAAAGCAATCCATTAGAAGAGTCAAGTAGAGCATAAAATCTACTATCTTTTATGATTTAAAAAGTTTTTCATCAACTTTATCGCTGAGACTCAGTTTAATAAATAAAATCGAATCATCCCTGCATCACGGCCAAGGATATTCATGTAATCATCAATGGTCATGATTATACTGAATAATCCCTGGTCATAATCATACCAACAACTGTCCATCAATGAACTACATGCCAATAAGGACTTTTACCACATCATTCGTCACATTACGGTCATGATTATACTCAATAATCCCTGGTCATAATCATACCAAGTCCATCTATGCACATAAGCCAAAGATGACTTTAATCACAATATAAGCATGAGGATGATGACAATGACATAATAATTCAATAAAACAAGTTCAAGGATAAATTTTAAAGATTTATAATTTAATTTATCCAAAAATCAATAACGTCCAAATTGTCAACATGATGCTGCTTTGTAGAGTAAAATTCAAGAATAATATTCATGTACCAAAAATAATTTGTACAAAAAAGAATATATTTTTTGGGTGAATAGTACCTCATGAATAGTACTTCGAGAATAGTACCCCGTGAATAGTACCCTGACACGAAAAGTGTTCCGAATACCTGAGTGAATGATACTAGAGTGAATAGTAATCGGGTGAAAAGTAACCCGTGAATAGTAATTCGTGAATAGTACTTCAGCACGAAAAGTGCCCCGAATATCCGGGTGAATAATACTAGTGTGAATAGTAACTAGGTGAATAGTAACCCATAAATAGTAACTCGTAAGAGAAAAATAGAAAAGAAAATGATATTCCATGACGAGTACAAAAGAAATGATATCTCATACGAGTATAATAGAATATACAAAACTTCAAATAGATTTTCACCCGCCATGCGGTAATCCACGTAGACAGATCATTTTCACAATTTAATAAAGAATGAATACGAAGGATCATTCACCGTGCATGCGGTAATCCACATAGACAAGTTATTCTAGCAGAATAATAAAGAATTGAATAACAGAAGAATTCACCATGCATGCGATAGACCGCATAGACAGGTTATTCCATTAGAATAATAAAGAATGAAACTAGGTCATGCGTAATCCGCACAGACATGATATTGCAATATAATAATAAAGAACGGAACCAAGTTATTCGTAATCCGCACAGACAGGATATTCCAACAGAATAATAAAGAATAGAATAACAACAAAATTCACCTGGTATGTGATAGACCGCACAGATAGGTTATTCCAACAGAATAATAAAGAATGGAATAATAGAAGAATTTCAGCATGTATGCAGTACTTCGCATAGACATGTTATTCTAACATAATAATAAAGAATTGAATAACAGAAGAATTTCACCATGTATGCGGTACTTCGCATAGACAAGTTATTTCAAAATAATAATAAAGAATAGAATAACAACAGAATTCACCAGGCGTGCGATAGATCGCACAGACAGGTTATTCCAACAAAATAATAACGAATGGAATAACAACCCTTATGAGTATTAAAAGAAAATAACTCTCTTCATGAATATGAAGGAATAATACCCCTTACCTTAAAAGAAAACTAGATACTGGAATGGTGAGGTATCAGACTTCTCTTCTTCTTTCTCTTTATAATTTCTCTCTATAATAAATGCTCTATAGCTTTAGTGAATTGGTGAGAAATGAAGGAAGAATGAGCTTCTATTTATAAAAAAATATAGTTTCAATAATTGCACATTTTGGAGCTCAAAATATTAAAGTATAATGCCTTCCTCTTTTTCTTCATTTTTAATTTAATCCCGCAAGTATGATCAAACTTGTACCACCTCCCCTAATAGTAAATCATGTGAATTAATAGTTCATTCATGTGACTCAATAGTATAATCATGTGAAAAAACTAATTACAGTATAGTACCTTCAACTATACCTCTATTTCTAATTTAGTCATGCAAGTATTATCAATCTTACACCAACTCTCCTAATAGTAAATCATGTAAATCAATAGTACACACATGTGAACACATAGTTATAAGCATGTGAATTAATTACAATTAATTGCTCATTTATCCGGTTAATTACCCGATTGGTCAATATAACCTCCATACATCAATTATTATCGAAATAAATATCGATTTCCACTAACACTAATAATTTTCACACAATAGAACTATTAATTTCATCTTTAATCAACACAAACATATTCATCATTAATATTATAACTCATAATATTTAACAACTAGGTCATTCCCAGGAAAGAGGGAGCTTTCTGATAAGGATTTCTCCTTATTGGCGCGTAATTAGGTGACCAAACCTCTCCTTGACAGAACTTCTAGACATTGTCAATATTATAAATAATAATATGAATAAATTTATTGTCTCAATTATTGATTTAATAATATAACATATTATACAGATGATACTTTGACAATAATTAAATCAATAATATGAGAGATATGATGCAGCAATTACTGTAGCAATAATTGAGCATAACTGAGTGAATTCTTACGTAAGCATCAATAATTAATACTGTGTGCTACTATGCAACCACGCGTATTACTGTACTTTTACTACGGGGTAGTTCAACAGTTTTAACGGTAACACTTTTGTCGTTATTTTTATAAAAAGATAATTCCGTCATTTTCTAATTACGACAATACTTTCGTTATGGGGTCCACCAATAATTGTGCCATCGTACGGATATTCCCCGACAAAAAGAATATTCTCCGACCAAACGAAAATTTTATAACAACTTGCATACTTTGCAAAATTTTCACATATCACCCTTAACTTTAACCTTTTATCAATATAACCATTTACGAAATAATAATAATTATAAGAAAATTGAATACTTTCATTTCATAAAATTTAGGGTCTTACAGTGCTGAGGATTGGTTTAGATGGTGGAGAGCCCATGGAGGACGTTGATTCCCACACAGATGAGGAGCCATTTACTGGGTTGCCAACAGCTCTTTTAGATTCTCCCAGTACTAGCACTGTCGGGATTCAGCATTCAGCACAATACTTCGAGCAAAGTCTCCATTTGATGACCTTTGAGAGAGATCAGGCTAGAGGCTTGATGTTGACCGCTCTTGATGGGAGCGATGTCGCTTTCTTATTGAGAGACGATGCATTAGTACATAGAGATGCCACTATTGAGGAGCGGGATAAGGTCAGATCAGCCAAAGATGCCGTGATAATTGAGCGGGATGAGCTATATCTGCTCGGGATGTAGCCATTACAGATAGTACCATTATAAGGTCCCTTACTACTGGCATGATTGCAAAGATAAGTACATACATTGATGAGCATAGCGTCACCATGAAAATGGCTGTAGATCTGTTAGCTCGTGTGGATACCCGTGTGTAGGAGACCATAACTTTACCTCCTTCATCTGAGAGATGACATGTTGGGCTTGATAGCTCGCATATACACTGATTTATAGATGGGCTTATATTTTCCTGCACAGACTAGCTTAGCCATTTTGTCATGTGCAGTTCATATTGTATATATCAAACACCATTATATATACCAGGAAAATATATTTTTGATCACTTCCCTTTTAGATATGCTTTGTTGCTTGCTTGATATTTGCCTATTTCTTCAGGGCTTATGATCTTGATGTATTCTGAATTCCTCCTTGATGGATGGACATTGAGTTGTCTCTGGATCTTTCAGAATTGATCGTTGATCTGTGTATACCTGATAAGTAGGTTTATACCTACTTATTGGATATAAATTCACGAGAACTATGCCCATCTCAAGTACATTTTAGTGTGTTTTAGTGCATTTCGTGTTATTTTGCATTGCATGTACTGAGAACTCCTCTGGTGTAAAAGTGCAGGAAATGGCATAGCTCAGCGTTGATAGGTGGCATGAGATCAGTGAAGGCATGACACAAGGGTCGAGTGGGGGAAAAGAAACTAAGCATTGATGGACAAAGAAGAAATAGTAGCATGTCAAAAGATCATAGCATGATAAGGAAGCAGCAATAGCAGAACACAAGAATGCAGATTGTAGGAGCCGCACGGCCGCGCGACTGTATAAGCTGGAACATGCGTGCCCGTACCATCAACCGAAAAAGCTTAATTTGCATGTACGCACGCCCACGCCTATTTAGTATCGGGATCGCGCGCGACCGTGCGCGTCATCGACTGCAGTTGCTGACTTTATTATAATTTTAAAATTTGAAGTGTTTGAGTTAGTATAAACTACTCTGGTTGGTACCAGATGCGATCATCTCTTGTTTTATTAGGTTTTTATAATATAGAACTAGGGTTCTATGCTTTGAACAAAATTCCAATGAGGATCCAAGTATATACTCAATATTCTATACTTCTTCTTGAGAATTAAATCGTTGACTACAAACTACTTTTATTTTGCTGGACATCATTGGAGATTAGAACAACGTTTTGGAATATAATCTGCGATTTGGTTTAATCAATTCTATCTTCTCTCTCAATTGCTCTATTTATTTTTCATGTGTTGCTTCAATCCCATAATGGCTTTGGGTTCAGCGATGAACTAAACTCCATTATGGGATTCTGGCAGATATTGATATGTAGTCTAATATTAATGGCCTGAATGCTTGATTGTGTTGTTATCATGGAAATTCTATTATGATTGAATTGATAGAATGAATGTCTGATCACCATTCATTTTATGTACTTATATGGAATTGAAATATGACATGTGAGTATAGTTGTAATCATGATAGCATGCGTTTATGAGGCTGAATTATTTTTCTTTATATTTCGTGAACCAGATAGAAATATATTGTTTCACCGTGTATAGTGAAATAAGAGCTTGTGATTCAAATCAGTATTATTGCAAAGTCACATAGAAATATAATGATGTTAGTTTTATTGATGATTACATGATTTCTATTGCATCTGGAGGTTATGTAAGCAGGTCATAATGCATTAAAAAATAATTATGTCTAGTTTTATGCTTTTGGTTAATTTTCCTTGATACATGAATGATCTTGCATGAGGGTATTATTTAGATGAAATATGAATTGAAGTTAGAATCCCATTATTTCCAAATTTGATTTATTATTCTATTATTTTTCTTATGGTCATTATTTGAGTTAGATTAATTAAAAAATTATAGCGTTCGTTTAAGCATATAAAAATAGTGATATAGTTGATGCATAATAATTTAATTTTAAAATCTTTCTCCGTGGATCGATACTTTACTTACTCTGTATTACTTGTTGACCCATGTATGCTTGTATGAGTTAGAGTCCGTTTGTTAGATCTAAAAAGGGGGCAACAAGTTTTTGGCGTCGTTGCCGAGGAAAGGCGTTTAATTGTATTATTATCATCAGTTTTAAGCTATATTGTATGACTTAGACAAATCTAATCTTATTTCATTTCTATTTTTATTTTTGCTGCAGGAATTTTTTATAGAGAATATGCGCACTCGATCTTCCAATCCTGGTTAACACCTTTACAGGATAACATCAACGGTAGGGGTTGGAAATCAAGAGCACGTAGAAATATACAAGAAGAGCTAGAGACTACAACATGTAATATGGCAGCCGCGGAACAAAGAGACGAGCAAAGGGAGGAGCACAAGGCTTTAAGAGACTACTCTATGCCGAATATTAATGGACTGCAGTCAAGTATAGTCAGACCAGCGATAGCAGCTAATACCTTTGAGATAAAGCCGGGCACGATTCAAATGGTGCGGAATTCGGTACAGTTTGGGGGTGCTACTACAGATGATCCTAATGAACACCTATTGAGCTTCATCGAAATATGTGATACTTTCAGATACAACGGGGTGACAGAGGATGCTATCAGACTAAGGCTGTTTCCATTTTCACTGAGGGATAAAGCAAGAAGTTAGCGTCACTCTTTGTTGTCGGGATCTATAACCACATGGGAGGACCTAGCACATAAATTCTTAGCCAAGTTTTTCCCAATGGCTAAGACTGCAAAGATGAGGATAGCAATTTCCTAGTTTGAGCAATAACAGGGTGAATCTTTATATGAAGCCTGGGAGAGATACAAAGAGATGCTAAGGAAGTGTCCACACCATGGCATGCCAGATTGTATGGTTATCAACACATTTTATAATGGATTGGGATTGCAGTCCAGGCCGATTGTAGATGCAGCTGCAGGAGGAGCTTTATGGGCAAAGAGTTATGAAGAGGCCTATACTCTCATTAAGACAATGACAGCGAATGATTTCCAAAACCCTACGGCCAGGATGCCACAGCCCAGAGTTACAGGTTTGTTAGAAGTGGATGCTATCACACAATCGTCAGCACAGATGGCATCCATGGCGAAGAAAATTGATTCGTTGACAGAGACCAAGGCGAAGACAGTTGCCTTTGTGTGTGAGATTTGTGCGGGGTCACATTCAACGGATCAATGTGCTATCAGCTCGGAGTATGTACAGTATGTGGGCAATTATAGGAAGTATCAGGGACAATTTCAGAACACATACAACTCCAACAACCGCAACCATCCAAACTTCAGCTGGTCAAATAATCAAGGAAATCAACAGAATCAGCTTGAACCGAATAATTAATTTCAGTCACAGGCAGCGTATCAACAGTTTGCACCAACAACACCTTACCCAACGGGATTTTCTCAACAACAACATCGTACTCCAGCTGCACCTCAGCAAGAAAAGAAGTTGGAGATGGAGGAGATGATGATGAAGTACATAGCAAATACAGAGGTGATAATTAAAAGCCAAGTAGTGGCTATTAAAAATTTGGAAACTCAAATGGGTCAAACGGCGAGCATGCTTAACAACAGGCCACAGGGTTCATTGCCAAGTACCATAGAGACAAATCTAAGAAGAGAAGGGAAGGAACAATGTTAGGCAATCACACTTAGGTCTGGGAAGTAGTGTGCAGGAAATCAACCAAGTGCGCCCGCGCCATGTTTACAAGGGGAGGACGCTTGGCCGCGCGAGGTAGAAATTTTGGCTTAAAAGAAAGAAAATAAGGAACGTTCTGGACAACAGCAGGAAGAGGATAATAAAGCAGGTTCAGTGGAGAAGCCCGTAAATCAAATACCAAGAGTTCACCTTCCGGTTCCGTATCCACAGAGATTAAATAAGTAGAAGGAAGATAAGCAGTTCAGCAAGTTCTTGGAGGTCTTTAAAAAACTGCAGATTAACATACCTTTTTCTGAGGCATTGGAACAGATGTCAAGTTATGCAAATTTCATGAAGGGTATATTGGCAAGGAAGAGCAGATTAGATGAATTTGAGACAGTGGCCTTGACAGAGGAATGCAGTGCAGTGCTTCAGCATAAACTACCTCCAAAGTTAAAGGATCCAGGCAGTTTCATAATTCCATGTACGATTGGAAAGATGAGTTTTAGTAAATGTCTGTGTGATCTTGGGGCAAGCATAAATTTGATGCCCTTGTCAGTATTCAACCAGTTGGGATTGCTGGATCCAAGGTTGGCAAATATTTCTTTGCAGCTAGCTAACAGATCTATCACCTATCCACGAGGAATTGTCAAAAATGTACTGGTAAAAGTGGATAAATTCATCTTTTCGGCTGATTTCATCATTTTAGATTATGAAGCAAATAAGAATATACCAATCATACTGGGGAGACCATTCTTAGCCACAGGAAGGACCTTGATAGACGTGTAGAAAGGGGAACTCACTATGCGTGTTCATGATCGAGAGGTTACCTTTAACGTATTCAAGGCGATGAAATTTCCGACAGATGAAGAGGAATGCTTTCGGGTTGATTTGGTGGATTAGGTCTTAAATGATGAAGTAAAGAGTTTGATGGGTCATGAATTGTTGAGAAGTGTTATTGCTGAAAATTCAGAACTAGAGGATGAGGAATTTGAAGAACTTGTGCAATTTCTTAATACCACTCCAAAATTCAGAAAATTCAAAACACCTGTTGAGCCATTGAAGAAAGCTGGAGAGACGTCAGTAAAATTGAAACCATCTCTTGAGACACCTCCAGAACCTGAATTGAATCCACTTCCAGATCATTTTTGATATGTATTTTTAAATAAAGATTCAAAGCTACCTGTGATTATTTCTTCTGCACTAACATATTTTCAGGAAGAAAAACTGCTACGAGTCCTTAGAGAGTTCAAGTCGGCTATATGATGGACTATAGCAGACATAAAAGGGATCAGCCCTTCGTTTTGCATGCATAAGATTCTGCTGGAAGATTGTAGTAAGCCGTCAGTGGAGTAACAAAGAAGACTTAATCCGATAATGAAAGAAGTGGTCAAGAAAGAAGTATTGAAATGGCTGGATGCAGACATAATCTATCCTATTTCAGATAGTACATGGGTGAGCCCAGTGCAATGTGTACCGAAGAAGGGTGGTATGACCGTGGTCTACAATGAAAATAATGAGTTGATTCCAACACGAGCAGTGACGGGGTGGAGAGTCTGTATGGACTATAGCAAGCTTAACAAAGCCACAAGGAAAGATCACTTACCACTGCCATTTATCGATCAGATGTTGGGTAGACTGGCGGGTCATGAGTATTATTGCCTTCTTGACGGTTATTCAGGCTACAACCAAATTGTCATAGCTCTAGAGGACCAGGAAAAGGCAACCTTCACATGTCCATACGCCACTTTTACTTTCAGTAGGATGTCTTTCAGGTTGTGTAATGCTCCAGCCACCTTTCAGAGATGTATGATTGCTATTTTTTCGGTTATGGTGGAACAGAATGTGGAGGTATTCATGGATGATTTCTCGGTATTTGGGGATTCTTTTGATTTATTCCTTGAGAATTTGGTGATGGTCTTGAGAAGGTGTGTTGCAACAAATTTAGTACTAAATTGGGAAAAGTGCCATTTTATGGTACAAGAAGGAATAATTCTGGGACACAAGGTTTCGGAGAAGGGACTTGAGGTGGATAGGGCTAAACTTGAGACTATTGAGAATTTACCGCCACCTACTTCAGTAAAAGGTGTTCGTAGTTTTTTGGGACATGCAGGCTTCTATCGCAGATTCATAAAAGGCTTCTCCAAGATAACTAAACCACTATGCAGTTTATTGGAGATGGATGCACAGTTTAAATTTGATGAGGCCTGCGTGTCGGAATTTGAGCACTTGAAGGGGAAATTAACTTCAACACCAGTTATTACTGCACCAGATTGGGATTTGCCATTTGAGTTGATGTGTGATGCTAGTGATTATGATGTAGGGGCTGTTTTGGGTCAGAGAAAGGAAAAGATTTTTTATGTGAACTATTATGCCAGCAAGACCCTTACAGATGCACAGTTGAACTACACCACCACAGAGAAAGAGTTATTGGCAGTTGTGTATGCTTTTGATAAATTTCGAGCACATCTAATTGGTACGAAGGTGATTGTGTACACAGATCACACAGCAATCTGACATTTAGTGGCAAAGAAGGATGCAAAGCCCCATTTGATCATATGGATATTATTATTGCAAGAATTCAATTTGGAGATCAAGGATAGAAAGGGCACTGAAAACCAAGTGGCGGGCCACTTATCTCGACTAGAGAATCCGAAAAGGGAGGCAGACGACAAAGTTGTAATTAATGAATTCTTTCCAGATGAACAGTTGTTTGTGGTGAAAGGGGAAGTGCCATGGTTTACAGACTACGCGAACTACTTGGTGAGTAAGATTATACCTTCTGACTTGGTTGGTCATTAAAAGAAGAAATTTTTGCATGATGTTAAATGGTTTATTTGGGATGAACCATATTTGTTCAAACAATGTGCTAATCAGATGATAAGGAGGTGTATCTCATATAGCGAGATAGAGGGGATTTTGTAGGATTGTCATGCATCTTTATATAGGGGGCACTACGGTGGAGAACGAACAACAGCTAGGATTCTACTGGCCGACAATTTTCAAGGATGCTTACAGTTTTGTTTTGAGATGTGACAGATGTCAAAGAGTCAGGAACATTTCAAAAAGAAATGAAATGCCATTAAATACAATCCTCGAAGTGGAAATTTTTGATGTGTGGGGGATTGATTTCATGAGCCCTTTCGTTTCTTTATGTGGGAATCTATATATCTTGTTAGCAGTGGATTATGTGTCGAAGTGGGTGGAAGTGGCAGCTCTTCCAAGAAATGATGCCAAAGTGGTTGTCAGATTTTTGTAGAGGAGTATTTTCACGAGGTTTCTGTTAGGTTTGTAATATTCTCGGACGCAATCAAATTGCACAAAATAAGCGGAAGTGTGAAAAATTAGAGTTTTAAAATTTTACAAACCATATATCCGGATCATCCTTTATGCACAATTATTAATTAAGCGAAAAGTTAAAGAACAAGAATCATACCCTTGAAGATTCGAGCTTCCTCAGGTACAAGTTCACCTCCAAATCCTTTCGCGTTCAACTTGAATCCACCGAGTTTGGTTCCTTCCTTTGATCAGTGTTAGCCACCCAAGTGTTTGGCCTCTAGAGATGATCCACCAAGGAAGAAGAAAGATTAAAGAAAATGGGTATTTGGCTAAACCCTAGTTTTCTATCTCTATAGAAAAAGAACGTACTCTCCAACTATTGGAATTGCGTATGTTGTGAAAAAGTCAACAACAACTCTACACCCATAATAAGACTCCTCTTATTTATAGATGTAGGCAACCCTCCTCAACAATTAAGGAATTAGGTTTTATTTTAATTAATTAAACTCCTTTAATTAATTAGGCTCCCAATCTTATTAGGAATAATTAATTAAATTTTTTTAATTAATTAGCCTCTTAATCTTATTAGGATATATGAGAGTACTTTTATTAATTAATTCCCAAACTCCTTTAGGAATTAAATAATAATAATAGTAATAATAATAATAAGACTCTACTTATTAATTTATATTTAATATTTTCAAAATATTAAATAATAAATATTAAGCTATTTAATTTATTCAATCACCATATATTAAATTAAATATACTTTAACTTATTATTACGATTATGCCATTAACTTCTTAAATAATTATTCTTCCTTTTATGGTGTGACCCTTTAGGCTCTCCATATTAAACCGGTTGTGAATAAATCAATTAGAACAATTCTAATCTTATTTAAATAAATAAATTGAACTATTAATTTCTTTAAATAAATAATATTTATTCTACAATAGGGATAAGCCTCCCCAGTGATTAACGACTTTTCAGATAATATAGATTTCAACATTAATCATAAAAGAACATTTGAGTAAATAGTTACCGTACAATTCAATCATTCCACCATACAATGTCCCAATTAAATATAAGACATGGAATTACTGTCAAGTCTTATTTTATTTAGCTATATGTATTTCGACTCTTAAATGCACAACTCTAAATAATGCAAATTAGAAACTCCTTTCTAATTTCATTCTGCCTTGGCCAAGGACTACTAAGTTGTCATTTATCGAATCACATAGGATATTTATCTTCTTTTACTAGAAGCGGTAGATTCTTTATTGATCATATATTATCTCTATATACGACTTATTATACCCAAGCATACCCTTTGATATACCCTAAGGGTCTTAAGGAATAAGTCAAAGTATAACTCATCATACACAAGATACTATAATAATCTCAAGTCCAAGGATCATTTGTACTACTATCATTACAGGAATTCCTATTGACGGGCAAGTAAAACTCCATTAGGTATTCCTTAGCGAGCCACGCTCAGTGAACTTATTCTCTATTAAGCACCTACATACTTGCTTTAGTGTCTCCACACAAATAATCATGAGATCAATCATCCTCATCCAATAAGCAAGTAACGTATGTACCAATCTATCCAAATTTACTAATCCCCAATTTAGAAATTCAACGATTGGGAACTATTTTAGTTTTAATCTTTCTAAGAATTTAGATCTCATTAGAATGATCATCATCATTATTCTAAAAGTATTTCTTAAAACTATGGGTTTATCACATATTATAAAATAGCATCATGTATATAATTAAAAGTCTTTAATAAATTAATTCTTTTTATTAATAAATGAATAAGATTGTTACAAAGTTTATATTTTATCATCAAACATGATTGGCTTGTGTGCATACTACTTTCAGTTTGGGACTCCGAGGGCTCTCATTAGTGATGAAGGCAATCATTTTTGTAATAGGCAGTTCACAGCTTTGTTGGCTAAGTATGGGGTGAATCATCGCATTGCTACAGCTTATCATCCTCAAACTAATGGCCAAGCAGAATTTTCGAATCGGGAAGTCAAAAGAATTCTTGAAAAAGTTGTGAACCCCACTAGAAAAGACTGGTCCTTAAAGCTTGATGATGTTTTTTGGGCATATAAGACTGCATACAAGACTCCATTGGGTATGTCACCTTTTCAGCTTGTTTATGGCAAAAGCATGTCATCTTCCGATGGAGCTAGAGCATAAGGTATATTGGGCGATTAGAAAGCTCAATTTTGATTTGAAAGCTGTAAGGGAGAAGCGCCTACTCCAACTCAATGAGTTGGATGAATTCTGATTACAGACGTATGAAAATTCTAAGTTGTACAAGGAGAAGGTGAAGAAATGGCATGATCGCAAGATCATAGAGAGAACATTTGAGCTGGGACAAAGAGTGTTGCTTTTCAACTCTAGACTTGAACTTTTTCCCAGGAAGCTAAAATCAAGATGGTTAGGGCCATTTACAGTGAAAACTGTCTTCCCACATGGTGCAATAGAAGTGTTCGATAAGTTCCTTGACAAGCCGTTTAAAGTGAATGGACAGCGGCTGAAGCATTACTTTGGTGGCGAGGTTGACAAACAAAAAGTCACCTCAATTCTTTCTTCGACATAAGATTTAGAGACAATCAAGCTAATTGACAATAACTTAGTGCTTGATGGGAGGCAACCCATTGTTTCTATCTCTACTATTTATTTATTCTGTTTAGTGTGTTTTTCGTTAGTTTAGTTTCATGTGTAGTTGTGATTGTTTAATAGCTTTGCATAAATACCTTAGTAGCTGAAAGTGGATCTGATTATATTTGTGCATAGCATAGAAATTATGGTGTTAAGATAAACATTCATGCTTAATCAATAATCTATGCATTGGCAACGTTTATTGATGTCTGTGTAGGTATATTGGACTGAATTCATTACTGTATTGAAGTATTGGAAAGGAAAGATGGCAGTGCAGGAAACAGGGACGCGCCGCCGCGCAGTGAATTGCTGTAAAAAATCGCGCGCCCGCGCTGCATGTCTGTCTAAGAGAAAAAATCCACTCGCTCGCCCACGCCACATCTCCATAGAGAAGACGTGCGGCCGCGCCTGGAACCGGAAGTTTAAAAAAATGTGGGTTTTTAGACACGTGTTTTAACCTATATCTCCCACTCATGCGTAATAACAGAGAGTCTATCCCTTGCTCTCCATTACATGCACGTCTCCTCATCTCATAATTCTCTTCCCCATCCGTTCATCTCATCCCACGTCGTGCGCATCAGTTACTCTACCCACATCAAACCTCTCACTAATAAAACTAGGGTTTCAGTAGGTTTGTGCAACATAAGTTTGGGGGTATTCAGTCATCAGTTATCACTCACGATTTTACCTAGAAAGTCATCTTCTCTTCATTCAGTCTCAAATGGGTCCGAAGCGTGCTCGATCTCGCACCCCTTAATCATCATCTTCAAGTAATCAAAGTGGAGATAATGTTGATTTGTCAAAGTTTATCAACTTGGATGCTCAAATAGAATACTACCGAATTGTGGGGAAGTCATTTGTTCACGAGCGAGGGTTCAAGCCCGATGAACTGGACAGACAGTTAGTGCAAATGATTCGAGAAAGGTGTTAGCATGGTGTGTGTGCTACGCCAGTGGCTTCACATATGGTTATTGTGTGGGTGTTCTATGCTAATGCGCGAGAAAGAATGAATGGGTTTTCTTTTGTTTGTGGGATTGAAGTGGACTACAGACCGAGAGCTATTCGTCAAGTGTTCCATTTGCCATACCGTCCGACTGGGCGAACAAATTGGGTAGATTCGAAACGTTTGGAAATAGATTTGGACGTTGTTATCACTGATCTGTGTATTCCAGGGACCCAATGGACATGCACTCCTGGCACGAATCACCCCAAGACATTTCCGGCTTCCACTCTCAATCGCTATGCAAAAGCCTAGAATCTCTTTGTGTGTGCCAAACTTATGCCATCTTCTCACCAGCATGAAATTACAGTGGAGCGAGCAATTATATTATGGGGAATCATTGTTGGAAAATATATCGACGTTGGTCACTTGATGAATCAGAATATGATGAGATATATGCGGGGAAGTACTAGAGGGAGTATTCCACATGCTTCAATAGTGACACATTTGTGTGCCAAGGCATGAATTAGGTGGATGGATGAGCAGTTGTAGTTCCCGAGCCAAGACATTACGCATGTTACAATCGCAAGATTTGAAGATTGGCAAGGGGGTACACCGCATCCAAGAGGAAAGGGTTTTATTTTGAGTCCTGCATTGTCTACACCTTCATCGCAGCCCTCCAAGTCAAATGAAGCAGGCACGTCCACCAAAGCAACTGCTGCTACTGGGGATCGACAGCTCCGAAGGCTGGAGCGTAAGGTCGATGCTATGTACGACAATTTTGTAGCGTTTGCTACGGGTCTAACGAGGTCGTTAGCGGAGGCATTTACGCAGCAGGGAACTATGCTTGAGTGCCCACAATTTGGGACTGTCGTGCCATTTCCACTGTCGGATTCACCACCCAAAGAGGGTGGTGCTGCTGATCAATAGGGGAGTTTCTCTAACCATATACCTTCATTCATTGAGATAATGAATATTTTAAGTTTGGGGGTATTGGGTAGTAGGGTAGTTGTATATAGTGTTTGCATGATTAGTTTAAATTTGCATGTTTATGTGTTAGGTAATAATTGCAAAAAAAAATTATGTTCTTAGTCATTATAATTTGTGTTAGTATATGTTTAGTTGCATTTGATGTTCAGTTGCATGTCTTAGAGTTATAGCTTTATAAAAGTTATGTTTAGCCTATGATGCAAGTGAATTGTGAAGGATTGTTGAGTATTTTGGATAACATGAGCTTAGATATAATGTTTTATATGATGTAATTCATGATGCTGTTTAGATGCTTTCAGTTTGCACTGTCGTGTTCATAATTTATTGTAGGCATAAGAATTATGTGTTGCATTGCTTAATAGGAAATGTGGTTTTAAAAAGAGAATTATGTGGAAAATGGGCTGAGATCGTACAAAACATTGATAATTAAACTTTGGGAACACATGGGTATCACTATAAGAAAAAGGTTTATCAGCAACCGCCTATCAGCAACCGTGTATAGTCGTAAATAGCCATCAGCGACCGCATGCGGTCGCTAATGGGCGTCGTACAAAATCTGGTCGCTAAGGTGCACATCCGCGATCACTATTAGCGACCGGAATATCTGCGACCGATAAGAGCGACCGAAATGACAAATTCTGTCGCTGAGCTGAGTCAGCATAGACCAAGAGCAAAGGTGACGTGGTCCACGTGTCAGCGACCGTTATCCGTGACCAAATGCGGTAGCGGATAGTCTCAAATGTAAATTCGGTCGCTAATAAGTATCAGCGACCGCATGCGGTCGCTGCTATGAAAAAAATATAAACAGATTTTCACTGTTTTGCAGAATTCCCAAAAACCTGTACCTGTTTTGTACCTACTTTATCCCAACACACATAAACAACAAGATAAACAGCATACACAATAATATAAACATACATTGTATACCCACCAACACATACACCAAACTAGTTTCAAAACTAGTTTAAATAACATAACTGAATATACAAGTTATGAACATACACATGCAATAATAACATTTCAAAACTTGTTTAAGTAATATACATACATCTAAAGAAAAACTTGTAAAAGTACAAGCTTATACTATAACTACAAAAGTGATATATATATATATATATAAAGCAGGTACGCCAAGCATCATCGCCTCCTTGATCACCCTGTAATTAACAAAATAATAAAATAAGTTACAAATATATACTAACTATGTTAATATTGGTATATTACGACAATATATACAACAAATTGATTTTATACCTCGTCGTTATCCCCATGCTGTGATGCTGCTACTGCCGCCACTGCTTTAGCTAACTCCTCAGGATCTAGAGCCCCCAGATGCCCGCCTAGTATCGTCAGAAGATTTCGATCTTGACATATAGCTCTAACACAGTCAGCCAGAGTATGAACAGCTGGATGGCTCGATGACTGTGTAGACTCGGTAAAAGAGCAGCCTGAGCCACTGAAGGGTGGACGTCGTCGTTGTCCTTGACCTTTAATGTAGTTCTTCTTCACAACAGACGCCCTCTCCCACAACTTTTGATCAATAGATGGATGTGGAGTGCCTTCAGGATAACGTTCATTCAATAAATGCTTATAAGTGTCCTTTCATCATGTTAACAATTAAATAGTAAAAAATAAATTAATTCTGTAAGCATTGATAAACAAGATCAAGTTGTTAAAATTTATTACCGCTATCTGGATAGCCTCAGGCAGACCATCACGGGTGGCCACGTACACATCCAGCCAATGGATAGGTGTACCTTGAGACTGAGACTCCTATACAAAAAAAGCATAATATTACTAAGTAAAAATGTGATATATTTTCTATAATTCATGATTTTAAACATATTAAAACTTGTAATTAAATACGTACCCTGGCAGTGATATGCTGCAACTGTGAAATACTACCGCCCTTGTATGTCCCTTTAGCCTTTTCGCCTTTGGGTACACCTGAGGATCTGTTGCTGGCGGCAGTCTTTCGTCTTTTCACCCAGCTCTCAGTCCTCCATTGGGCACACATCTCAGCCCATATGGCCTAGGTGCACCACCAGGGACTATGCTCGTGCATGTAATCTTCTCCCTGGCCTGGATGGTCGATCTCTGTATTGTGAAGGGCTTTTTGTCTTTTTTTATTCAAATTGTCTTTGGTACGGACCGCGCACTTCTGCCAGAATAATGTCTGTATCATTGAAGCCTGCGCGTCCTCCCATCTATACCGTTTCTGCAAATAAAACAACAATAAAAACATTACTAAATAATTATCCTTCGAATACTAAATAATTATCCTTTGTCATAATTAAAAAAACATACCTGAAATTCTGCCCAAACAGCATCCTTGTGGGCGATAGGTGTGCTCGCCCACGTAATCACAGGTGTAGGCCAATTCTGTAAACACAGCTGTGATATACACTTGACGATCTTATTATCTGAAAAATCACTATAATATACAACATCAATTAACATATATTAAAGCAAATTATATCTAAGTTATAATACTTATGAACATTTTTCAAACTTATACTTATAATACTTAAAAAAAATTCGCCAGAGTCTCCCCTACAATATAGACTAGCCACATGCACGACGACATGCATATATGGACATTTCTAGGCACCCAATACACAAACCAAGAGAAATATACAAATTTTTAATACAATATATAAGACACGAACAATAACGATTGAATGGAATCTTAAATGCTTATATATAAATGATATATGCGGGACGTACGTGCTATTCGGAGGAGGGCGAATCTGAATAAGAATCCGATCATCTGGATTACTAGGGGCCTTGGGCACATGATTAGGCCCCCTACCCAAGCCGCGCTTTTTCTGTGCTGCTTTAGAAGCCATCTATATATTACAAATTTCAAGATGTTATTACGAGTCATGTTTGATTATATGTATATATGACAATAAACATGATAGTGATATAAACATGTATATATATGAATATAAAATGACAATAAACAAAAGTTTCATTTAAATAGTTTAGTACATAAACATGCATGACAATGATATAAAAATGTATATATATGAATATAAAAAACATGTAATACTAAACATACATTTCATTTGTTCAGAATCATGTAATGCTAAACATACATTTCAAGTATCAGTGTCTAATTCAGAATTATCTTGTATACGTGTTGCAGATTCATAACCATCATCTGCTTCAGATTCAGTGTCGGATTCAGTCAATAACTCTTTCTCCTCAGTATCAATGTCATCTGACACAAGTACAAACTCAGGATCTTTTTCATGTGGTTCATCTCCACCATCTAACTGGATTACTTCATTGTCGTCCTCCACATTTATTATAGTTTGACTATGAAGCATCTGCTCTTGATAAATCTCCCCATCAACTAATTCTACACGACTACGCGCGGGAGTATGAATTACAACTTGCCAATCTGTAGGCGGTTTATCCCTTTTCCTAACAGGACTAGGAGTGCAGTATACTTGTACTATTTGAGTTGGTAAAACAAACGGTTCATTGGAGTACGCAGACCTATGGAGGTCAATATCGACGATTCCATGTCTGTCAACACGTATCCTTTTTTCTGAATCAAACCAACGGCACTTGAACAAGTGAATATGACCCCCGTACGTGCCCTTGTACGATAACTCTACGATTTCCTCCAACTCCCCATAGAAGGCATGACCAAGCTCATTGTAACAATTTCCTTGGACACACACTCCAGAGTTCATTGTTCTTTTACCGCGCCCATATGCCTTTGTGTGAAATTCACAACCATTTATTTTGTAACTATTGCGGCTGACTTGGTCCCTGTCTGGTCCCATAGCTAGGACTTGTACATTAGCCGGAATCGTTGATCCCTCAGTCAAAGCCTACAAAAACTCCATCTTATTAAATGAAGTCATAGTTAAAAATAGAATTACGTGCTTAAAAATTGAACTTACTTTGTCCTTTAGCCAAAGTGCAAAGCTTTTATCCTGATTGATTTGAATATCTTTATCAGTTATGCCGGGATGATTCACTTTTAACTCGTCATCGTACAATCTATACCATGTTATAAAAATTAACATATTGGAATAAATTTTCAACTTAAAAGATAAATTATCAAGTTTACATGTGTAACGGGTCGACTTTATTGAGTCGTGATTCTGGGGACAGAATCCTTTTAAGGGGGCAAAGATGTGACGAACGAGAATTTTGTAAATTAATTTTAATATTTATTGAATTAAATAAATATTTTTGATGATTTAATTATTAGATTTAATAATTAATTGATGCAATTGTGGTAGACTAATTTAATTATATGTGTTGCAATTATTAAATTAATGTGGAGAATAATTATTATTCAAGTATATAATTATGTGAACTTGTTGAATTAAATGAAATATTTAATCAAGCATGATGTTATCTAATTAATGTAATTATTAATTAGAGATTTAATAAATTATTATTATTTATTAAAGAGAAATTTAATTATGCGACTATGTGCATTATTGAGAAATTATTATATTTAATTTAAAGTAAATTAAATAAAATATTGATTTATTTTATATGGTTGTGACATTATTTAAACTATATGATAAAGCTTTATTAAATTAATTAGTTTTGTTGTATTTATCTAGCCAAACATGGCACTAAAGGGAGTTGGGGCCAGTTAACCCATGACTGGGTAACTGACCACCAACGCGCGTCTATTTCTTCCTATCTGAATACGACGTCTTTTATTTTCCTTCATTTTCTAAGTCTGTAAATCAGAGAGAGTTGCTTGGTGTTTGAGAAAAGTTGGAGAAAGAGTTTTAATTCATCTCCTATACTATACCTTATACTCTACAAGGTAATCACCTCCTTCCCAATTACAAATTTTTACGTCATTTAAATTCCATGAACATGGCTTTCATAGTTTTGGTTTTAAACCTCTGTAATTGGGTTAGGAGTAATGATTATAAGTTATATGTGTGTTTTGTTGTATCAAATCATGTTTAATTATGTATATGTTGCAAACCATAACATCAGTGTCATGAAAACATGTCGTTAATCTTATGACTTGTTATTTCAAAATAAACAGAGTAGGTGATATGGCCATATGGCCTTATACGTGATATTTTGTGTAATGATCGTATATTATCCCTAAAATTTTACACTCTTATATTATTGAGCATATTAATACGAAGAGATCAAGCCATAAACGAACGGATTCGGTGTTATAACGAATCCGTAGTGTTAAATTATAAGTTTTTGTTCAAAATCCTCAAGAACATCAAGAACAATCCATTTTTTTTATGAGTTAAATATGTGATTATATGTTTTAATAGGTTAAAATCACTTTATATATGTTGGGTTATGATTATACATGAATTATAACTTGTGGGTATATGTAATTTGGTGAAATTAGTGTTAAAAATGTGTTGATTTAGCTGTACTCTGTGTTCTTCGCGAACTGGGAATCAGTTTTTGGGGTCTCGCGCCGCGGCGCCAGCTCTAGAACTGATGTCTCGCGCCGCAGCGCCGCAGCGCTCGCAGCGCCATGACTCGAGCCACGGCGCCACAGCGCCAATGGCCCGACCACAGCGCCACCGCGCCGCAGCGCGGCCCCTTAGCACATTAGTGGCGCTGCAGCGCCACTCTCCAAAAAATTTAGAAATGTATTTTTAAATAATGTTTAAGTCTAACAATGTGTTAGTGGATTATTGTAATGAACATGTAAACATGTTAGAAGAATAATGTGATGATAAAATAGTTGTTTAACATGTAATAAAATATTATATGTGAATTGAATTATTAAATACATAATTAGTTTGATAATTCATGAAGTATAAATTATGTGACAACGTGATAATTTGACTAAGTTTAGTCAATAATTAAAGTAGACTACGAGAATGAGCTCATGTTGATTAATTATTAATTAACAAGTATTGTGTATATGAATGGTATGTAGGATTTAATTCAAAGAACGTGCTTAGTTAAAGTGTAATCTACGCACGAGGCAAGTATCTTATCCCTAACTCCATTCTATTGAGCAAGTTTATTTAAACTTAAACGTTACTTTTATGTTGAGCAAGTTTCCCTAACCCCACTTGTCATTATTGTTCAAGTTTATTAATTACCTTGAATAAATTATCCTTGTCATTATTCAAGTTCAAACATGATATTAAAGATTAATTATCTTTCCAAAGCATGATTCAGTTATACAATAATTGTCCGATTGTATACTTTTGAGATTATTATTCTAATCAAATATCAATTATTGTTGAACCTTATTAGACTAGTGAACCTTATTGATTCAACTAGTCCATAGTTGATGAGCGTTCTAAATTTCAGAACCCTTGATGAAAGTATCCAAACCAAACTTCCTTTGGTACGGACTTGAATGTCAAACTGAGATGAACAACCCTGTATAGGGGATTAATTACGCTTTAGGGTTAAGATATTGTGCACAGTATGGTACTAAGGGCTGATCCCCCTAAGTACGAGAAGAAGGTCCATAGTCTTATGACTGTTAAAGGTTTCAAGTATATTTCTTGTTAACCTAGGACATAGTTCAAGGTCTTATGACCCTAAGAATTCTTTTGATTCTTGTTATTCATTCTCGATTCAAAAGTTGAGCTTTTATTCAGATGTCTTTGATTTATTCGCATGTTATTATAATGTTATTTCATTATTATACTTGTGGGCATTTGTGCTCACTCTTGCTTAATAATAACATTGCAGTTAAGAATGAAAGAAGCGATGAACCCTCCACTAGTAAGGGCAAGGGCAAATTAGCAAATGATGAAGACCTGTTATTTATTAACTGATGTATTTGTTTAAGACTTGAGTTATGTTGATGTTAAGACTTATTTGTTTAGAATTCCACACAGATGTTTTAAGGTTAGAGTAACCTGGGATTATTTATGATTCAGTTGATGTAACCCTTAAGGGAAGAGATTTTATTATGATTTCTATCTATTGTATGGTTTATTATTATTTATGGGTAGATAGATTGATGATGCTTATACAGTGAACACCAAATCCCGTGGAATTGAAGTACCCGGATTTGGGGGTGTCACAAGTTGGTATCAGAGCTGTAGGTTATGAACCTTAGGTGGGGGAACAACCTTAGGTAGTAACCTTATAGAAAGAAGATAGTAAAGGAAAACTCTTATCGAGTTCTAAGAAATGAATTTTTATAATTCATTGAAGATAATAAAATATATTATGTGTTTATGTGTTAAGTATGCGTTAGATAGTATGACTTAGTAACTAAAACTTAAAATTTTGTTGTCAGGATGACGAATGTTGGTGAAGCTAGTCAAGCTGGGGAGGAAGAACCCCGATTACCTATAGTACCTACAGAGGAGGAGACTCGAGACATACATGTTGTTAGGGAATAGTTAGTTCGGAGGGAGTCATCTCCATTGATCACCGTTGTTGGTCAGGAGCATGAACCTGAGATTGATCCTGAGGAGGATCCTGAGAAGGAGTTTGATGAGGAGGAAGAAGAAAAGGAGCTACCATGGTACATTGTTGATGCTGAGATGTATGACACACTATATGATCGTAACGTGGAGTTACAAAATGAGGTTCAGGAATTGACTGAGCGAACGGCTGTTCAGCAGTCTACTTTAGAGGAGAAGGATAGAGAGATTGTGACCCTTCATACACGTTTAGGAAACGTGGAGTGGGATCTGGTTCATGAGAAGGGTCAAACCGAAGATAAGACCGAGGAGATAGAGAAGCTGAAGAAGGAACTGAAGGAAACCTCCGGAAGACTGAAAATAGCAGAGGAAGGATGGGTAAGAGAATCACATCGAGCTGATCGTGCAGAAAATGATAGTCGTGCAAAGAAGGCAAAGCTTGAAGACAAGTACGCCACACTAAATCATGTGATGGATGAGGTTCAAGAGCGAGTGTTAAGGTACCCCATTCAGTTTGAAGGACTTCCATCGTATATGTTGGATCGCAGGACGATGTCTCGTATCATGAATGAGGAGCGTGGCAAGGCTATTGAGCACCTTGGAAGACAGGAATAGAATCTGTTTATTTATGTGCAAGACTTATATAGTTTTATGTAAATTCTGATGTGTTTATGAACTAAGGAATATGTTAATATTTGAATGTTTTAAATCCTGTGGATTCTTTATTCCAGGATAGATGATGTAAATAGTAGTATGCTATAGTTTAATGTTAAAACTTTTTATTTGAATGAAAAGATATCAAGTTGTTTGAGATGATGTGTTAAGTGATATGTTAAATTGTTGAGTAATGTCTTAACTATGTAGAGAAATAAATAAAGTTCTAATAAACGTTTATTTAACAGAAAAATGCCGCCAAGGAGAAGACAACAACGTCAACCGACTCAGGAAGGGTCAACCAATAATAACAATAATGCCAACGTTAATCCAGTTCAACAGCTAGTTAATTTACTAACTGAAGTCATGAATAATCAACCGCAAGCTCCACCTAGCACAACGTTTAAAGATTTTAAGGCAGTGGGACCGCCAGAGTTCAAAGGTTCCAGAAACCCGATCGAGGCTCAAACGTGGGTGATGGAAATGGAGAAGGTTTTCGACGTTGCTAGGGTTCAAGAAGATCAGAAGACCGTTTTTGCGACATTTATGCTGAAGTCTGAGGCTAGCTACTGGTGGCAGGCAAACAAGATGCGAGGAGGTGAAGGTGTAATGACGTGGGAGAGATTCAAAGAGATGTTTTTCGAAATGTATTTCCCAACTAGTTCGCAGAATCTGATGGAGGTGTAATTTCTGGAACTGAAACAGGGAAACATGAGCGTGCCTGAATACGCGGCTAAATTCGATGAGTTGGCAAGGTTTGCCCCGTATCAAGTACACACTGACGAGAGGAAAGCTAGACGATTCGAACAAGGACCGAAGCCTTGGGTATACAGCAAGGTATCAATGTTTCAACTTAACACATTTGCGAGAGTTTTGGAAAAGGCCATTCTCGTTGAAGGAGGAAGTGATGCAGTGACTAAGTACAACCAAGAACAGAAAAAGAAAAAGAGTGAGAATGAAGGTAATAACAAGACTGGTGGAAGTAATATTGGGAATAATAATAATCAGAAGAGGAAATGGACGGATAACTCGACAGCTGGAAGTCAACACGGAGGGCAGAAAAAGAAGATAGAAGCATGTCCGACTTACGGCAAGGCACATCTAGGAGTTTGTTTGAAGGGAAAGAGAGTGTGCTACAATTGTGGTCAGGAAGGCCACATAGCACCAAATTGTCCAAACCCAAAGAAGGGTGCTTGTTTCAACTGTGGTTCGAAAGATCATTTAGCAAGAGACTGTCCCAAGAAGGGATCGGGAGGATCAGGACAAGGAGGAAACTGGGGAAATAGCAGTGGAAATACCTTAACCATCACCGGACCACCTGCAACAAACCGACCAACCGCCAGAACTTTCAATATGACGGTGCGGGATGCAATCCAGTCTCGTGAGGTGGTGTCAGGTATCATTCCGATCAATGAAATTAATGCTTATGTTTTGTTTGATTCGGGTGCTACTTGTTCCTTTATATCCGATGACTTTGCTAATAGTTTAGATTTGCTTAAGGATGAATTGGAATATCCCATGATTATAGAAATTGCGAATAGAGAGATAATTCCTGTTAAGCATGTGTATAAGAATTGTAGAGTGGATATTAAGGGTAATATCATGAACGTAGATCTTATCCCTATTCGATTGGGGGAATTCGACGTTATATTGGGTATGGATTGGCTATCCAATTATGGGGCTGTAATTGACTGCCAAAAGAAGCGTATTAACCTTATGACTCCGTCAAAGGTTGTGTTTTATGGTAGCAAGTCGCCTAGACAAGCGAGTTGTCTGACGATGTTGCAGGCCAGGAAGTTATTAAGACAATGCTGTGTAGGATATTTAGCTTACATAGTCGACAGTCGAAAAGAGATCCCGAAGGTAGAGGAGATACCGATTGTGAGGGACTTCGTCGATGTATTTCCAGACGATTTGTCAGGACTTCCTCCAGATAGAGAAGTAGACTTTGTGATTGATTTGGCGCCCGGAACTGCTCCAATATCGAAGGCACCATACCGAATGGCGCCAGTAGAGATGAAGGAATTAATGGTACAACTACAAGAATTGTTGGACAAAAAGTACATTTAACCGAGCGTATCGCCGTGGGGAGCGCCGGTGTTGTTTGTGAAAAAGAAGGACGGATTGATGAGACTCTGCATTGACTACAGAGAATTAAATAAGGTCACGATTAAGAACAGATATCCATTACCAAGGATCGATGATCTGTTTGATCAATTGAAGGGAGCAAATTACTTTTCTAAGATTGACTTGAGGAGTGGTTATCACCAACTGAAGGTGAGGCCAGAGGATGTACTGAAGACAGCGTTCCGAACGCGATATGGTCATTATGAGTTTTTAGTAATGTCGTTTGGTCTTACGAATGCTCCTGCAGCATTTATGGGACTAATGAATGGTGTATTCAAGCCGTTTTTGGACAAATTCGTGGTGGTATTTATAGACGACATTTTGGTATATTCCAAAACTAAAGGGGAACATGAAGAACACTTGAGGTTAACATTGGAAGTATTGATAAGGGAGAAGTTGTATGCTAAGTTTTCGAAATGCGAATTCTGGATCGAGAGAGTACAATTTCTTGGTCACGTAATCGATAAAGATGGAATTTCGGTAGATCCATCCAAAGTAGAAGCTGTGATTAACTGGGATCAGCCGAGAACGCCGTCAGAAGTAAGAAGTTTTCTTGGATTAGCAGGATATTATAGAAGATTCATATAAGATTTTTCTAAGATCGCAACTCCGTTAACGAATTTAACTCGAAAAGCTGTGAAATTTGTTTGGACGGAGAAGTCTGAGGAGAGTTTTCAAGAATTAAAGAAGAGGTTAAGTACAGCGCCTGTGTTATCTCTTCCGGATGATACAGGAAATTTTGTTATTTTTAGCGATGCGTCGCATAAAGGACTTGGTTGTGTGCTGATGGAAAACGGCAAAGTCATTGCGTATGCGTCACGGCAGTTGAAGGATTACGAGAAGGGTTACCCAACCCATGATTTGGAGTTAGCTGCAGTTGTTTTTGCTTTGAAAATTTGGAGGCACTATCTATACGGGGAGAAGTGTGAAATATATATGGACCACAAGAGTCTGAAATATATTTTTACACAGAAAGATTTGAATATGCGTCAAAGAAGATTGTTGGAATTAATCAAGAATTATGACTGCGAGATTTTATACCATCCGGGTAAGGCTAATGTAGTTGCCGACGCCTTAAGTAGAAAGGGGTGTGAGAAATTGATGATGTTGACTGCTCAGGAGGAGCTAATTGCAGATATAGAGAAACTGGAGTTAGAAGTGAAGTATCCTATGGAGATTGATGAAAAGCTATTTCAGATACAATCTGGTACAACTTTACTAGATAGAGTGAAGGAGGCTCAGCATCAGGATGATGAATGCAAAAAGGTAACATCGAAGATATCTGAAGGAACCGAACCAAGATTTAAAATGGATAAGGAAGGAATATTGAGATTTGAAAGCAGAATTTGGGTTCCGCCAGTACAAGAAATTAAGGAAGAAATTTTGAGTAAGGCTCATAGTTCAAGATATTCGATTCACCCTGGTAGTACAAAAATGTACCAAGATCTTCGACAACATTTCTGGTGGCCGAATTTGAAACGTGATGTTGCAGAATGTGTTGCCAAATGCCTGACATGTCAGAAAGTTAAAGCAGAACATTAGAGACCGAGTGGATTGCTACAATCGTTAGAGATCCCAGAATGGAAATGGGAACATATTACGATGGACTTCTTGGTTGGCCTTCCGACGACCCAGAAAGGCTACGACGCAGTATAGGTTATCGTTGACCGACTGACGAAATCCGCGCACTTCCTTCCTATCAAAATCAGATTTAACTTAGATCAATTGGCAAGATTATATGTGAAAGAGATTGTTTCGAGGCACGGAGTGCCGGTGTCTATTATTTCCGATAGGGATCCGCGCTTCACATCAAATTTTTGGAAACGTCTTCAGAAATGCATGGGTACACAACTGCGAATGAGTACAGCTTACCACCCTAAAACAGATGGATAGAGCGAACGAACGATTCAAACACTAGAAGATATGTTACGAGCCTGTGTGATGGACTTCAAAGGAAATTGAGATGATCACCTACCGTTAGTAGAGTTCGGCTACAACAACAGTTACCACGCTAGTATTGGTATGCCGCCTTACGAAGCGTTATACGGCAGAAAGTGCAGAACTCCGCTTTATTGGGATGAAGTTGGTGAAAGACAATTGCTAGGGCCAGAATTGGTACAGCAGACGGCAGAAATAGTCAAAGTAATCCGAGCCCGTCTGGTAGCGGCTCAAGATCGACAGAAGAAATACGCTGATCCACATCGTAAAAATATCGAGTTTGAACCAGGTAATTATGTTTTCTTGAAGGTCTCTCCCTGGAAGGGAAAGATCAGGTTCGGAAAGAAAGGAAAATTGAGCCCAAGATTTATTGGACCCTTTGAAGTACTGAGAAGAATTGGAGAATTTGCGTACGAGGTAGCCTTACCTCCAGCACTCGAGAATATCCACAACATCTTCCATGTTTCTGTGTTATGATCTTACAAACCTGATTACAAGCATGTAATTGAATACGAACCCCTGCATTTTGAGAAAGACTTATCTTACGAATAAATTCCTGTCCAGATTGTCGACCGAAAAGAACAAGTTCTCAGAAATAAAGTTATACCTTCTATTAAGGTAATTTGGAGGAACCACAACGCTGAAGAAGCTACATGGGAACTCGAAGAGAATATGATGAAGAATTACCCTCATTTATTTACTTAATTATGTGTATGCGATTCTGGGGATAGAATCTTTGTAAGGGGGGGAGAGAATGTAACGGGTCGAATTTATTGAGTCGTGATTCTGGGGACAGAATCCTTTTAAAGGGGGAAAGATGTGACGAACGAGAATTTTATAAATTAATTTTAATATTTATTGAATTAAATAAATATTTTCGATGATTTAATTATTAGATTTAATAATTAATTGATGCAATTATGGTAGATTAATTTAATTATATGCGTTGCAATTATTAAATTAATGTGGAGAATAATTATTATTCAAGTATATAATTATGTGAACTTGTTGAATTAAATGAAATATTTAATCAAGCATGATATTATCTAATTAATGTAATTATTAATTAGAGATTTAATAAATTGTTATTATTTATTAAAGAGAAATTTAATTATGTGACTATGTGCATTATTGAGAAATTATTATATTTAATTTAAAGTAAATTAAATAAAATATTGATTTATTTTATATGGTTGTGACATTATTTAAACTATATGATAAAGCTTTATTAAATTAATTGGTTTTGTAGTATTTATCTAGCCAAACATGGCACTAAAGGGAGTTGGGGCCAGTTAACCCATGACTGGGTAACAGACCACCAAAGCGCGTCTATTTCTTCCTATCTGAATACGACGTCTTCTATTTTCCTTCATTTTCTAAGTCTGCAAATCAGAGAGAGTTGCTTGGTGTTTGAGAAAAGTTGGAGAAAGAGTTTCAATTCATCTCCTATACTATACCTTATACTCTACAGGGTAATCTCCTCCTTCCCAATTACAAATTTTTACGTCATTTAAATTCCATGAACATGGCTTTCATAGTTTTGGTTTTAAACCTCTGTAATTGGGTTAGGAGTAATGATTATAAGTTATATGTGTGTTTTGTTGTATCAAATCATGTTTAATTATGTATATGTTGCAAACCATAACATCAGTGTCATGAAAACATGTCGTTAATCTGATGACTTGTTATTTCAAAATAAACAGAGTACGTGATATGGCCATATGGCCTTATACGTGATATTTTGTGTAATGATCGTATATTATCCCTAAAATTTACACTATTATATTATTGAGCATATTAATACGAAGAGATCAAGCCTTAAACGAACGGATTCGGTGTATAACGAATCCGTAGTGTTAAATTATAAGTTTTTGTTCAAAATCCTCAAGAACATCAAGAACAATCCATTTTTTTATGATTTAAATATGTGATTATATGTTTTAATGGGTTAAAATCACTTTATATATGTTGGGTTATGATTATACATGAATTACAACATGTGGGTATATGTAATTTGGTGAAATTAGTGTTAAAAATGTGTTGATTTCGCTGTACTCTGTGTTCTTCGTGAACTGGGAATCAGTTTCGGGGGTCTCGCGCCGCGGCGCCAGCTCTAGAACTGATGTCTCGCGCTGCAGCGCCGCAGCGCTCGCAGCGCCATGACTCGAGCCACGGCGCCACAGCGCCGCAGCGCCAATGGCCCGGCCACAGCGCCACCGCGCCGCAGCGCGGCCCCTTAGCACATTAGTGGCGCCGCAGCGCCACTCTCCAAAAAATTCAGAAATGTATTTTTAAATAATGTTTAAGTCTAACAATGTGTTAGTGGATTATTGTAATGAACATGTAAACATGTTAGAAGAATAATGTGATGATAAAATAGTTGTTTAACATGTAATAAAATATTATATGTGAATTGAATTATTAAATACATAATTAGTTTGATAATTCATGAAGTATAAATTATGTGACAACGTGATAATTTGACTAAGTTTAGTCAATAATTAAAGTAGACTACGAGAATGAGCTCATGTTGATTAATTATTAATTAACAAGTATTGTGTATATGAATGGTATGTAGGATTTAATTCAAAGAACGTGCTTAGTTAAAGTGTAATCTACGCACGAGGCAAGTATCTTATCCCTAACTCCATTCTATTGAGCAAGTTTATTTAAACTTAAACGTTACTTTTATGTTGAGTAAGTTTCCCTAACCCCACTTGTCATTATTGTTCAAGTTTATTAATTACCTTGAATAAATTATCCGTGTCATTATTCAAGTTCAAGCAAGATATTAAAGATTAATTATCTTTCCAAAGCATGATTCAGTTATACAATAATTGTCCTATTGTATACTTTTGAGATTATTATTCTAATCAAATATCAATTATTGTTGAACCTTATTAGACTAGTGAACCTTGTTGATTCAACTAGTCCATAGTTGATGAGCGTTCTAAATTTCAGAACCCTTGATGAAAGTATCCAAACCAAACTTCCTTTGGTATGGACTTGAATGTCAAACTGAGATGAACAACCCTGTATAGGGGATTAATTACGCTTTAGCGTTAAGATATTGTGCACAGTATGGTACTAAGGGCTGATCCCCCTAAGTACGAGAAGAAGGTCCATAGTCTTATGACTGTTAAAGGTTTCAAGTATATTTCTTGTTAACCTAGGACATAGTTCAAGGTCTTATGACCCTCAGAATTCTTTTGATTCTTGTTATTCATTCTCGATTCAAAAGTTGAGCTTTTATTCAGATGTCTTTGATTTATTCGCATGTTATTAAAATGTTATTTCATTATTATACTTGTGGGCATTTGTGCTCACTCTTGCTTAATAATAACAATGCAGTTAAGAATGAAAGAAGCGATGAACCCTCCACTAGTAAGGGCAAGGGCAAAGTTAGCAAATGATGAAGACCTGTTATTTATTAACTGATGTATTTGTTTAAGACTTGAGTTATGTTGATGTTAAGACTTATTTGTTTAGAATTCCGCACAGATGTTTTAAGGTTAGAGTAACCTGGGATTTATTTATAATTCAGTTGATGTAACCCTTAAGGGAAGAGATTTTATTATGATTTCTATCTATTGTATGATTTATTATTATTTATGGGTAGATAGATTGATGATGCTTGTACAGTGAACACCAAATCCCGTGGAATTGAAGTACCCGGATTTGGGGGTGTCACAACATGTGTACCTCACAAATTCGTCAATCTCCTCGCAATTGAGAAGAATGTAAGTATGTGCAATATGTAATTCTTGCTCAGAGAGGAATATGCGCTTTCCTTTTCCATAAGCGCGGCCTGATAGACCAAATACAGAGAGTCAGCCATTTAGTTCAACATTTCCCCCATCATCATGTCTCGATACTCGATTGGCCTTTGTCAAGACTTCGTCTGAAAAATAGTCTGAGACAAATGTAGATATCTCATCGAAACTGTATGCCTCGCATATCGACCCCTCGACATAAGCTCTATTCTTCACCTTCCTCTTAAGGTTTCCCATCACCCTTTCGAAAGGGTACATCCATCTATATTGAACTGGACCCCCAACACGAGCTTCATAGGGAAGATGGATTTGCAAATGCTCCATGGAGTCAAAAAAATCAGGAGGGAATATTTTTTCCAATTTACACGTGATCTCTATGATGTTCTTCTCAAGTACAGACATGTCCTTCTCATTTAATGATTCTGAACATAAGTCTTTGAAGAAATGACTAAGATCCGTCAAAGCATCCCATATTGGTTTATCAAGCAAATCCCGAAATGCTATAGGCATGAGTCTCTCCATGGACACATGACAGTCATGACTCTTCATCCCTTGTAATTTTCCACCCGTAACACACCTTGCAATGTTTGACACATATCCATCTGGTAGTTTCATAGACTTAACCCATGTGCACACATCTTCAACTTGCTTTTTGGACAATGTGTACCTTGCATGCGGTTTGACAATCTTACCATTATGAGATTCATAAAGTTCTAATCCGGGACGCTTACAAATATCTTTCATGTCCAAACGTGCCTTATCGTTATCTTTTGTCTTCCCCGTAACATTCATCACAGTGTTAAACACATTGTCAAACACATTCTTCTTAATATGCATCACATCTAGATTATAACGAATCAAATTTGTAGACCAATAAGGCAGTTCCCAAAAGATGCTTCTCCGAACCCAGTTATGAGATTCGTCAAACCCATTGATTATGTTTGTGGCATCAACCTTACCAAATGGGATAACCGACAATCTCATCACACGATCTCGCATCTCCGTT
This sequence comes from Panax notoginseng, assembly GCA_016801055.1. NCBI lineage: Eukaryota > Viridiplantae > Streptophyta > Magnoliopsida > Apiales > Araliaceae > Panax > Panax notoginseng. The sequence continues at coordinate 171,494,019 of CM029016.1, forward strand.
CCCGACAATCGCGGTGCAGGCATATCATTGTCTACTTTCCCTTTCCTGAAGTGTTCTCTATTTCTTCGAAACGGGTGATCTACCGGTAAGAACCGACGATGACGGTCAAACCAACAAGGCTTTCGACCTTTTGATAGATTAAACGACTTTGTATGCTCCATACAATACGGACAAGCCAACTTCCCGTGTGTACTCCATCCAGCTAACATACCATAAGCTGGGAAGTCACTTATAGTCCACATAACCGCTGCCCTAAGGTTAAAATTTGTTTTCGTTGCAACATCCCAAGTCTGTACTCCATCCTCCCACAATACCTTCAACTCGTCTATAAGAGGTCTCAAGTAAACATCTAAGTTCTTTCCAGGACTCTTAGGACCAGGAACCACGAGTGAAAGAAACAAGTATGGCTGTTTCATACACATCCAAGGAGGCAAGTTATACGGGGTAACAATCACAGGCCAACATGAGTACGGAACAGCTGAGTGGCCAAACGGATTGAAACCATCGGTGGACAATCCAAGCCTCGCATTTCTAGGTTCCAATGCAAATTCAGGATGTGCTAAGTTGAAATCTTTCCAAGCCTGCCCATCTGCGGGATGATTTAGTTCTCCATCTTTAGCTGGAGATTTCGCATGCCAACTCATATGTTCAGCTGTTCTTGAAGACATGTACAATCTTTTTAGCCGATGTGTTATTGGAAAATACCTTAGAATCTTAAACGGTATACTTGATTTTTTTGTAGTCACACCCTCTTTATTAGGCCTAAACCGATCACGATTGCATTTTCCTTATAAAACAACATGCAATCGTTGGGATATGCATCGATCTTTTGGTATCCAAGATCCTACTTCTTCACCATTTTCTTACAAAAGTAATAGTTACCAGGTAATTTCTCACCGTCAGGCAACATACTCTTAATGGCCTTCAAGAGCGACTCAAAACACTCATGGCTCATGTTGTGATTAGCCTTGATGTTAAGTAATGTCGCCACTGCAGACAATGTAGTGTGTTTGGTACAACCATGCCACAATGGCTCGCTACCCTCGTCTAATAACTTAAAAAAGTCTTTGGCATCAGAATTCATAGGTTGCTCTCTGCCTTGCTTCCAATCAAAATCTGGCCCTGCAATATCATGAACCATTTCATTCATACGATGCGTACTACTGCCTGAATTGTGTACTTGTGTGATGCCACCATCTCTTCTCTGCCCATGTACCCATCAGCATTCTTCGTAATTTCTCATGAACCCAGAAACAAATAAATGATAGTTTACCATGTCTCTGTCCATATAATTTACATTCTTACACTTCAAACATGGATATCGTATCTGCGACTTACCATTCATACATTCTGGGTGACTATACGTATACTCCAAAAACACTTGGCAACCAGCTCTAAATTCAGTTGTAGCACCTATCTGGGCACTTGACTTTTGTTGTGCCATCCAACTACGGTCTAAATAGAGGTCCATGATTCCACGGTACCTACTACAGACAACATTATAAATATTAACATATGACTTGAGCATACTTGTAAGCATATGACTTGAGCATACTTGTAACCATATGATTTGAGCATTCTTGTAAGCATATGATTAACAGTTAAGCTTACTTGTAAGCATATGACTTGAGCAACATATGGACTAATGTTTGATAGGTATGTAGGAAATTTTTACAATTTAGAGTTTGTTTGATAGGTATATATGTAGAAAAATTTAGAGTTCAGATATGCTCTTGGTCCATATATATCTGAACACAACAAAAACTCTTCTACATTGGACATTTGGGAAAGAAGAAGTGTGTCATTCATGTTAGAAAATAGTACTCTCTTAGTTGTCTGCATAACCTCTGATTAGACTGTGAGTTGGACTTGTGTTTCATTCAAAGTCAGGCGTCGATTTATGATTTGACTGTGAGTTGGACTTGTGTTTCATTTAAAGTTTAGGGAGTTTTTTCTATGTATGTTGCTGCTTGTATTTGAATTGTATAAAGTAATCATTGTACTTTTAGTTTTTTTATTGAATTTGATTGAATGTATGCTAGATATGTTTATTATTTGTGTTAGATTTCATTACTCTTGAGTATTGATTTTTGAATTATAATCATGATTTAATATCTTTTTTTTATAAATAAATTTAGTATTTATTTGAATTATATAAAGTAAATATTCTACAAATAAGTTTAATTTTTTTAATAGATAAATTGATAAATTTTTTTATATATTTACTAAATATTATATATAATATATAATAATAATTAATATATTTAATTATTTATTATATATTAATGACACCACTAAGTCACTAACTCAAAAACGGTCCTACTCCTTGTCGGGCATCTCACATAAAATAACAAGCACATACAAAGAAGAGCTAAACAGACGTAAAGGAACCAAATGGTAAGCAAGAACCACTACTCCATAATGTTTAAATAAACTATAGCTGTCTTCCGACCATCTACCATCATTTTCAACTTTGACTGTGTATCTTCACCCATTAATTGACACTTGTATCACTTCTCTACCAACCTTTATAGTGTTAGGATACCAGAATACCATTAGCATTAAACTTTGAAAAAGAACAAGTTAACCTTTATAGTGTTAGGTTAACAGAATACCATTAGATTGACATCAAAACTGAATGATTCTAGTCACAGTAATTGCCTATTACTATTAGCTTTTAAAAACAACACCATTACCAACACAATTTGAGAACCATGAATTAAGAGCACCACATCAAACAACATACAATTGTGTTTTCTTAAGTTTCTTTTAGGTGCAGGTACTTCTGAATTCTTACACGTACTAGACACTTTGAAAACTCAACACTTTCCACTAGAGAACAAATGAACTTGTTTTTGTTTTCTTATTCCTAATTTAAGTATATTTTTAGATAGATAATATACTAGATCTTCTACACATTTTCACCCAAAATATTATACAGTCTCCTCTACTAAACTCAAATTTTAACATACTATATAAGATGAACCTGCCCAATTTTTTTCACTTGGATAAAAACGAGGTTGTCATTATTTTTCTAGTTCCTCTGTCAATGACATTAATCAATAATACAAAATATTTGGTAAAATAGTGAAAAGTCCATTGAACCCCAATATAGAGAATATGCCAAGAGTCCCATAGGCTTGAGCGATCAAACTTTCACAAATTAGATAACTAATACTGAACAATTTAATCACTCGGTTTTATGACAAATAAGAATTCATGTCCATTTTAATGAAATAGCAAAACTAATACTGAACAAATTTAGTCTAGGTACCCAAAATAGTTAAGCTATCAAATAGTTTGTTGCATATCAAATACTTCACAGTCGTAAATCAGGGGTGCACATATGATTTTGTTACCTGTGCAGGTAGCGGTGGTGTCGGCGGCGGTTGTGGTGGTGGTGATGGTGATGGTGGCGGCGACGGCTGTGGTGGTGGTGATGGTGGTGGCTAGTCTTATTTCGGGGCCCTTGTTACTTGTGTAAGTACGCTCGTAGGGGTGTCTTAACACCTAGCGCCCTAAGGTCTTTCATGGTCTGGCAGTCGTTGTTTGGAAGCTCGCTAAGGGGTAGCATGGTTAGCCTAACGAAATGAGGCATTGCACAGTCATGTAAAAAAATAATACTAAATAATAGCAATAAACACAGCGGGAAAGGGCGAATATCGCCCTCGTGAATAGAAATAAAGCAGTTAAACCCATTGTTGAACCTTAGTTTATTTTGATATGTTGGAGCTATCTTCGTTGCATAAGTATACATGAATCTTGATTTAGACAATAATTTTCTGTTTTGAGCAGTTTAGAATGTGTATTCTTACTTTAATCAAGTTTTGGTGAACACAACACACACACAGCATCTCTATAGCATATATGAATTATTTGAGTGTAAGATATTATGCATATAGTTTTGTTTGAATTTGTACTCTCGAATTCGGTTAATTCGTTGAGGCAGTTTGAACTGAAATTCTGTTATAGCTGGAGAATGTGAGACTCATTTGCATGACAATCTTGTTACATAGCATATAGTTGCATTTTTAGTGTTTTATGTCATATGCATTGCTTGAGGGCAAGCAATAGTTCAAGTTCGGGGGTATTTGATAAGTAGGTTTTATACCTACTTATTGGATATCAATTCACGAGAACTATGCTCATCTCAATTACATTTAAGTGTGTTTTTAGTGCATTTCGTGTTATTTTGCATTGCATGTACTGAGAACTCCTTTGGTGTAAAAGTGCAGGAACTGGCATAGCTCGGCGTTGATAGGTGGCATGAGATCAGTGAAGGCATGACACGAGGGTCGAGTGGGGAAAAGAAACTAAGCATTGATGGACAAAGAAGAAATAGTAGCATGTCAAAAGATTATTAGCAGCATGATAAGGAAGCAGTAATAGCAGAACACAAGAATGCAGATTGCAAGAGCCGCGCAGCTGTATAAGCTGGAACATGCACGCCCGTGTCATCAACCAGAAAAGCTTATTTTGCATGTACGCGCGCCCACGCCTGTTTAGTATGGGGATCGCGCGCGGCCGTGCGCGTCATCGACTGCAGTTGTTGACTTTATTGTAATCTTAAAATTTGAAGTGTTTGAGTTGGTATAAACTACTCTGGTTGGTACCAGACGTGATCATCTCTTGTTTTATCAATTTTTTATAATATAGAACTAGGGTTCTACGCTTTGAACAAAATTTCAACGAGGATCCAAGCATAGAATAATATTCTATACTTCTTCTTGAGAATTAAATCTTTGACTACGAACTACTTTTATTTTGCTGGAAATCATTGGAGATTAGAACAACATTTTGGAATATAATCTGCGATTTGGTTTGATCAATTCGATCTTCTCTCTCAATTGCTCTATTTATTTTTCATGTGTTTCTTCAATCCCATAATGTCTTTCAGTTCAGCGATGAACTAAACTCCATAATGGGATTCTAACGGATATTGATATGTAGTCTAATATTAATGGCCTGAATGCTTGATTGTGTTGTTATCATGGAAATTCTATTATGATTGAATTGATTGCATGAATGTCTGATCACCATTCATTTTATGTACTTATATGGAATTAAAATATGACATGTGAGTATAGTTGTAATCATGATAGCATGCGTTTATGAGGCTGTATTATTTAGCTTTATATTTCGTGAACCAGATAGAAATATACTGTTTCACCGTGTGTAGTGATATAAGGGCTTATGCTTCAAATCAATATTATTGCAAAGTCACATAGAAATATAGTGATGTTGGTTTTATTGGTGATTACATGATTTCTATTGCATGTGGAGGTTATGTAAGCAGGTCATAATGCATTGAAAAATGGTTATGTCTAGTTTTGGGCTCTTGGCTAATTTTCCTTGATACATGAATGATCTTGCATGAGGGTATTATTTAGATGAAATATGTATTGAAGTTAGAATCCCATTATGTGAGACCCCAAATTTTATGAATAAAGATTTAAATTTTTTGAAATATTTTTTAATATTATGGTGTGGATTTGATGTTATAATGTGGGTAATATTTATAAATTATGCAAAGTAAGCAAGTGGTTATATAATATTCGATTGGTTGGTGAATATTCGTTTTAACAAGGAATATTCGTACGACGACACAATCATTGGTGGACCCCACAACGGAAGTATTGTCGTAGTAAGAAAACGACGGAATTATCTTTTTATAAAAATAACGGCGAAAGTGTTACCGTTAAAACTGTTGAACTACCCGGTAGTAAAAGTACAGTAATACGCGTGGTTGCATAGTAGCACACGGTATTGATTATTGATGATTACGTAAGAAGTTACTCAATTATACTCAATTATTGCTACAGTAATTGCTGCATCATATCTCTCATATTATTGATTCAATTATTATCATAGTCTCATCTATATAATATGTTATATTATTAAATCAATAATTGAGATGACAAAGTTATTCATATTATTATTTGGAATATTGACAATGTCTAGAAGTTCTGTCAATGAGAGGTTAGATAATCTAATTACGTGCCAATAGGGAGAAATCCTTATCGGAAAGCCCCCTCTTTCCTGGGAACGACATGGTTGTTAAATATTGTGAGTTATAATATTAATGATGAATAAGTTCGTGTTGATTAAAGATGAAATTGATAGTTCCATTGTGTTGGAATTATTAGTGCTAGTGAAAATCGACATTTATTTCGATGATAATTGATGTCTGGAAGTTATATTGATCAATCGGGTAATTCACCAGATAAATGAGCAATTAATTGCTATTAATTCACATGTTTATAACTATTTGTTCTCATGTGTGTACTATTGATTCCCATTCTTGTACTATTAGGGGTGGTGGTGCAAGATTGATAATAGTTGCATGACTAAATTTGAAATGGAGGTATAGTTGAAGGTATTATACTATAATTAGTTTTTTCACATGATTATACTATTGAGTCACATGAATGAACTATTAATTCACATGATTTACTATTAAGGGAGGTGGTGCAAGTTTGATAATACTTGCAAGATTAAATTAAAAATAAAGAAAAAGAGGAAGGTATTATACTGTAATATTTCGAGCCCCAAAATGTGCAATTATAGAAACTATATTTTCCTATAAATAGAAGCTCATTCTTCCTTCATTTCTCACCAATTCACAAAAGCTATAGACCAATTATTATAGAGAGAAATTATAGAGAGAAAGAAGAAGAGAAGTATGCTACTTCACTATTCCAGTATCCAGTTTCTTCTAAGGTAAGGGGTATTATTCCTTTGTATTCATGAAGAGAGTTATTTCCTTTCAATACTCGTAAGGGTTGTTATTCCATTCTTTATTATTCTGTTGGAATAACCTGTCTATGCGAAGTACCGCATACATGGTGAAATTCTTCTGTTATTCCATTCTTTATTATTCTGTTGGAATAACCTGTCTGTGCGGTCTATCGCATGCCTGGTGAATTCTGTTATTATTCCATTCTTTATTATTCTGTTAGAATATCCTGTCTGTGAGGATTACGCATGGCTTGGTTCCGTTCTTTATTATTCTATTGGAATATCCTGTCTGTGCGGATTACGCATGACCTGGTTCTATTCTTTATTATTCTGTTGGAATAACCTGTCTGTGCAGTCAATCGCATGCATGCTGAATTCTTCTGTTATTCCATTCTTTATTATTCTGTTGGAATAACCTGTCTATGTGGATTACCGCATGCATACTGAATGATCCTTAGTATTCATTCTTTATTAAATTGTGAAAACGATCTGTCTACGTGGATTATCGCGTGGCGGGTGAAAATCCATTTGTAGTTTCGTATATTCTATTATACTCGAGTTACTATTCATGGGTTACTATTCACCCAGTTACTATTCACTCTAGTATTATTCACTCGGGTATTCGGGAAACTTTTCGTGCTGAAGTACTATTCACGAGTTACTATTCACCCGATTACTATTCACTCTAGTATCATTTACTCGGGTATTCAGAATACTTTTCGTGTCAGGGTACTATTCACGGGGTACTATTCCCAGAGTACTATTCACGGGGTATTATTCACTCAAAAAATATATTCTTTTCTGTTCAAATTATTTTTGGTACGTGAATATTATTCTTTAATTTTACTCTACAAAGCAGTATCATATTGACAATTTGGACGTTACTGATTTTTAGATAAATTACATTATAAATTTTTAAAATTTATCCTGAACTTGTTTTATTGAATTATTATGTCATTGTCATCATCCTCATGCTTATATTGCGATGAAAGTCATCTTTGGCTTACGTGCATAAATCGACTTGATATGATTATGACCAGGGATTATTCGGTATAATCATGACCGTAATGTGACGAAGGATGTGGTGAAAGTCCTCATTGGTCTGTAGTTCTTTGATGGACAGTTGTTGGTATGATTATGACCAGGGATTATTTGGTATAATCATGATCATTGATGATTACATGAATATCCTTGGCCGTGATGCAGGGATGATTCGATTTTATTTATTAAGCTGAGTCTCAGTGATAAAGTTGATGAAAAACTTTTTAAATCATAGAAGATAGTAGATTTTATGCTCTACTTGACTCTTCTAATGGATTGCTTATTCCGCTACAGTTGTTGATCTAAAACTTGTTGTCTATTATATTCTATCAATTGTTATACTGTTGAAGGCTAAGGAAAATTTATTCTGCATTATCTTAGTCACAATATTTCTTACTAGGTTAATTGAGCTCACCCTTTATTTCACTGTTCTCTTTAGGAAATGAGAATGTAGCTTGGACGAGTTGGGGAACGGATTGACTGTCCAGATGGTTGTTTTAGTAGTCCTCACTATTCTATAAAATAGTGTGACAATAAATGTAACAAGGACTCCATTGAATGTGGATATTGTCTAGATGACAATATTCTTATTAAAACTCTTAGCTTATGTTTTGTTGTATTTTACACGACTGTTGTATAATTAAGTTGTATTTGAATTTTGTACCATGTATTTGACGACCCAAGATGGGTGATGTATACCTGTTTTGGGGGCATCACACATTATTTCCAATTTTGATTTATTATTCTATTATTTTTCTTATGGTCATTATTTGAGTAAGATTAATTAAAAAATTATAGCGTTCATGTAAGCATATAAAAATAGTGATATAGTTGATGCATAATAATTTAATTTTAAAACCTTTTTTCGTGGATCGATACTTTACTTACTCTGTATTACTTGTTGACCCATGTATGCTTGCATGAGTTAGAGTCCTTTTGTTAGATCTAAAAGCAGGCAACAATACCCCCTACCATCTTACTGGTGTCTTGGGACTGGTTTCTGTATGGAAATATGGAGAGGAATACGGATTTCCTCTCTGAGGTTGACCGCACCACAGATGGTCGCTAGCACTCCTATTTAGGAGGAGCCTAGTTAATTCCATCTCTTATGGATTGGTGCTACTCTTTGAGGAATCAACCGCAGCTTAGATGGTCGCCGAGTCTCCCATTTACATAGGGAGGTCAGGTAATTCCATCCTTGTCGTCTGAAGCCGAATGAAATGTGATGGATTGAAGAATGATCTCAGTACCGTTGACAAGTATTTATGTTTTGGTAGGGGATGAGACCGAACCATGAATGGCTACTTGCGTACTCCTGTTGAAGAGGAGATCAGGTCTATGTAGTTCAAACTTGGTGTAAAAGGTTCAACGATGTATGTGGCAGAAATGGTGTAGAGAAAAGTGTAGAAATATTTTTGTTATTTTGTTGTTTTATTGCGACCGGGCCATATAAAATGGTTGCCTACATACTCGCGGGTATCGGGGAGATCAGGTTGACGTAGTTCGCCCCTCAGGACGATTTGTAGCCGATGAAAAGTTCGACCCCATGTGCATGACAAACTGCGGGGGAAAAGAAAGTTTGATCCTAAGTTCAGGATAAACTGCAAGTGTGAAAGTTTGATCCCATGTTTGGGACAAATTGCAAGTGTGAAAGGTTTAATCCCTAGTGGGATAACCGAGGTTGTATAAAAAGTTTAAAATGGAGTGAAGTCAGGCTACTGGCTTGAAGAGTATGTTTCCCTGAAGGGCAAAGTGTGAAAAAGAGTTGTATGTGATGAAGGGTTAAAGAACCGGAATGACTGGTGATCTGATGATCCAAAACCAGGATGTTTGCTTGATGATAACCTCAAACATAGTATCGTTTCACGGTGTACGAGTTAATGAGCTATGGAAATTCATCGTCGTCCATTTCCTGTAATTTGAGAGCACCTCTTGTCAATACCTCCTTGACAATAAACGGGCCTTCCAAGTTTGGAGCGAATTTTCCCTTAAACTGATCTTGGTTGTCAATGATCTTCTTTAAAACCAAGCCATGTTGTTAAAACTGCTGTAGTCGGACTTTTCTGTTGTAGGATCTGGCTATCTTTTGTTGATATAACTGATCATAGAAGATAGTCGCGGTTCGCCTTTCGTCTATTGGAGACAATTGGTGATACCTGTCTTGTACCCACTGGTCTTCATCCAGCTGAGCGTCTATTAACACTCTAAGGGATTCCATTTCCACTTCTATGGGGAGCACTGCTTCCATCCCATAGGTTAATACATAGTGGGTTGCCCAGTGGAAGTGCGCATTGATGTTCTGTAGGCTAACAAAGTCAGAGGCAATAAGTCAGGCCATCCTTTGTGGTTAGCGAACATCTTTTGCATGATCTTTTTGATGTTTTTGTTAGCTACTTCAACAACACCATTCATCTTTAGACGGTAGATGACGGAGTTGAGATGCTTGATGTGGAATTTGCTACATAACTCCTCCATCATTTTGGTGTTGAGGTTCTTAGCATTGTCTGACATAATTACCTTTGGTTGTCCATATCGACAGATGACATTGTTTCTGATGAAAGCAATGACGACTTTTGTGGTAACCCTGGGAAGGAGACTGCTTCTACCCACTTGGTGAAGTAGTCGATCATGGTGAAAATAAACCGATGTCCATTACTGGCTTTGGGATCGATGGGCCCGATCATGTCCATTCCCCACATTGAGAAGGGTCAGGGCGAACTCATATTGTGGAGCTCCCTTGGAGGGGCGTGGATAGCATTCCCATGGATTTGGCACTAATAACATCTTCTGGCGTGATCTTCACAGCCAGCCTTGAGAGAGAGCCAGTAATGCCCTATTTTGAGGATCTTCTTTACAAGTAGAGGGCCGCTTATGTGTGGGCCACACACTCCACCATGAGCCTCTGAGCTTGGTCTTTGTCCAGGCATCTGAGGAGACCTAGTCATGCATCTCTTTTGTAGAGTGCATCTCCGCTCAGGTATAATTTCATAGCAAATACATAGATCTGCCTTTTCTCAGTCAGGCTCGCCTCAGTGGGTGTAGATCCGTCCCGTAAGTACTCCTTGATAGGCTGATACCAAGGGTGTAGGATGGGATGTAGCTCATCCTATACTTCTCCAACATAGTTCCCATAGGCTGGTGCCTTTTGTCGGGCAAATGTGATGCTTGGCATGTGTTCCTTGTCAGGTATGTGAATCAAGGAGGCTAAAGTTGCTAGCGCATCTGCAATGTCATTCCTGTTATGGTGAATGTGTAGAAAGGAGATCTCTTCGAACTTCGAAGCCATCTGTAAAACTTTCCGATGGTAAGGCAGCAAATGTAGCTCTTTGGTTTGATAGATTCTCGTGGATTGTCTGATTACCAACTCTGAATCCCCAAAGATAGTTAACCATCGGATGACCATTGAACGGAAAAGTTTCAGCCCCATGATACAACCTTCATACTCAGCTGTGATGTTGGCGCTGACAAACTGTAATTTGACGGCGACGGGATACTGCTCCCTCGTATCGGATACTAGAACTGCTCTAGCTCCAGAACCTTCCATGTTTACAGCTCCATCAAAATACATTTTCCTTGTATGGCATGTATCGTACTGATGGTGTTGTTGAACTGTTATTACTCCCTCATCGGATAAGTATGTTTCCAAGGGTTTAAAGTCCCCTAAAGGTGCGGCAGCCAGTTGATCCACAATTCCTTGTCCTTTAATGGACTTTTGCGTCACGTAGACGATGACAAATTATTGTAGGATCAACTACCATCTGGACAGTCGGTAGTTCAGCATGGGTTTACTGAACACATACTTGAGAGGATCCATGCGGGATATAAGATGGGTTATGTGACCATGGAGGTAATGTTGTAACTTCATGGAAGCCCATGCTAAAACACAACAAGTCTTCTCAATCAGAGTGTACTTGTGTTCACTGCTACTGAATCTTTTGCTGAGGTAATAGATAGCTCGTTCTTGGCCTCTATCGTCTTTATGTCCCAGCATGCAGCCCATGGCATTGTCACTTATGGACAAGTACATGAACATGGGAACATCATCCCTGGGTGGTACCAAAACAGGAGCTTTAAGTAGCTGCTCTTTGATTGTAAGGGAAGCCTTCTGGCATTTATCATTCCATTTCATGGAGGAGTTTTTCCTTAATAGCTTGAAGATGGGCTCACAAGTTGTTGTTAGTTACGAAATGAACCTGCTAATGAAGTTGATTCTTCCCAAAAATTCCCGTATTTCCTTCTCTGTTTGAGGAATGGGCATTTCCGTAATGACCTGGATTTTGGTGGGATCCAGCTCAATCCCCTTGTGGCTGACTAAGAATCCTAGCAACTTACCTAATTTAACGCCAAAGGCGCGCTTGGCTAGATTCAACTTCAAGTTGTACTTACGCAACTTGTTGAAGAGCTTTCTGAGATGGTCTAAGTGGTCTTCCTCCCTCCGGGACTTGACAATGATGTCATCCATATAGATTTCTATCTCCTTATGCATTAAATCGTGAAAAAGAGCCATCATGGCTCGCTGGTAGGTGGCTCTGGCATTGATGAGGCTGAATGACAACCGTCTATAGTTAAAGGTTCCCCAAGGTGTGATGAAAATAGTTTTCTCACGATCCTCTTCAACAACCATGATCTAGTAGTACCCCGCAAAGCAATCAACAAAGGAGTACATACCGTATTGAGCAGTATTGTCAATGAGAATATGGTTAAATGGCACAGGAAAGCTATCTTTAAGGCAAGCTTTATTCAGATCCCGATAATCCACACAAACTCGCACCTTTCCTCCAGGTTTAGGTACTGGAACGATGTTGGATATCCATTTCGGATAGGTGGACACTATGATAATACCAGCTTGAAATTGATTCACAATTTCTACTTTGACTTTTAAACTCCACTCAGGTTTCAATCGCTTGAGCTTTTGCTTGACGAGCTTGAATCCCTCTTTAATGGGAAGGCGATGCAAGACAATGTCAGTAGACAAACCCACCATATCTTCATGAGACAATGCAAACATATCCTGGAATTGGGTTAGTAGTGTAACCATGTCATTCCTTTGGTTTGGAGTGAGGTCTGAACCAATCTAGATTAACTTAGGGCTTTCTAAGGTTTCGAGATTGAAGGAAGTGGTTTGATCAAAGTTGGATTTAGGTTTATCTTCGACCCATTCTTTGATCTCCAGAGGTATCTCAATGTCCTCTTGTATTTCCATCAAGTCTGAGTTCAGCTTTTCATCAAACTTACAATCCTTGTGGAGAAGAGGCATCTTATCAGCAAGTACAAGCACATCTAAATTCAGAGTCCTGAAACAAAATATTCTTTCACTTAATAGATATGAAACTGTTTAATCATGTAAAGTGTTAGCATGTACTGACAAAACAACTACTAATATTGTACAGAAAAGTAAGCAGTTATTATTATCTACAGGGCAGAAGGAGTTTCTGCCCATTTTACCCTTGTCGACCAATACAAGGAGTGTTGCTCCAATTGTCAAGGGCAAAGTCTGAGTGGACTGCATGATGGAGGGGCTATCATCGTCCTCCTTCTCCCGAATGATGACCATTATGTCTTGGTAATCATCGTCTGAGGTGTATCTGTTTGTATGTTCATCATGGACAATGATGTGTATGCCTGACATCATCCTGACAATGTCTTGTTTGATTCTTCGTTCCTCTTCTTCCACTTTGGGATCTGGAACAAAGACTTCTTTCTCCTTGACCAGTACCAATTTAGGAAATAATATGGCCATCACATGGGCAGGCACCTTTACCGGAGATTGTGCTGGCTCAGGATTTGCAGGTAGAGATAATTATCGTGTGGCTGAAGCTAGAGGCATCTGCTTGTGCTTATGAGGATTCCTGCTACTAGAACTAGCAGTATAGCCTAGTCAGACTGTCCCAGTTTGATTGGGACATTGAATTGGGCTCTTGATGCCTTGATTATCTTTGCCCAACCCTTGTCTAGGTTGATAACCCAATGATATCATTTCTTAAGTGGCCGACATTACATCAGCAAAAATTTGGGGTATGAGAGGTGGCGCCCCCACAGGGTGGTATTGAGTGTTGCTCACCTCCAGGGCATGAAAACTGACAGGCTCAACTTCTGAATTGAAGCTGATGAGTGGCATGTCACCTTGTTTCGGATATTTCGGCTCAGCATTGACAGTGACTATGCTATTATTGATAATGTATTTAAGTTATTGATAAAGAGTGGAGGGGACTGCCCCAGCCATATGAATCCATGGTCTTCCTAATAGCAAGTTGTATCTTGTATCTATTTTGAGAACGTGAAAAGATACGCAAAATGTATGGGGACCAATCTCCAACAGTGTTTCGTCAGGATCCGTCGAAAGCTTTAATAACTGTATGGCTGCTTCAGATACGATTGAGATTGATGTTTATCTTTACCAAAGTAGCATAAGGACGGATATTCAAAGACGAACCTCCATCTATCAAGACTTCAGCCAGCATGTATCCGGAGGACAAAAACGCAATGTGAAACAGCTTGCAATAACCAGTCCCTTCGGGCGGTATGTCATCATCAGCGAAAGATATCACATTGTTGTTAAAAATATGATCAACCAAATGTTAAAATTTTTTCACATCCACTGATTTTGGCAAGTAGGCTTCTTCCAAAACCTTCAATAAGATCTTCATGTGATCCTCGGAAGAGAAAACCAAGTCCAATATTAAAATGTGATGTGGAGCTTCTCTTAAGCTTAAAACCACCTTGGCTTCATTATGACTCATAGTACGGAGGAATTTTTCAATTTTCTCCATGTGAATTTTCCCCTTTGATTTGATGGTGGGCTTCATCACATGTTAGGGAATATACAGTGGATTCTCCTTCGACACTGCAGTAGTTATATGCGAGGTGGATCCTGCAGCTTCTCCATAATTCCAAGGAACTTTTTGTAAGTTGATAACAGGATATTGCGGTCTAAATTGGCAAGACAATTGGCTCTGGCGCAAGCACTTTTCAAAAGATTGTCAACTCCTTTGAGTTGAATTGCTTGTATTGTGAATGGTTTGGCAGTCCCATCAGCCTCAGCGAATATAACTGCTACTAATCCCTTCTATTTAGTAGGACAGGTATTCTCACTCTCAAGTAGCACAATATCATCATCTGCCATTTGCAGGACACCGCTGTCAATTACATTCTGAATAAGGTGGCAGAGTGCCCAGCATTCTTTTGTGATGTGATCGCGAGAATGGGAGTGATATTAACATACTCCATCAGAATTTAACCGTCTTGAACGTGGATTTATTGGAGGTAGAAGTGTGGTAATCCTTCCTGCATTGATCAGCATCTGAAATTTCTCCTCCATAGGTTGGCCTAGGTATGTAAATTCCCTTATATTGGCAAAATCCCAGCGGGCTTAGGCACTTGCTCTCTTCGCAACTTTGTCCTCCAGTGTTTCCTTTTTTGAAGGTGATGATGGAGTATTCATAACAAAAGGGAGGAGACTATCATGTTTCTGGCTGACTAATTGGTGTGTGATTTGATGCTGATGGATCACCAGTTCTGCCAATTGCTCAAGTTACTTACACAGAGCTTTCATCTTTCGTTCCATCACAAACTGGAACATTGCATAATCCCACTTGTTAACACCATCTTTGATGGTGTGGGATGATTCACCATTAAAATTAGAACTTTATCCACTGCTCCTATTAATCATATTGACCTCTTCCTCTTTGTGTTGAGGAAGAGGGTTGTCTTGCAAGTGAGGTTGATTTAGCTTTGTGACACCGATCTCACCGTTTTCTATTAAATCGTAGAGCTTACGTTTCAAGGCCCAGCAATCATGAGTATCCTGTTCAGGTGTCCCGGCATGATAAGCACACTTTCGAGTAGCATTGAAAACCCTTCCTATTCGGGTTGGCGGGTGGAAGAAGATGTATGATTTTCTTCTGAGTCGTCAAAAGGTTGAGAATGTTCTCGAGTGAGTCCCCTAGGGGTGTGAACACTTGAGGGCGTTTGGCTTCTCCACCTTTAGGCAATGGAGGGTTTGGAGACTATGCTTAAAAGAGAGCGTAATTTCTCCTTTGGATAGGCATATTCTGACTGCCCTTTTGACCTTGTAGTATCAAGAAAACATCTTCCTCTTTCTTTTTACGGACCCTCCGGGGGTTGTTTCCATAATTTCCTGACTGGATGTGTTCTGCAACAACTTTAAGGGTAGCTAGGTCTTTAATCTTTCCTGACTTCAACAACATCTCAGCTCTCTCTGTGTTTAATCATTTCAGAGAATGGTTTGCCAATGCTAGCTAAGACCCTCTCATAGAAAGGAGCTTTTTGTATGTCTGTGAAGGTCATCACCATCTCTAACTCATTCATAGAGGGAATAACTTGAGTAGCAAGGCGACTCCACCTTTGAGCATACTCTTTGAAAGACTCATTGGACTGTTTCTTGACCTTGGTAATCTGGTGTGACACCCCCAAATTCGGGTTACCTGACCCCCGAGTTTGGTGTTCACGATCCATAATATAATACCAATTAACTACACATTCATATATAAATAGGATTACATAAGTCATTAACATAAGTTGTTAATACATAAGTCCCAGGTCCACTAACCTTAACATTACAGAAATACCCCCTTAGATATACAAAAAGGGTTTACAATACAATACAACATAATAATATTGTTCATCATAACTAATTTATAACTATGCCTTTTCCCTTGTTCTTCTTAGCAGCACCTTCTACAACTTCGTCCCTAGCTGAAAAGTTTTATTTATAGCAAGGGTGAGCAATAAGTTTGCCCCGCAAGTTAAGACATACAATAAATGTATACGAATCAATAAGAACAGACTATCTATTTTGATAGAATGAAACCAAAGTTCGGGGAACTTTGAAATAGCTGAACAAATCGTTAATCAATGACAATTCTTCTTGTATTCTAGGCAACACAATAATTTGATAATGAAATAGTACAACGCTTTCAAAGTTTCTATGATATTCTATTGAATACTCAAGAATCAAATCTAAGCAATAACAAAGTGGAATAATTTCCAGATTTATGCTGAGTGATCCCACCAGATCTTAGAACTTATTTTCTCGGGTATCTATCAAAGATTTACTTTGATACATACGCAGTCGTATCAGATAACCATAAAGAATAAATCATACCCCTCTGCAAGTACTTAGAGCCGGCCAACTCCTTGTACCCTATATTATGCATAATATTTAACAGCTCGCAATGGTCGAATATACGACCTAAAATGTTCCCTTTATATAAAAGATTGTTCTTCTCAGTTTCAGAATCAAGATTTTGATTTAACAACGAAATACTGTGATTTCAAATTCTATCTACTTATCGATCTAGCCGAAACAACTGGCATCGATTTATCAATAACAATTGATTTCTCTTCTCGTATTTATCAAGTCCTAAAAAATGTTTGTCTAGCCAGAATAATTAGCTAAGACATTTCTCAATATAATTTGACAATAAACAGGAATTATCTGTATTGTCAATATTAGTTTCTGCAGATATAAATATCCAACAACAGTAATTCTACGAATATGTATATTTTCTGAATCAGTAATTCAATTTGAATTTTAATCATGCACTAATTGCGAATAATCAACAATAAATTCACTGGACATGGTATAATTATCAATAATTAACCATTAAAATATTTGAATGAATATAACTCAAGGTTGAGTTACGAAACTTGCATTTCACATTGATTACAGCTACACAATATAATTAACTGCGTTCGTAAGACCTATAATCAACAATGTCGGTCTCACAATTAGCATAATCATTTATAACACGTAACACTGTATTCTACAGTCAAACTTCTCCTAGGCACATTACCACATAGCCACATTAGTGTTTATAACCTATATAAACACTTATCTAGTCTAACTATTTCGGTTTGGTTAGACCTCGGTCCATTCTCGGTGTTCTGATCACTCTATCTGACAATTACCACATTGATTGTCAATTAAACTTGGTCTATAAGCTTCAATATTATTTTAGATAAGTCAAATATCGTTTATAATATTTTTCGGAAGCTTTTAATAATTTATAATAATTTTTCAAACACTTAAATCATTTTTAAATGATTTAATTATCAAATAATCTTATCATTATTAATATTTAATAATATAAAAATATTAATAACATACTTATCAAAATATCAAAGTTATTGTTAATAACTTAAAATATTTTTAAATCATTAATATTCTACTTAAATAATTTTTAAAATAATTAAAATCATTACCATTAATATTTAAATATTAACGTAATTATTATCAAAATATTAAAAGTCATTAATTATAACTTAAAATATTTTTAAAACATTTTTCTCATTTTTAAATAATTTTTAAATCAATAAAATCAATTTTAATTCATTTATTTAATATTATAATTAAATAAATCTAATATCATTAATATTAATTTATTAATGAGAATTCTCCAAAAATATTAAAAATTATATTTTTGTAATTTAAAATATTTTCTAACACTTTATTCATATTTAAAATAATTTTTAAATCATTAAAATTATTTTTAACTTATTTATTTAATTTAGTAATTGAATAAATCTAATATCATTAATATTAAATTATTAATAAAAATTCTCTAAAAATATTAAAAGTCACATTTTATAACTCAAAATATTTTTAAATACATTATTCTTATTTAAAATAATTTTTCATAATATTAAATCATTTTTCTCTAATTTATTTAGTGCTCTAAGTAAATAAATTAAATACCTTTAATATTTAAATGATTATAAATATTAAAGAAAAATATTCCAATTGGTCAAAAATTATTTTCATAATTTAAAATAATTTTTAAAACCATTTTTGGTAATTTTTAGAATTTATTTCTATTTTTTAATTATTTTTCAGAAATTCAAAAAATAAAATAATTAAAGCCGTCGTTGTTGGTCTTTAGCGACAGAAAGCGTCGATGTCGGTATTCTTGAGCTCAAGAACACTGACAGCTTCGTGTTTCACGTTTGAGCACGATTAATTCTCTATGTATTGCGTTTCTGGGCTATCTTGAACCGTGATTGTGTAGTGTTTTTGTAACACTACAACAAATAACCATCATCATGGTCTAATAATATCTCAACTGCAAGATCCAAAGCCTCAAAGTGGCTGTCAGAAGCTTCTGGGCTTTCTGGGTTACCCAGAAACCCATACAGCTTCGACTGTCTACTTTGTGGTTTGATTTTCTTCTAGCCCCGGTCATCAAATAAGGTATTTTATTGTCCAAAGCTATAGTACTAGTGTCAAAGTACATTTACATCACAACATAACAGTTAATCAACATCTACATCGCCAGATTCAACTTGGTCAAACGTTGTCAGAAACATGGTTCTTAAAATTTCTGGTTTTTTCCAGAAACATGCTCCGTGACTGAGTGGTCTATTTTGACCACTTATTCCTTTTGATCTGTTAACTTTTTTAGTGTTATAAAAACATGGATCTCGAGTACATACATCCAGCTATAATCTGGTTACAACAAAAACATAAAAACACATAAAACCTGACAGATCAAGCAGCCTAAAGATATTGTCAGACGCTGAAAACAGCTTTCTGGGTTACCCAGATTTCGGCTTGTCAACGTCGGTCAACTCACTTTGACCATTAATATCGTGCAATCGGGACATCTGATGGCTATAAAATCACTTGCAGATTAAAGACCTCGTACCAAATAACAGATCCAGAACATAAAACAACAAGAATCATAAACAGACACGAATCTGTGGCACTTGACATTTGCTTGTCAGACCACACACCATGTTCTTGACAGTTTTGGAAAAACTCAAATTTAAAGCATTTTGATGCTATGGATCTATGTTATATCAACATATATCATCATTAAACATCATCTAGCAAAGATCTAAACACATAAACAAAAACTTTTTCATAGCAACATGGATCAAAATAAAAATTAGATTTATACCTTTTCTTGAATAATCTTAGATCTTGGCCCTCCAATCTGTTATTGGTTGATCTAGGGGCTGTTTTTAGGACTGCTCTACCTTAGATTTTCAGAGCTTTGGTGAGAGAGAGAGTAGGTGAGAGCTTGGTTGGACAATTGAGCAAAGTAATAGACTTTCTCTCTCTTAATCTATATATATATATATTACTTAGATACATTAGATCTGATGTTGCTGGCACAAATGTGTGGTTTTGATGAGATTTTCATGTCCCAAAGTCAAGAGAGTTGGTCACCCACTAAAGTATTGGCAATTTCTACAAGTTAGCTTACTAAATTATCCAAAAAGGGCATTTAGGTCTTTAGCAAATTGAATTTAATGGCAATCTTGATAAATGCACAAACCCTTAGGGTTTAGGGTTTGGGTTTAGGTTTAGGGTTTGGGTTTAGGTTTAGGGTTTGAACCCTTTAGATTTGTAATTAATTTCCAAAATTTTTGAATTTCGGTTTTCAAAATAGAAAATTAATTATTCCAAATTATAATTAGGATTCGATAAATATATTAATATTTCCTAATCATAAAATTCAATCTTGCTAATTAGGATTTATAGTCCTAATTAAAATTGCTTAACTTAGCAATTAAGGTCAAAATGGTCATTAGGGTTTACAACCCACGAATTAGGGTTTTAATAAGAAAAATAAATTTTTCTAAATTACAATTAGGGTTTGTAAAATAGAAATTAATATAACTAAAATATAATTAGGGTTTTCTAATCATATTTATGTTTAATACACACATTAGGCTTGTCAATTAGGATTAGGCTTTCCTAATTTAGGATTTAGAATTCCCGAATATAAAATTAGGGTTTTTAACCGTACAATTGGTTTTTTAAATCTGAGATTATGGTTTCTAATCCCTTATTATGGTTTATAAATCTTAAACCTTATCCGATCAATCATCGATCAATAAATTTCTTCGGTACAAACACAAACACGTTAAAATAATTAATTTAATTATATTTTCTACCGAATCCCTATCCAGAAATTAGGGTTAGGGTTTCTAAAGTTGTTAAGCACAACTCTACTCTAATTTTATTAGTCAATACACAAATTGACTTTCTCGATATACGTATCACCGATAGTTGTCACAAAATTGATAATTAATATTAATATTAATTAAAAAAATTTATTCGCAAATTTTGGATTATTCAACATCCTGGGTTATCATATTCACCCCTCCTTAAAAGGATTCCGTCCTTGGAATCACCGCTTTTTTATTCTCTATAATCTTTTAAAGTTGTATCATCAATTCATTTTTATCAACCCAACATTAATTTGTGTCTCAAATTCTAACCTGTGACTTGAATCTTTAAAAGAAAACAGTTCACAAAAATATCTGACTCAATTTACTCGCGTAATTAAATTTCTAAACGAAATCATTACCTGTTGCGACCTCCTGAGCACCCACGGCATCTTGCACCGTCATATTGAATGTACGGGCTGTTGGTCTTCCTGGTTGTGCAGGTCCTCGAGTTGCCAAGGTTCCGCCACCGGGTCCCTTGTTGACACTTTCCTTTTCTGCATTCTTCCTCGAAAAGTTCTGAACGATGTGATCAGTTGATCCGCATCCAAAGCAACCTTGAATTTTCTTCGAACTAGGGCAATTGGGTGACATATGCCCCTCTTGTC
This sequence comes from Panax notoginseng, assembly GCA_016801055.1. Taxonomy (NCBI): domain Eukaryota; kingdom Viridiplantae; phylum Streptophyta; class Magnoliopsida; order Apiales; family Araliaceae; genus Panax; species Panax notoginseng. Next base: position 171,515,381 of record CM029016.1, read on the forward strand.
CGCAGTTATAGCAAACTCCCTTCTTCTTCAGACAAACTCCAGCATGGTTCTCTCCACAATTCGCACATGGCTCCCTTCCTTTCCTATTATCTTCTGTCCAATTACCCGACTGGGTATTCTTATTCCACTTCCTCTTATTAGGGTTACTACCACCACTGCTTCCACCATCGTTTGTCTTCTTCTTCTTCTCATGACGAAATTGGGATGTAGTTTCGCTCCCTCCTTCAGCAATTAATGCCTTCTCCATCAACGCCGCGAACGTGTTGATCTGCAATACTGCTACCTTGTTGTATATTCCTGGCTTCAATCCATTCTCGAATCTTCTCGCCTTTCTATCCTCTGTATCCACCTGGTGAGATGCAAATCTTGCCAGCTCGTTGAATTTGGCAGCATATTCAGATACCAACATGTTCTCCTACTTAAGTTCTAAGAATTTAACTTCCATTCTAGATTGCATACTCGGCGAGAAGTAGTTCTCGAAGAACAACTCCTTGAATCTTGTCCACAACACCACTTCTGTACCAGCTCTCGCTTGGTTCGTCTCCCACCAGTAGTTAGCTTCTCCCTTCATCAGATAAATTACAAAAGTCGTCTTTTTTTCCTCCGCTACTCTGGCGATAACGAATGCTTTCTCCATCTCCTTCACCCAAGTTTGGGCTTCAATAGGATCTGTGGTCCCTTTGAATTATGGCGGTCCCACTGCTTTAAAATCCTTGAAATTAGCCAATCTATCAGCTGGCTGATTCTTCACTCTTCCTCTTCCCGTGGGAGCTCTATTCTCCATAGCTTGGGCTATCATATCTGCAATGTTTTGCATCGGGTCAGCTTGACCTCCTTCATTATTCACCGACTTCTCTTCTTGTTGGTTTCGATTCTGTCGTCTAGGCGGCATGATCTGATTTAAATAAAAATCTTATATTAATTCTCTTTCGTTACACAAATTCTTAACACAATAAGAATTCAACACATAATTCTCATATAATTGCATATTTATTCAAATAGCACATAGTACTTAACACATATTACTATTCCTTTTTAAATCATATCAGGATTAATAACACAACTTTACACAAAAAGTTACTATTCTCCATTCTCACACAGTTATTACCAGTTCGTCAAACTTACCACACTTATGAGTTCAGGAACTTGCCACAATTATATGAGTGTATGAACTTATCTTAGTCAGACCTTTGGCGTCCATTTGCTGAGGGTTTCAAAACATTTCATATAATTATTACTCATTAACTTACCATAACTATGAGTTTTAAAAACACACAAATTAATCTTAATCTTATATTCATATAGAAAATAAGGATTTCATTCATACAAACATATATATATATATATATATATGCTTACACATCATTCTCGATATTACAACATTTAATATCATAAACTTCTACCCAAAAGATACTATTACATATATCTAAGTTATCTACCGACCACTCCCTTCACCAGTCTTCTTCTTGATGGGACACTTGCTGAATCTGTGACCCGTCTGCCCATATGAAAAACACTTCCTCAAATTCGACTTAGGATAATGCAGAGAAATATGTCCTTCCTGCTTGCAGTTAAAGCACACGTTCTTCCACATCATGCATTCTCCCGCGTGAGTCTTTCCACACTTGATACAGGCTTGCTTCTTCTTCGGGCTTTATTTTTTAGATTTAGGGCTGTCTTTTTCCCTCTTTCTCTTCTTCTTGTCCTTCTTGCTAGTTCCTTCAAATGATCCACCACCTTCAGCCTTCATTCTGTCCACCTGCGCCTTGAGCTCGTTCCTTTCTTCAGTCATTTTGGGTAATGCTCGCTCCGTCTTCCATAACTCCTCTAGAAGAAACACTTTACTTCGGAGTTCCTGGGCTTCTGCAGATAGCTGATCTTGTTCTCCAACTTTGATCTTATTCTTTAAATTTACCTTAGCTGGCTCAAACTCTGCCTCCTCATCTCCACTCAGATACATCTCGGGATAATCATCATGATCACTCCCGAGATTAACCATGGGCTCATCTTCTCCCACCTTCTCAACTGATTCGCTTTGTGCTGGCACCTCAGCTTCTGGCACCGGTGCAACAACCTCTAGCATCTCCGCACTCTTTTCACCTTCTCCAGATATCCTACAATCAGTTGAAATAACTTGATTAGTACTTCACCAATACAACTCCTCACACTATGTGTCCACTTATCTCACTGTTGATGTACTTTGGCAATCCCTCACTTAGAACTCTAAATGAGTTTTATCTATCTCGCGTATGGTTATATTCCTAGGGTTTTCTCCCACCCCACTTAAGGTTTATACCCTACGGCTCTTCTACTAACTGGTGACACCTTGGTCACTACAGCTCTGATACCAACCTGTGACACCCCCAAATCCGGGTTACCTGACTCCCGAGTTTGGTGTTCACGATCCATAATATAATACCAATTAACTACCCATTCATATATAAATAGGATTACATAAGTCATTAACATAAGTTGTTAATACATAAGTCCTAGGTCCACTAACCTTAACATTACAGAAATACCCCCTTAGATATACAAAAAGGGTTTACAATACAATACAACATAATAATATTGTTCATCATAACTAATTTATAACTATGTCTTTTCCCTTGTTCTTCTTAGCAGCACCTTCTGCAACTTCGTCCCTAGCTGAAAAGTTTTATTTATAGCAAGGGTGAGCAACAAGTTTGCCCCGCAAGTTAAGACATGCAATAAATGTATACGAATCAATAAGAACAGACTATCTATTTTGATAGAATGAAACTAAAGTTCGGGGAACTTTGAAATAGCTGAACAAATCGTTAATCAATAACAATTCTTCTTGTATTCTAGGCAACGCAATAATTTGATAATAAAAGAGTACAACGCTTTCAAAGTTTCTACGATATTCTATTGAATACTCAAGAATCAAATCTAAGCAATAACAAAGTGGAATAATTTTCAGATTTATGCTGAGTGATCCCACCAGATCTTAGAACTTATTTTCTCGGGTATCTATCAAAGATTTACTTTGATACATACGCAGACGTATCAGATAACCATAAAGAATAAATTATACCCCCTGTAAGTACTTAGAGTCGGCCAACTCCTTGTACCCTATATTATGCATAATACTTAACAACGCGCAATGGTTGAATATACGACCTAAAATGTTCCCTTTATATAAAAGGTTGTTCTTCTCAGTTTCAGAATCAGGATTTTGATTTAACAACGAAATACTGTGATTTCAAATTCTATCTACTTATCGATCTAGCCGAAACAACTGGCATCAATTTATCAATAACAATTGATTTCTCTTCTCGTATTTATCAAGTCCTAACAAATGTTTGTCTAGCCAGAATAATTAGCTAAGACATTTCTCAATATAATTTGACAATAAACAGGAATTATATGTACTGTCAATATTAGTTTTTGCAGATATAAATATCCAACAACAGTAATTCTACGAATATATATATATATATATATATATATATTCCGAATCAGTAATTCAATTTGAATTTTAATCATGCACTAACTGCGAATAATCAACAATAAATTCCCTGGACATGGTATAATTATCAATAATTAACCATTAAAATATTTGAATGAATATAACTCAAGGTTGAGTTAGAAAACTTGCTTTTCACGTTGATTACAGCTACACAATATAATTAACTGCGTTCGTAAGACCTATAATCAACAATGTCGGTCTCACAATTAGCATAATCATTTATAATACGTAACACTGTATTCTACAGTCAAACTTCTCCTAGGCACATTACCACATAGTCACATTAGTGTTTATAACCTATATAAACACTTATCCAGTCTAACTATTTCGGTCTGGTTAGACCTCGATCCATTCTCGGTGTTCTGATCACTCTATCCGACAATTAACACATTGATTGTCAATTAAACTTGGTCTCTAAGCTTCAATATTATTTTAGATAAGTCAAATATCGTTTATAATATTTTTCGGAAGCTTTTAATAATTTATAAACAATTATTATGATTTATAATAATTTTTCAAACACTTAAATTATTTTTAAATGATTTAATTATAAAATAATCTTATCATTATTAATATTTAATAATATAAAAATATTAATAACATACTTGTCAAAATATCAAAGTTATTGTTAATAACTTAAAATATTTTTAAATCATCAATATTCTACTTAAATGATTTTTAAAATAATTAAAATCATTTTTAAATCATTACCATTAATATTTAAATATTAATGTAATTATTATCAAAATATTAAAAGTCATTAATTATATCTTAAAATATTTTTAAAATATTTTTCTCATTTTTAAATGATTTTTAAATCAATAAAATCATTTTTAATTCATTTATTTAATATTATAATTAAATAAATCTAATATCATTAATATTAATTTATTAATGAAAATTCTCCAAAAATATTAAAAATTATATTTTTATAATTTAAAATATTTTCTAACACTTTATTCTTATTTAAAATGATTTTTAAATCATTAAAATCATTTTTAACTTATTCATTTAATTTAGTAATTAAATAAATCTAATATCATTAATATTAAATTATTAATGAAAATTCTCTAAAAATATTAAAAGTCACATTTTATAACTCAAAATATTTTTAAATACATTATTGTTCTGTAAAATAATTTTTCATAATATTAAATCATTTTTCTCTAATTTATTTAGTACACTAAGTAAATAAATTAAATACCTTTAATATTTAAATAATTATAAATATTAAAGAAAAATATTCCAATTGGTCAAAAATTATTTTTCATAATTTAAAATAATTTTTAAAACCATTTTTGGTAATTTTTAGAATTTATTTCTATTTTTTAATCATTTTTCGGAAATTCAGAAAATAAAATAATTAAAACTATCGCTGTTGGTCTTTAGCGACAGAAAGCGTCGCACTGACAGCTTCGTGTTTCACGTTTGAGCACGATTAATTCTCTATGTATTGCGTTTCTGGGCTATCTTGAACCGTGATTGTGTAGTGTTTTTGTAACACTACAACAAATAACCATCATCATGGTCTAATAATATCTCAACTGCAAGATCCAAAGCCTCAAAGTGGCTGTCAGAAGCTTATGGGCTTTCTAGGTTACCCAGAAACCCAGACAGCTTCGACTGTCTACTTTGTGGTTTGATTTTCTTCCAGCCCCGGTCATCAAATAAGGTATTTTATGGTCCAAAGCTATAGTACTAGTGTCAAAGTACATTTACATCACAACATAACAGTTAATCAACATCTACATCGCCAGATTCAACTTGGTCAAACGTTGTCAGAAACATGGTTCTTAAAATTTCTGGGTTTTTCCAAAAAAGTGCTCTGTGACTGAGTGGCCTATTTTGACCACTTATTCCTTTTGATCTGTTAACTTTTTTAGTGTTATAAAAACATGGATCTCGAGTACATACATCTGGCTATAATCTGGTTACAACAAAAACATAAAAACACATAAAACCTGACAGATCAAGCAGCCTAGAGATATTGTCAGACGCTGAAAATAGCTTTCTGGGCTACCCAGATTTCTGCTGGTAAACGTCGGTCAACTCACTTTGACCATTAATAACGTGCAATCGGGACCTCTGATGGCTATAAAACCACTTGCAGATTAAAGACCTCATACCAAATAACAGATCCAGAACATAAAACAACAAGAATCATAAACAGACACGAATCTGTGGCACCTGACATTTGCTTGTCAGACCACAAACCACGTTCTTGACAGTTTTGGAAAAACTCAATTTTAAAGCATTTTGATGCTATGGATCTATGTAATATCAACATAGATCATCATTAAACATCATCTAGCAAAGATCTAAACAAATAAACAAAAACTTTTTCATAGCAACACGGATCAAAATAAAAATTAGGTTTATACCTTTTCTTGAATAATCTTAGATCTTGGCCCTCCAATCTGTTATTGGTTGATCTAGGGGTTGTTTTTAGGACTGATCTACCTTAGATTTTCAGAGCTTTGATAAGAGAGAGAGTAGGTGAGAGCTTGGTTGGACAATTGAGCAAGGTAATAGACTTTGTCTCTCTTAATCTATATATATATATTACTTAGATACATTAGATCTGATGTTGCTGGCACAAATGTGTGGTTTTGATGAGATTTTCATGTCCCAAAGTCAAGAGAGTTGGTCACCCACTAAAGTATTGGCAATTTCTACAGGTTAGCTTACTAAATTATCCAAAAAGAGCATTTTGGTCTTTAGCAAATTGAATTTAATGGCAATCTTGATAAATGCACAACCCCTTAGGGTTTAGGGTTTGGGCTAGGGTTTAGGATTTGGACCCTTTAGGGTTTAGGGTTTAAACCCTTTAGATTTGCAATTAATTTTCAAAATTTTCGAATTTCGGTTTTCAAAATAGAAAATTAATTATTCCAAATTATAATTAGGATTCGATAAATATATTAATATTTCCTAATCATAAAATTCAATCTTGCTAATTAGGATTTATATTCCTAATTAAAATTGCTTAAATTAGCAATTAGGGTCAAAATGGTCATTAGGGTTTACAACCCACGAATTAGGGTTTTAATAAGAAAAATAAATTTTTCTAAATTACAACTAATATAACTAATATAACTAAAATATAATTAGGGTTTTCTAATCATATTTAAGTTTAATACACACATTAGGCTTGCCAATTAGGATTAGGATTTCCTAATTTAGGATTTAGAATTCCCGAATATAAAATTAGGGTTTTTAACCATACAATTGGTTTTCTAAATTTGAGATTATGGTTTCTAATCCCTTATTAGGGTTTATAAATCTTAAACCTTATCCGATCAATCATCGATCAATAAATTTCTTCGGTACAAACACAAACTCATTAAAATAATTAATTTAATTATATTTTCTACCAAATCCCTATCCAGAAATTAGGGTTAGGGTTTCTAAAGCTATTAAGTACAACTCTACTCTAATTTTATTTGTCAATACACAAATTGACTTTCTCGATACACGTATCACCGATACTTGTCACAAAATTGATAATTAATATTAATATTAATTAAAAAAAATTTATTCGCAAATTTTGGATTATTCAACATCCCGGGTTATCACATCTGGTACTGGTCAGGAGCCATCTGAGACTAGAAGCTATATTGAGTGAGGAAGGCATGAGCTAGCTCTTCCCAACAATGGATCTTTGAGTTGTCTAATCTGGTATACCACGAACAGGCTTCTCCAGTCAGACTCTTTTAGAATACCTGCATTCTGAGCTTCTCGTCCTCTGCATAAGATCCAAGTTCTCCAATGAAAAACTTCAAATGTGTGTAAGGATCTCCTAACCCGTCATACTTTTTAAAATCAGGAGTTTTAAACTTCTCAGGAAAATGAACACCAGGGAATATACAAAGGTCTGCATATGAGATACTCCCGTGTGGTCCAATTCCTTTAATAGAACGAAGGGTTTCTTCTATTTAAAGGACTTTTTTCCTGATGTCACCGGTGTCTAGATCTTCTTTGAGATGGGTGGTATCAGGATTTTTGTTGGTTGGATACAACTGAAGCTCAGGTACTATAATGGCTTTATCCGAAGCTTGGGTTCCTCCTTGTGTAAAGGATTCAGCATGTATGGGTATCCTTGTACCCTGAGTCGATTGGTGTATTTTTTTAAGCAGAACAACCAAATCTGTGATTTGTTTACTTAATCCGTCGAATTCTTCGTGGGTGACAGGATTAAGATTCTCCTGGTCAGATAAAGACATAATTGGCTGTAGGCTCGTGACCTTTTTGGATTTTGAACTGGTAATGAGTCCGATTGTTTCCCTGCGAAAGACTTGCATAGTTTAGTTTTTAGGGAATGTGTAAATGTTTACATGCTATGTGATGTATATGTTTTAGGAATATTATCCTGTAAAACAGATGTTAACTGTTTGTAATACAGGATAGCATGTAAATTTAAATATTCATGTGCACGTATTTTTTCATATTTCTCATTACATGGAGATCAATATGGAATGAAATTACAAGTAATTGAATTTACGAGTAATTTTAAAATGAGAATGCACGAAGAGACTTTCCTCCACGTTTGGTTTATCAGAGGCTGACCTATCTTAGGTTTACTCTCGTGGCTTTTTGGCATGAAGGTTCCCAAATCATCGCAATTTACTAGACGTGAAGTTAATCTGGTCTTTCAACTGGAGCGAATTTGGGTAGTGCCTTTCCTGAGCCTCGTTGGAATTAGTCTTCCTATGAGTCCATTAATCAAACACCGACAGGATAGCCTCTTGGTGGAGGAACCACATAACATATATTCACATACAACGTGTCTCACAATTTATGAAAATGATGACATGTGTGAAGCACTAATATCACAAGCAGATATAGTGTAAAACATTAAGTGCAATAATTATATGCATTCGTACACATCCATCAAATGTAAATGCAACACCCATACACAAGCATATAACAATTTTGAAAAGATTGTAATAGCGGCTTAAGTCCTCTTACTGGTAAATGTCCCCAGTAGAGTCGCCACCTGTCGACGTCGGGATTTTATTTGTCCCTTTTCTGTTCTTGTTCTTTGGTGTTCTCATTTTAGGTGAGATTTATTTAAAAAGACAAGTTGTGAAAAGGTCAGACATTTATATGTCGATGATTGGACTATAAGAGTCGCCAGTTAGTTTTTTAATTGGTTGTTCCAACACAACCGAGAAAAGGTTTGCACATTGACCCAATGATGTGACACTGCTAAATGGGTCTGTGAAACTGTGATTCATTAGGGTCCGGGGACTTACTTATGCGGAGAAAAGATGTTAGGCACCCCCCGATATCCGTGTTACCGCGGTGACCACCACTTTTCAAGAAACTATTATATGAATATGTGTGTGTGTGTGGGTCAATGTGCTATTATTTGGAAGTAGTGTGAGGCCTCATTTGCACCTATATACACAGGGTTTGAATTTATGTAAAAATTCAATTTTAAACAAGATATAGCAATGAAGTTTTGTAAAAGAGGTTTTTCAAACATTTATGCTCAATAGTAATTGAGACCTTTTACACTTCTATTTTATTAAATGTTCGGCTGGATTACTTTTATTTTCGAGATGCGAAGCATCTTCGAGAAAATAATGTACAAAGTAGTGTCGAACTCCTCATGGGTATGAAAACCATCTGAGGAAATCCAAACACCGTGAATAATTTACAAGCTGCTTACAGCTGAAAATGTCCATCACGGGAACTGAATCTAGATTCAGTAAACTTAATATGTGATCACATGATTCCTAGGCTCACATAATGCCGCAATTTATATGAAAAGCAGTAAGCAGTTATATATATAAAAGCTGTAAATATATATTTCGTTCCGCCTGGAGTTTACTTCACAGCGGTTGATCGTTTTTATAGCTTTCTTTACATTTTTGATCCCCCATGGAGGTGCTTCGTGGTGGTTGATCATGTCTATATATATATATATATATATATATATATATATATATATATATATATATATATATATATAAGTAAACGCTCCGGATGTAAATCCAGGCTTATCGACCAAAGTTCTACCGCAGTTCATCGACCAAAGTTCTACAACAGTTCATATCGCTCCGGATTTAATCTATATATATATATATATATATATATATATATATATATATAGATTAAATCCGGATATACGAAAGCCAATAAACGCTCCAGACATAAGTCTAGGCTCAATCGAGGCATAACTCGATAATGTTAGTCCATATATAAATATATGTATATACACACTGAAATGAAACCACAAGTCGAATTTTGGGCATACACACACAACACGACTCTCAACGTGAAGAATGGTGTGTGCAAAGATGAAGAGAAAGGCTTTAAAGTGTGTAAGAATGCTTACAGTGGAATGCCAAAGAAGACTTCAATAACTTGAACAAGATTAACACTCGGCTCCCACCGGTAGAAATACAGCTATATGTGAGCTTACAAGTATTTAAAATGAGAAAGCACTCAGTTTAGGGTGTGTACAGAGCAAATTTGGCAAGGCTTCCTCACCTTTTTTTTTCCTTACAAAATGGCGACCCCAAGCCCTCTATTTATAGAGGGGGGAGCCGTAGGTGAAGCCGCAGATGTACCTGCTGTAACATTCCAAAATTTTAATTGCAATATTAATTATTTATTAAATTATATAAATATTTAATGGATGTGTTTATCGTGGAATAAATATTTGTTTAATTGATTTAATTTTATTTGGTTAATTATTTGTTAAATAAATAATTAATGAGTTAAGGAAATTATTATTATGTTGATATTCCAATTTGATGGTTAATTATTCGTATTGAGTTATGTGATTAAATGATTTATTTAATAAATTATTATTTGAATTAATTAATTAAGTATGAAAACTTAATTAAATATATTGTGACAAATAACTATATTATAAGGAGTATTAAAAAAAATTTAAGTAGTTTTAATTGAGTTTACCCAAACAAGATTTTAATATATTAAGTCTTTAATTTTAAATGATTTGCCAAACAAAACCCTATGGCTTTTGGATTTTCTTTTTAATTATAATAATAATAATATAAATAAAATAAATTAATTTAAATAATAAATATAATATAACATATACGTTATAGGTATTAACTGATATACTTAATATATGAATTAAGGTTATATCAGTTTTATTTTTTATTTACGCATAAGGTTTTGCAGTTGGGTTTTTGGCCATTTGTTAGTCTGAGAAAAAGAGTATTCAGTGAAACTTACGAGAGAATTTGAGAGAAACCTAAGAATTTCACAACAACTTCTATGTTTAGCAAGGTTGTGCAAGCTAATTGAATGTAATTTTCCATAATCTCAATATGATATATATATATATATATATATATATATATATATATATGAATTTACGGCAAACTTTTATATATTATGTGAATTGTAAATTGGTTGAATTGTTGTTTTACAATGGGTTACTTGTGAATATATGTGATTATGATGATTAGAGGTTGTGTTTAAATAAGAGTGGTATGCCAATTTCGTTGTAAAAAGGAATAAAAGTAAATGACAGTATATGTATTTTCATATGGTTCATGAAAGGTATTAATTTTAGTGGCTAATTAGTATGTGAAATTGTAAATTGAAGCTTGATTATGTTAGTTCACTAAGAAATGAGCATAACGTAATTTGAATGAAGTGTTTTGGCCAAGTGTTGAATTCACAATGATGATTTTTGCAAGAGATGTTAAAAATGGAGTTTTAGTATGAAAATATGAAATTTGAGAAATTAAAATAGTTAAAAGTGTTGTTAAACTGCGCTAAGTGGTTGAATATGTTAGCAATCATGTTTATGATAGTGTTATATCTATTTTATATGTTAATTTCACTGTTTGGTGGGTGAAATTCATGTTAGTTGGGCTAAAAACGGCTATTGTTCATGCCGTGTCTGCGTCTGTCTGTGCACCAGCCCAGCTGCGCTGGTGCCAAGGCTAAAAACTGCGCAGCTGCGCCGGTTCCAAGCCTGTGTATGGCACAGCTACGCTATACACTGATCTGAGGTAGAAATGTCTGCTGCTCCTACAGTGTTTGGGAAGCCTTACCACTTGGTCTAAGGTTATGATTAAGTGTCATACATGTTGTAAGAAGGTTAAAACAGAACTGTGATATGTAATTGATAATTCAAAGTTATGAGAATGGTTGGTAAGTTAAAACGCGGTATGTGATAACTTAGTATACACAATGAATGTTAGACAGGTGTTGTGAAGTCCACACTTGGAATTTCTGAAATATAAATGGTAATGTAAGACTTGTACCGAAATAACAAGTTTAACTAGAAATGAGTGTTATGTTGGAAAATAGGTGTTAGTACGTTGTGTATTGATTAATAAGAATGGTTATGTGTTACATTATAACTGATAGTTAATTTGCATGATTATATAACTGTGTAGGAATACACGAAGTGAAGATAAGAGATAAGCAGTTAAGTCGTAGTTCATAAACTACGAATTAGGCAAGTCTTTCAGTTCCTATTTGCTATGTGAACATAATGATTAATTGTTTTAAATTGTTATTGCAAAATGTATGATGTGTTATATATATGTTGAATGTATGAAATGTTAAAGTCAACTTATGACTACATTGATTGAGTAAAACATGTTGATTGAGTAAGGAACTCAATCTTTATACTTGTTATATGAACTGTAGTCTATATGTTATTATAATCCAATGTTTAAGAGATGTATGTTTAACATGTTATTATATGCTAAGTGATGCATAAAAACTGTTAGATTTTGCTGGGCTGTCGAGCTCAACCTTGTAAATAACCATTTTTACAGGTCAAGATTTCGAGGTAAAGTTATGTGTTACTTGAAAGACATGAACTAGATGTGATGCTTTAATATTCATACACTTTAGTTGTGTTAGTACTATTTGAACCATGTTTAAGGTTCTGAAGAATGTATTAATGTTGAGTTATAATATCGTTTCGCAATGTAAACTACTGTAGTATTAAATTAATTCTGAGATATTTAGATGTAAATGTTGAAGGTTTTGGGAACAAGAATAGTTTGTAATAGAAAATTTTAATTATTTCGCAAAATTTCAATGGTTGTATTATCATTTAATGATGTAAAATTTGAGGTTGAATGTATTATTAATGACTGAAATCGAGAATTAAATTGTATGAATTTTGGGGTCGTTACAGTTGGTATCAAAGCCGTAGGTTATAAACCTTAGGTAGGACTACCGTAGGCTATAACCTTAGAGAAGGAATGTGAAGATAATGAAAGAATTAGCTCAAATAGAGTTTGAACAATAAGAAGTAATTTAAGAAGTTTATAAAGAAGGGATTAAAACATGCGTGGGAGGATTCAAAGAAGAATCTCGCAGAGTTATGGGGTTACCCAACTCCAATAATAAGGATGTAAGGTGATACTAAATAGACAATGTCTATAAGAAGAGTTTGATAAGGAAGTTAAGAATAAAAGTTATAGTTAAGTATGGTATAATTGTACTCGTTAATAGTTGATGTATGGTATCTAGGCTAAACGATTCCTTCATAGAGTGGAGGTATATACGAACTAGCAACTCGGAACCTAGTTTGTTGGTTGTTTGTGGGAAACCACTCAGCGTACCATATTAAAACTGTTAGAGACTCGACGTGTACCAAGTATAGAAAATGGATACATATGATTAAAATGTTGAACTTGAATGAAATGTTGAACGATATAAATGAAGTTGGAAATTCTTAAAGCAAGAATTGTTATATGAGCAAGAAGATTTAAAGAAGAATCTTGAAGTGATATAAAGATAGGAATTGAGAGTTTCCTAACCCCAATAGCCAAGATAACGAATAATGTCGTAAATGATGAAAAAGGAAAGAATGAGAATCATAAAACAAAACGATCACGAGTTAAGAAAAGAATCTTAAGGGAGATGATTATAGAATAAGATCACGACGTGATCTGTTTAAGTTATACAGGAAAGATGGTCTGTAATATTTGAATAATTATAGCTTGATGCTATAAAGATGTTGTACTATGAAATAGTGTGAGATAACTCACGAGGTGTTATAGATGATGTGATACGAGAAATTCTTATCGAGCAAAGAGCAAGTTATAAGCAAGATAGGGTTAGGTGGGATTTAAATTGAAGACTCATGTGAGGACTAAGTTGTACAAAACTTTGTATGGGTGAGGGTTTTGTGCTTGCACTCAGTTTATCACATTGATAATCATTGGAATGTTGGCATTGTGCTATCAATGTATATGTGGCGAAAAGGTGATTCTTCTATCATGTGTATATTTGATAGTTAGAAATAATTAAAATTACTTAGATATTATTAGGATTAGGTGCGGTTCTTAAAACTAATGCATATGGTATGTTCGTGACTCATAATAATATGGTATGTTTTGAACCCCGCAGCGAATGAACGCCTATGGTCTGACTAGGATAAGTTCTTAAACTCATATTATTATGGTAAGTTCCTGAACTTCTAATGTCCGGTAAGTTTGATGAACTATATTGGGTAGAAAACGGTTATAGTATAAGAGAGCATTGATGAAGTTGAAGATTGATAGAATGGTTAAGTAATTAAGTAATGAAGTAATGAAGTAAAGATTGAAGTTGATGGATACCTGGATATTCTAAATCTACTAGCTATGCTAGACTATCGAAATTTATTGACTCTGTGATGATGTTTGCACTTCTATTTTCTTGAAAAATATTGGATCAAATGATGAAACCAATGAGTTTTAAAAATAATACCATTATTCGTATGTCTATGCTAATTGCTTCGGCTAGACAAAAATAATTTGAAATATATCAAAATATATTTTTATATATTATCAATGTATCATGGAACCTGGTGCAGAGATGATAAAAATGATGGAGTCATCAATGAAGTATTACTTAGTGTTGGATATGATCTAAGGATTGTCAGCCCACTAAGGTATAATGTAGTATGACAAAATCACCCAATGACGGAATCCTCAAACGGACTGTAAATACAGTGCGGTATCATGACGTCATAAAAAGATTTTTTTGAGGTTTCTTTAAGATATGAGAGTATATATATGGATATGTATATTTTGATTGATGTCCGAATTGTTGTAGAAGTCTATGCTATTTGATTCAGCTAGACGATTATTGAAAGATGTTCATGAAATTCAAGCGTTTATTGAAAAGTTATGCCAAATCAAATTGTTTTGGTGCGGATTCAGATGTTGAAAAGCTGAGGTGAACAACCCTATAAGGGACATGTTTTCTGCGACAATGATTCCGAGCGTAACGCATATAGTCGTTACAAAATAATACGTTGCGACCTAACGTAGTGGTACAATAGGCTGGCCACCTAGTGTACATAAGGAGGGTGTTTTCAGTCTTTGTGATTGATAAACACTCTGGTTTGCAGTGTGAAGGATTGAGTTGAAGCACTAGTAAACCGATAATAGAGTTCACGGTCTTGTGACCCCTCAACATGATTTGGAATCTTTTAAATTCCTGAGTTATTCATACTACTTCCCAATTATTGAACAATTATGGAAGATTCTTGTTATTCTACAAGATGGAAATGAAAAAAGAAAGTATTTCTTAGAAAGAAGTAAGTCGTAGAATACGACACTGAATGATAAATTTATTGAATGCGTGAGAAAAGAAATTTTGAAATGAGAAGGGGATGAGTTATCAAAGAAATTTGTAAAAACTTTTAATAGAAAAGTTAATAATTGTAGAATGATCTTTGTAGAAAGAAAGTGGTTTTAGAACTCAAGGAATGAATAAAGTATTAATGTAAAATCTATTTTGTTAGATTGAATGAATAAAAATTTCGAGGACGAAATTCTTAGAAGAATAGGTGAATGTAATATCCCGAATATTTATGAGTTGAGTATACGATAACGATCTTTAGAAAAAGAAATGAATAGGTTAAATAATATGTAATACTCAAATATAATTGAGTTTAAGTAAAGGTTATGAAATAAAACTTACAAGAAGTTATTATCAAGAATGGTGGGAGTAGGGAATATAAAACTTATATTAAGGTAAAGTATTGAAGTTATCCAACAAAGAGATTTGGTGAAAACCTTAGTAAGGTAGGGTTTCGGTGATTCCGGGGACGGAATCCTTATAAGGGGGGAAGGATGTAACAACCCGAATTTTTATAAGTTATTAAAATATGAATTTAATAATTAAAATTCTTATTACGAGATGTTTTGAGTTTGAGTATGTATATGTATGGGCTGTATATTTTGAGGTATGTGATCGGGTGTGAAGAGAAATATATATTCATATATTGGAAAGTGAGGTTTAATAGTACACTTAGTTAATTGTACTTGTAATATTATATATTTATTAAATTATATAAATATTTAATAGATATGTTTATCATGAAATAAATATTTGTTTAATTGATTTAATTTTATTTGGTTAATTATTTGTTAAATAATTAATTAATGAGTTAAGAAAATTATTATTATGTTGATATTTCAATTTGATGGTTAATTATTCGTATTGAGTTATGTGATTAAATGATTTATTTAATAAATTATTATTTGAATTAATTAATTAAGTATGAAAACTTAATTAAATATAGTGTGACAAATAACTATATTATAAGGAGTATTAAAATAATTAAAGTAGTTTTAATTGAGTTTACCTAAACAAGGCTTTAATATATTAAATCTTTAATTTTAAATGATTTGCCAAATAAAACCCTATGGCTTTTGGATTTTCTTTTTAATTATAATAATAATAAAATAAATAAAATAAATAATAAATATAATATAACATATACGTTATAGGTATTAACTGATATACTTAATATATAAATTAAGGCTATATCAGTTTTATTTTTTATTTACGCATAAGGTTTTGCAGTTGGGTTTTTGGCCATTTGTTAGTCTGAGAAACAAAGTATTCAGTGAAACTTGAGAGAGAATTTAAGAGAAACCTAAGAATTTCACAACAACTTCTGTGTTTAGCAAGGTTGTGCAAGCTAATTGAAGGTAATTTTTCATAATCTAAATATGATATATATATATATATATATATATATATATATATATATATATATATATATATATATATGAATTTACGGTAAACTTTTATATATTTTGTGAATTATAAATTGGTTGAATTGTTGCTATACAATGGGTTACTTAAGAATATATGTGATTGTGATGATTAGAGGTTGTGTTTAAATAAGAGTTGTATACCAATTTCGTTGTAACAAGGAAGAAAAGTAAATGACAGTATATATATTTTCACATGGTTCATGAAAAGTATCAATTTTAGTGGCTAATTATTATGTGAAATTGTAAATTGACGCTTGATTATGTTAGTTAACTAATAAACGAGTATAACGTAATTTGAATGAAGTGATTTGGCCAAGTATTGAATTCACAATGATGATTTTTGCAAGAGATGTTAAAAATGGAGTTTTAGTATGAAAATATGAAATTTGAGAAATTAAAATAGTTAAAAGTGTTGTTAAATTGTGCTAAGTGGTTGAATATGTTACCAATCATGTTTATGATAGTGTTATATTTATTTAATATGTTAACTTCACTGTTTGGTGGGTGAAATTCGTGTTAGTTGGGCTAAAATGGCTACTGTTCATGCTGTGTCTACGTCTGTATGTGCACCAGCGCAGTTGCGTTGGTGCCAAGGATAAAAACTGCGCAGCTGCGTCGGTTCCAAGCCTATGTATGGCACAGCTACGCCATACACTGATCTGAGGCAGAGATGTCTGCTGCTGCTGCAGAGTTTGGGAAGCCTGACCACTTGGTCTAAGGTTATGATTAAGTGTCATACATGTAGTAAGAAGGTTAAAACAGAACTGTGATATGTAATTGATAATTCAAAGTTATGAAAATGGTTAGTAAGTTACAAACGTGTTATGTGATAACTTAGTATACACAATGAATGTTAGACAGGTGTTGTGAAGTCCATATTTGAAATTTTTGAAATGTAAATGGTAATGTAAAACTTATACCGAAATAATAAGTTTAACTAGAAATGAGTGTTGTGTTGGAAAAAGGGTGTTAGTACGTTGTGTATTGATTAATAAGAAGGGTTATGTGTTGCATTATAACTGATAGTTAATGTACATGATTATATAATTATGTAGGAATACACGAAGTGAAGATAAGAGATAAGCAGTTAAGTCGTAGTTCATAAACTACGAATTAGGCAAGTCTTTCAGTTCCTATTTGCTATGTGAACATAATGATTAATTGTTTTAAATTGTTATTGCAAAATGTATGATGTGTTATATATATGTTAAATGTATGAAATATTAAAGTCAACTTATGACTACATTGATTGAGTAAAACATGTTGATTGAGTAAGGAACTCAATCTTTATACTTGTTATATGAACTGTAGTCTATATGTTATTATAATCCAATGTTTAAGAGATGTATGTTTAACATGTTATTATATGCTAAGTGATGCATGAAAACTCTTAGATTTTGCTGGGCTGTCGAGCTCAACCTTGCAAATAACCATTTTTGCATGTCAAGATTTTGAGGTAAAGTTATGTGTTACTTGAAAGACATGAACCAGATATGATGCTTTAATATTCATACACTTTAGTTGTGTTAGTACTATTTAAACCATGTTTAAGGTTCTGAAGAATGCATTAATGTTGAGTTGTAATATGTTTCGCAATGTAAACTATTGTAGTATTAAATTGATTCTGAGATATTTAGATGTAAAAGTTGAAGGTTTTGGGAATGAGAATAGTTTGTAATAGAAAATTTTAATTATTCCGCAAAATTTCAATGGTTGTATTATCATTTAATCATGTAAAATTTAAGGTTGAATGTATTAATAACGACTGAAATCGATAATTAAATTGTATGAATTTGGGGGTCGTTATACCTGCGGCTGCCCGGGCTCCGCGGGTCTTGTCGTCTCAAAGTACGTGCACGTGTGCACTATGATGTCCGCTCGAACTTTCAGAACTACAATCCGAGCATCCGATTGAGGTGTACAAGACCTATTTTGGACCGCCGTTGTCGAGAGCTGCACAATGACATGGGATTAGTGGTTGTAAGAAGTCAGGAAGATGGGAACATGCGCTATCTCTTCAAACTTCAAAAATCTATCCGGTGTGATGTCTTGTGCAGTAGTCACTCGGGACTGGACTTCCTTGGTTCTTATAGGACATTGCTGTGTAGAATGTATGTATGTTGTTGTTGAGATGGCGCGATTGTGGCATTGGGATGACAAAATAACGGTCCTGCCCTTCACCGGGGTTATCTCTGGTATTAGTTGTGTTAGCAGTCGTTGCTCAGGGTTATCTCTGAGATTAGACTACTGCAGGTGTTGACTGTCCTCAGGGTTATTTCTGAGATGTGCCTAACTTCCTGGGGTTATCTCCGAGTTTGTGGCATAAGTGCCTCGGGGCTTTTGTCGAGTGTTCTGAAGCTGTTTGCATGGGTTTGAAACAAGCATTTTCGGGGTTATCTCCGGAACTGCAACTGCATACCTTGGGGTTATCTCCAAGGTTGATACTATCTTTCCCGGTGTTGTCCAGAGCTGAGACTGAGTATCTCGGGGTTATCTCCGAAATGACACTGTCTTCTCCGGTGTGTTTTTTTGGTGTTGGCACTGTACTCCTTAGGGTTATCTCCGAGGTGGAAAGTGAAACTCCCGGTGTTGTCGCTGGGGTTGAGGTTGAAGCTTTTAGTGGTATCCGGGTCTGAGCTAGATGTCTCGGGGTTATCTTCGAGATGGTGATACTGAATATCCCAGGGTTGTCTCCGGGACTGGATAGAGCTGTCTTCCAGGGTTATCTCTGAAAGACGATTCTGTCCTCCTGCAATGTTAGTAACAAGTATGCAGAAAATTTTGAGTGCCTGCACATATCACACATGAAAGATCTAGGCTGATCAAAAGCTTGTTAGACTATGTTCTTCAAGTTTTTTGGAAATTCTGGAAAACTGATTTGGTGTTCGGTCAACGACTTTTGACCATTAATAACTTACATCATGGTTATTTATTAGGTGATATAATGTCATAGAGTTGTAGTGTACATGACAGGGTATAAAAGTGTGACACTTAGCTAGCCAAACAACATCCCAGTTCGAAGATCTAAGCTAATCAAAATCTTGTCAAACCTTCATGAATTTTCTAGGTTTTCCAAAAGCTCAAGAACAGCCTTAGGTAGGAGGTTTGGCCATCAATATCTCTCTATTGTGATGTAATTAGGTTACAAAATGAATATGCATGTATAGTGTTACATCAGTACTACAACCTAGTTACATCTACATACCTAGAAAGATCATCAATTAGAAGATAAACATGGTCAAAATCACCTTCAAAATGTTGACTAATTGTTCTTCATAGGTAGAAGAACAACTATAGCGACGCTTTCTGTCGCAATAGCCTTTAGCGAAGGTTTTAAATAGAAATTAGAAATAAATAGTAAATAAATTTTAATAATTAATAAATAAGGTTTAAATTTTATTTTAAGTTATATTAAATAACTTTTAACATTTTGACATAAATTTCATTAATAATTTAATTTATTTAAATTATTAATGATAATAAAATCATTTAAGATTTATATTAAATAAAATATTTAAAAATGGTATTAAGGTTTTAAAAATCATTATAAATGATAATTAATTATTTAAAAGTTATTGTGAGCTTCTAAAAAATATTAAAAATGATAATTAAATTATCTAAAATAATATTAAAGGTTTTAAATAAAGTTTTATTGAAAAACAACTCGATAATTATCCAATAAAACAATCGAGACATCAAAGTGACACCAAAATCAAACCCGACTTAATTAGTTTGATTAGATACTCGTTATTATAAATTCTAACAATTGTTATAAGCATGTGGTAACATTTTTAGGTTGCGTAACCAATTTCAAATAGAATAAAGTAATTGTTCTTCGAAGAAGCAAGTTTTTCTAACATCATTTAATTTTTTTCTTAAATGCAAGTCTTTTATTTTTGCTATACGAACATGTTTATATACGTTGTTCGTGTTATCTATTATTGGGAGGTTATTGCTTATTGTTCAAGTGTAACTAAATGAAATGAACTGTTACTTGCGTAAATTTGATTTGATTTGATATCAAACCATAAAGTGTGATAAAGCAATGATGATTGATATATATATATATATATATATATATATATATATATATGTGTGTGTGTGTGTGTGTGTGTGTGTGTGTGTGTGTGTGTGTGTGTGTGTGTGTAGTACTTAGCTGACCTTTTTGGGTGTCTCAGACACTCGTGGTAGGATGATATGCATACTGCTAGGATATAATTAGGTTGATCTCCTATTAGAAATATGAACTAATAACTTCTAAGTGTTTATGACCTTTGGGAGTGATTACCATGCCAAGTTGAATAGATCAACCTCAAAATTCTAAGTCTTTATGACTGACAGAATCTAGAAAATTGTGGGGTTTCATAGATAAACCATCAGTATATATATATATATATATATATATATATATATATATATATATATATATATATATATATATGTGTGTGTGTGTGTGTGTGTGTGTGTGTGTGTGTGTGTGTGTGTGTGTGTGTGTGTGGATTTTTTTTAACTATATGGTCATTCAATTCAGATACAGTGTGAGTATAAAGTATAACTTGTTTAAAACTTGTTGCGCCTTTTTAAGGTCATCCTTGCAAAATATCATTTTCCTTTGTAGCTTTGAATGATATGCCCGGAAGTTCCAATACTCAATTATGTGGATAGAAAGACCTTATTAAATTAAGTTGTATTGTATTAGACTTGGTTACAATATTTGAAGACTGATGTAATAATAATTTAAATTTGGGATCTATGTAATCAAATTTGAAAATATGTAATAAATTATCAGCTTTAATCAATTTCTTAGTTTTTACATTCTTAGAAAAGATAGAAAGTAGTACAGTATCAATATAAACTATACATCTGAATGAGGGTGTTGAATGATCTTGGGAGTTTTGTAAGCAATGAGGTTGCGCCCATCGGTTCCTAGAACAATCTTATCATTAATAATGTGAATGTCAAATAGGTCGGAATTATCGATATGAAAGAAATACTCGTGAGATTATAAATTTATACATCTAAGTTAGGGTATCCAAACACAGTAATTGTTCTTACGAGTACTACAATCTGTTATGGGATACTGTGAATTTTATATTTATAGAAATTATGGTTTTATGAAATATTTACGTGAGCACCAACTCTGCTACATGGAGTGTATAAAATTTGGGGCGTCATAATTTGGTATCAGAGCAATAGGTAGGTGGGAACACCATAAGCTATAACCTTAGGCTACATAGGAGTATCAGAAAATAAATAACTCAAGTAGAGTTTAAAGGAGATGAATTGAGAAAATTCATCATGAAATGAGATAAAAACTAACTTAAAGCAAACTATTGTTTGCTATATGTATATAATAATATATGTTAATCAAGATAATTTACGTGTAGATGTCAGGCGAAGAAGAAGTAAAAGACTTTCATGCCACAAGTGAGGAACAAGCTATTCCACTAGAACTAATACTCGAGCTAATAGTGGAAATAGAAGCTCATATTGAGAGTGACCTTGAGAAAGCTCTAAGGGATGAACCAAGGGTAGATCTAAGTAGTGATCATGATGGATATCCGAAAATGGAACTGAATGAAAAGGGAGAATAAAATCCCAATGAGGCTCATATAGTGCCATAAGGAGGGACAATAGAAAGTGAAGAAAATAAGAAGTTAATAGTTTGGGAAGAAAGGGTAATTGCAACGGTGCCATTACAGATGATAGCACTTAGTGAAGCCTTTCAGGAAGGGGTATTATCCGTTTAGCAGCATTATCCTACAAAACGGATGTCAGTTCTTTTAATGACAGTATAGCATGACAGGTTTTGATAAAAAAAGGGAATGCATGTACACATATTCCTTTATTTTTTCCATTACATTGAGATTGACATGGAAATGAAATTACAAGTAATTTAATTTACAAGTAATTAAAATGGGAAGGTATAAAGAGACTTTCCTTTCTGTTTGGTTTATCAGAGGCTGACCTATCATAGGTTACTCTCACGAATTTCGACATGAAGGTTCCTAAATCATCGCAATTTACTCGACGGGAAGTTAATCCGTTCTTTTTAACTGGAGCAAATTTGGGTGGTGCCTTTCCTGAGCCTCGTTGGAATTAGTCTCCCTACGAGTCCAGTAATTAAATACCAATAGGATAGCCTTCTAGTGGAGGGACCACACAACATACATTCACATACAATGCATCTCACCGTATGGAAATGATGCGTGTGTGAAGCACTAATATCATAAGGAGATATAGTGCGAAGCACTAAGTGCAGTAAGTAAATGCATTAGTACACATTCCTTCAAATGTAAAGGCCACATCCACACACAAGCAGATAAATGTTTTGAAAAGCTTGGATAGCGACTTAAGCCCTCTTACTAGATGTCCCCAGCAGAGTCGCCACATGTTGATGTCGGGATTTTTATTCGTCCCTTTTCTATTCTTGTCTTTTGGTGTTCTCATGTTATCTTTTGGTGTTCTCATGTTATGTGAGATTTTTTTGAAAAAATAAGTTGTGAAAAGATCCGACGTGTATATGTCTACGATTAGACTGTAAGAGTCGCCAGTTGATATTTTTAAATGGTTGCACCAACTCAACTGGAAATGGTTTGCGCATTGACCTGGTGATGTGCCACTATTTAACTAGTCTGTGAAATCGAGATTCGTTAGGGTCCAGGGGTTTGATTATTCGGAGGGAAGGTTTTAGGCACCCCCCGACATCCGTGGTGACACGGTGACTGCCACTTTTCAATTTAAACCTTTATTTGAATGTGTGTGTGTGGGTCAATGTGCAGTTATCTGGAAGTAGTGCTATGCCTCGTTTGCACCTATATACAAAGGGTTTGAATTTTGTATAAAAGTTCAATTTTAACAAGATATAGCAATGATATTTTGTAAAAGAGGTTTTTCAAACCCTTGTGCTTAATAGTAATTGAGCCTTTGATACTTCCATATTATTATGTGTTCGGCTAGATTACTTTTATTTTCGAGATGCGAAGCATCTTCGAGAAAATAAGATAAAAAAAGTAATGTCGAATTCCTTGGGGCATGAGAGCCGTCTAAGGAAATTCAAACACCGTGAATAATTTACAAGCCGATTACAGCTGAAAATGTCCATCATGGGAACCGAATCTAGATTCAGGAGACTGAATCCGTGATCACATGATTCTTAGGCTCACATGATGATGCAGTATGTATGACAGCTGTAAACAGTTATATATATATAAAAGCTGTAATATATATATATATATATATATATATATATATGAACAATCAACCGCCATGAAGTAAACTCCAGGCGGGACAGAAAATATAAATATATAAAGACAATCAACCGCCACGAAGTAAACTCCAGGCGAGACTAAATGTGAATATATATATATATATAGTAAATGGCCACGAAGTAAACTCCAGGCCCGACAGAAATGTATATATATATATATATATATATATATATATATAAGCAATAAAAGCCACGGACCGACGGTCCGGTCATACACACACAACACGACTCTCAACGTGAATAATTGTGTGTGAACAAAAGTGGAGAAAGGCTTTAAGAAATGTAAGAAGACTTATAGTGGCCTGCCAAAGAAGACTTCAAATAGCTTTAAATGAATGAACACTCGGTTTCTACCGATAAATTGTAGCCAAATATAAGCTCACAAGTGTTTGAAATGAGAAAACACTCAGTTTATAGTGTGTACAGAGCAAAATGGATAAGGCTTCCTCGTCTTTTTTTCTTAAAAATGGCCACCCCAAGCCCTCTATTTATAGAGGAGGGAGCCCCAGGTGTACCTACGGCAGCCGCGGGTCTACCTGCTACTGCCCGGAGTGCCCCAGGCCAATTGGGTCCCATTGTCTCGAAGTATGTGCACTCGGACAACGTGTTGTTCACTCGAACCTTTATAACTTTAAATTCGGGAGTCCGATGGAAGCGTGCCATACCATTATGAAAAAGATCTTTCCGAGAGCTACATAATAACATAGGATTTACCTTTTTTTTAATTTAGGAAGATGGGTCCATGACCGAAATGGCATTTTTGGGTTTCCGTCAGGCAGTCCGTTGAGCTGTTTTGTGTAGTTTGCGCTCGAAAGTTAAGATATGGTTCTTGTGGGACTTCTTCTGAGTTGAAATGATTTGATTTGATTTGTGTTAAAGGTGAGTTAGAGAAATAACCATTTTGTCCATCCTGGGATTATCTCCGATTTTTGCACAGTTGTAGCAGTCTTTTCTCAGGGTTATCTCTGAGGTTAATCTGTTGTTGACTCTGACTGTCCTCAGGGTTATCTCTGAGGTTAGCTTGACCTCCCAGGGTTGACTCTGGGCATTAAACTTGATCTCCCGTGGTTATCTCTAGGGTTGGAACTGACTTTTCCTGGGGTTATCTCCAGGGTTGGAAACTAATTTCCCGGGGTTATCTCCAGCGTTAGAAACTGGATTTCCTGGGGCTATCTCCAGGGTTGGAATTGATGTTGTGCTCCTCCAGGGATATGTCTGTAGTATAGAAAAGTCATTTTTATCCTCCTGCTTAGTAAGTAACAGGAAAACAAAAATTTGAGTGTTTACATCAACAACCAAAACAATGTTTCAATGGTTTTCTTTGATTAAACCTCACTTAGACGCTTATGATTCTATCTTATACATGATTTATTAATGTTTTAATCCACTTATAAGCATCATTATTACTCCGGAAGAGACATGCTCCACCATTTCATTCTTCTCTACAAAAAATAAATTGAAAAGAATCGAAGACTAAAGTTTACGTATTATTACCTTAATGTTCTTCGCGTTCTTGACTTAAGCTTAAATATTTTACTTTGATTTCTCTTAATTACTTGTTAATGCTCTTTTATCTCTCTCAATATAATGTTCAAGATTGGTGAAAAACATAAATGAACTAACATAGCTTCCTTTATATAGAAAACCAAATGGAGGGCAAAATGGTCAAGTGGTCCACCTCCTTACTATTCATTTCTTTCCAACCAAGTAAAACCACTTTACTTGGCCACCAAGTGGCCGGTCCACATGCCCCTTTGGGGGTCCCACATGGGTTGCCTCATGGGTTTTACCCATTCGGTAATCCATCGGTTCGACCCACGGTTTGGTTTCTTAGTTTGGGCTTAAAATAATTTCATATTGGGCTTATCTTCGGCTTGATTTAATACAACGTTGGGCTTGACATAAATCTAAGTCCAATTACTAAAGTCCATTAAGAACTAATAGTATTATACTCGTATAATTCTCGTATTCTTTTCGTATACAATCTGTACGATATTCGTATTATACGTCGTAATAATCTTCATACTATACTCGTATAATAACTAGTATCATATTTGTACTTCTCACGTATAATAACTATACTTATTATACATAGACATTTAATTCTCGGAACTTAGTTTTCCTAACACTTAAGTTTTTAGTCCGCAGGCGAAAATTTCGTTTGCCATAACTAAAATATTATTGGATATTCTATCTCGTCTTAGAATTCTATCATTACGCGTTTCTCAGAAATTCGTAATTAATCCCCAAGTAGAAATGGATGAATAGTGTTTTTATAAAAATTTCTCAAAAAACTTTTATTTTCATCTTGAAAATTCAAAACAATTAATCCTAGCACATAGCCAGAATCCTAACCATATCCACACCTTATAGGTCATAGAACTACCTTTAAACAGTTTACTCACGTAAATAAAAAATTAAATTCATTTAATTCAAATAATCAAATAAAAATTTAATTCACATAAAATTCAATTTTTCTCGGGCGTTATAACTATGCAAGTTCTTGAATCCTAATTCTTTTACGTTGAGCATGTTTCATATTCCTATCTCGATATCATTATGCAAGTTTCTTATCTTTAATTTCTTATTGAGCAAGTTTCTAACTTCTGTTTCTTGCTATTCAAAGCATAAATTGTTCAAGTTTATTGTCCCAAATGAGATTTTCTAACTCTTTTGGATGTAATACTTGGATATACAATGTTTATTCGATTGTATATTGTTGAATTCAATCTTTGATTTAAATATCATTGTTCAATCTTATACTATGATGTTGAACCATCGAATGGCTAATAAACCTTTATTGATTTGACTAGTCTATAGTCGATGAGTGTCCTAAAATTCTAGAACCACTGTTAAGCAAATCCAAACTAAACTTTCTTTAGTGCGAAAATCCTAAAGTTAAACTGAGATGAACAACCCTAATATAGGGG
Organism: Panax notoginseng; assembly: GCA_016801055.1. Taxonomy (NCBI): domain Eukaryota; kingdom Viridiplantae; phylum Streptophyta; class Magnoliopsida; order Apiales; family Araliaceae; genus Panax; species Panax notoginseng. The sequence goes on from CM029016.1 coordinate 171,542,087, forward strand.
ATTATGTACGTGTTAGCGTATAGATATTTCTTCATAATACATGGTACGAAGGGCTGATCCCCCTAAGTACGAAAGAAAAGGTATGTATGGTCTAATGACTGTTAAAGGTTGAAGTAGAAATACTCAGTAACCTTGGGACATAGTTCATGGTCTTAAGATTCTTAGATATAAATTTCAAACTTGTTTCCTAATCTTGATTCGAAGTACGAGTTCTTAATTAATCAGTATTCATTGCGTACTCTTATGTTATTGCTATTGTCATCATTATATTAGTGAGCAATTATTTGCTCACTCTTGTAATTAACACTACAACTAAAGTTGAGAAAATTGATTAGTCGTCTTCTAGCAAAGGCAAGGGAAAGATGTCCAAACGATGAAAACTTGTTTGGCTTTATTTAATAATATCTATGTTGTGAAACTTATTTAATTATGTGATGTATTCCGCAGACTTATGTAATAATTTAAGGTTAGATTACCTGGGATTTATTTTGAGATAATGTAACCCTTTAATGGGAGGATTATTATTTAAGTTGTTTAATTTGTGTTTTAATCCTTGATTATGAGTAGTTAGATGTAATTATTTTTGATAGTGAGCACCAAATCTTGTGGGAATGAAGTACCCGGATTTGGGGGTGTCACAGGTTGGTATCAAAGCCTTAGGTTATGAATCTTAAGTGGGGGAAACCTTAGGAAGTAACCTTTAAGAATATCAAAAACATAGTGGTGATAAACTCTTATCAAGTTCTAAGGAATGAATTGAGGGAATTCATTAAAAATAAATAATAAAAGACTTTATGTGCCTATGTGTTAATAACTTATATGCTCGTGAGTATCGAATAGTGTCATGTAATAAAGAAAACTTAAAACTTTTTTGTTGTCAAGATGTCTAACGTTGAAGGATCCAGTTAAGCTAGGGAAGAGATACTTCAGGTGCCTAGAGATGAGAAGCCCTGAGATGTCCATATTGTTCGGGAGCAGTTGAGCCAGAGGGAACCTTTTCTGTCGGTCGCTGATTAAGGACAGGGGAATGAGTTTGTGTCTGATCCTGAGGAGGAGGAGGACTCTGAGGAGATTGAGGTGGAGGATGAGGAAGAGGATCTTGTGGAGTTTGTACCAAACTTCATATCAGCTGAGATGTATGATGAATTATATGACCGTAATATAGAATTACATGCTAAAGTTGAGGAACTGAAGGAGCTGGCTGATATGTGTCAGGCTACTATAGAATAGAAGGATGTGGAGATTCAGGATCTCGACGCACGTCTTGGAAACGCGAAATGGAAAATAGTTCACACAGAGGGTCATCAAGAGGAGCTGTTGGATGAGAATGAGAAGATGAATACTGAAGTTGAAAAGCTAAAAGATGATTTGAAGGAGGAGTCAGCTAAGCGTATGAGATAAGAAGACACTTGGATAAAGGCTACTCAGCGTGCAGATTGTGTTGAAGATAAGGTTCAGACGAAGAAGGCCAAGATGAATAAAATGGATTATGCTTTTCATTATGTGATTAATAGGGCCCAAGACCGAGTCTTTTATTACCCAGCTCAATTTAAAGACTTGTCATGGTACATGATGGATCGTAGGACGATATTTCGTATCATGGAAGAAGAGTGTAGAGAAGCTTCTCGACGTCTAAATATGCCAAGATAGGAAGAGTAATAAGTTATGTGATTAGATATGTGTTTAATAAATTATAAATCCTATATATTGAGATAAATAATGGGGTATGATGAGCATGTAATCTTGGAAACTTTTCAAGTTCAGAAAAGTTGATGTTGATAGCAGATATGATATCCTTACTATGATTTAAAGGCTATGAATAAATAAAATGTCGAAGTTTATTGAAATGTTATGTGTTAAGCTTTAATCTTAGAATGTTTAAGTTAAACTTTAAATATTCAAACAATTGAGTAGTGATCTAATAAGCGTGTATCTCAAACAGAAAAATGCCTCCTAAGAGAAGACAACCACGCCAACAACCACCTCATGAGGGGTTTACTAATAACAACAATAACGAGGCCAATGCTAACCCGGTTCAGCAATTGGTAACCTTGTTAATAGGAGCACTTGTGAATTAGCCGCAAACTAAAGTCATGACTTTCAAGGACTTCAAAGCGGTTCGACCGCCAGAGTTTCAAGGGTCTTTGATGTAAGGACCCATAATTTTTCATGATTTTTTTAATATATTTTTTTATTATTTAATGTTGATAATTATTTTAAGCTTTGCGGGATATGAATTCAATAGGCTAGTCAATTTATTGACTAAACTGTGTAAACAAGGTAATAATGAATACCTGATCAAAATTCTATAATGACTTTTGTTAATAATACAGTTATTATTATAATTGTATTTTGAATATTTGGCTAAGGGTAATTATTGATCAGATAAGGTGTCTTTGTGACGCCCCCAAATCTGGGTTACCTGACCCCCGAGTTTGGTACCCACGATCCACAATATAATAATATCTAATTACCCATTCATTTATAAATAGCAATACATATTTCAATAAAAGATGTTGTTAATACATTCGTCCTAGGTTATCTAACCTTAACATTACAAACATACCCTTTAGATATACAAAAAGGGTTTACAAATACAACATAATAATAATATTTATCATACTATTCCAGCAAAACACCTTTACCCGTGTTCTTCTTAGCCCCGCCGGTCTCTTCGTTCATAACTGAAATATTTTATTTAGCAAGGGTGAGCAACAAATTTGCCCTACAAGTTAAGACATACAATGAATGTATAAGAATCAATAATAATAGACTATCTATTTTGATAGAATAACACCAAAGTTTGGGAAATTTTGAAATAGCTTAACAATCTTTAATAACTAACAAGTCTTCTCGCATTCTATGCAACACAATAATCTGATAATGAAATAGTACACCGCTTTCAAAGTTTCTACGATATTCTAATGAATAATCAAGAATCAATTTTATGCAATAACAAAGCGGAATGTTTTCCAGATTTATGCTGGGCGATCCATTTGATCTTAAACTTCTCTTCTCAAGTAACTATCAGAGATTTGACTTTGATATACCTAGGTGTATCAGATAACCATATAGATTAAATTACACCCCTCAGTAAGTACTTACAGCAGCCAACTCCTTGTACCCTATATTATGCATAATACTCACACGCGCGCAAAGGCCGAATATACGACCAAAAATGTTCCCTTTGTATAAAAGGTTGTTCTTCTCAGTCTTATAATTAGAGTTTGATTTATAACAAAGAAATACAATGATTTCAATATCTAATCACTTTCTCGATCTAGCCGAAATGATTAGTGTCAATCTGTCAATAATAATTAAATTCTCTTCTCGAACCTATCAAGTTCTAACAAATGTTCATCTAGGCAGAATAATTAGCTAAGACATATCTCAACACAATTCCACAATAGACAGTATTTATATGTACTATATGCAATCAATAATAGCTTCTACTGATTTAAATATCCAACAACAGTTATTCTCCAAGTATATTCTTATAATCGCTAATTCAATTTGAATTAATAAACATGCACTAACTGGGAATAATCAATAATAATTCTTAGACGTGGTCTAATTAACAATAATTAACCACCATAATATTCAAAAAGTATTAACTCAAGGTTGAGTTAGGGAAACTTACCTTCTCAATTGATTACTACTATACAATATACTTATCTACGTTCACAAGACCTATAATCACAATATCGGTCTCAAAATTAGAACAACAAATCATAACACATATCTCTGTAATTTATAGTCAGTCTTTCTCCTAGGCACATTACCACATAGTCACATCAGTATTTATAACCTATATAAACACTTATCAAGTCTAACTAGTTCGGTCTAGTTGGACTTCAATCTATTCTCGGTGTCCTGGTCACCCTATCCGACAATTAACACACTTATTGTCAATTACACTCGATCTCAAAACATCAATATTATATTAGATAAGTCATATATTATTTATAATATTTTTCGAAAACTTTTAATAATTTTTAAACAATTATTATAATTTATAATAATTTTTCAAATACTGAAATCATTTTTAAATGATTTAAATATCAAATAATCTAATCATCATTAATATTTAATAATATTAAAATATTAATGACATAATTGTCGAAATATTAAAGTTATTAATAATAACTTCAAATATTTTTAAATCACCAGTATTCTACTTAAATGAATTTTAAAATAGTTAAAATCATTTTTAAACCATCACCATTAATATTTAAATATTAATGAATTTATTATCAAAATATTAAAAGTCATTAATTATAACTTAAAATATTTTTATATCACTTTTCTAATTTTTAAATAAATAAAAATATTTTTAATTCTTCTATTTAATATAATAATTAAATAAATCTAATATCACTAATATTAGTTTATTAATGAAAATTACCCAAAAATGTTAAAAGCTACATTCTATAACTCAAAATATTTTTAAACACTTTATTCTTATTTAAAATGATTTCTATAATATTAAAATTATTTTTTTCTAATTTATTTAATATACTAATTAAATACCATTACTATTCAAATAATTTTAAATATTAATGAAAAATATTCCAATTTATCAAAAGTTATTTTTCATAATTTAAAATAATTTTTAAAACCATTTTTATAATTTTTAGAAATTTATTTCTATTTTTCAAGCATTTTCCAGAAAATACAAAAAATAAAAATAATAGAAACCGTCGCTATAGGCGATAGCGACACTTTTTTGTCGCTAAAGGAGTTCTTGGCTCAAGAACACTGACAACCCAGTGTTCAACATGCCCTTCCAATATTGTTTCTGGCTAACTTAGGCTTTGATCATGTAGTTTACATGTAGTACTACAAGTATCAACCATTATCAGAGTCATAACTTAACAATCTAGCAAGATCTTCCCCTTCAAAGTTATTGTCAGACACCATCTTGGTTTTTTGGGTAACCCAGAAACCCAGCTAGCGCCGAGGGTCCATTTTGGGCCTCGATTAATATAGTGTTCTGGTCATGATTCATGTTGTTTCATGGTTCAAATTTATAGCTCTCATGTCAAGGAACAATTATATATTACCATCTCAGTTCAACAACAACACATTCTCCAGATTGAGCCCGGTCAAACCTTGTCAGAAGGATTGTTCTTCCGGTTTCTGAAAATTCCAGAAACTGCAATCGTGACCGAATGACCTAGTTTGACCGTCCACTACACTCGATCTGTTGACCATTTGTGGGATCTAAAGCCATTGATATAGAGTCCATATAATAGGCTACAACATGAATATAACAACAAAATCAAATCTCTTAAAATCTGATAGATCCGGGCCTTAGAAGATCTTGTCAGACGCTGGAATATGATTTTTGGGTTACCCAAAAATCTTCCGGTCTTGCTCAGTCAACGGGGTTTAACCGTTAATAACTTACAATCTGGACATGGAATGACTATGATTCCACTTCCAGATCAAAGACCTCATGACAAACTACAGATTTAAAACTTAAAATAACTAAAATCATAAACAGAGAAAGATCTGTGGCTCCTGACATATGCCCATCAGACCACTTTAGGGTTCATGGACAGTTTTTGAAAAATATCATTTTAAGGCACTTTAATGCTTTAAATCTATGATGCATCATCATAGATCATCATGAAACATCTTCTAGCACATATATAAACACATAAACATGAACTTGTCTTAAGCATACATGATCAAAGTGTTAGCTAGGTTTTATACCCTCTCTTGAATATGCTTTGATCTTGGCTCTCTAATCTGTTCTTGGTATTTCTAGGGGTTATTTTGTGACTGATATACTTGGGATTTTCTGAGGTTTGGGAGAGAGAGTGTTGGTTGAAGGTTAGAGAGCAAGTAGGCTAATTTTTGTGACTTTCTCTCTCCTAAATCACTTATAATTAGATGCAATGAATCCAAGTGTGCAAGGTGGCATATATGGATCAGATTTTGTATAATTTCCAACCCAAAGTCTTACCTAATGTGATGAGTCAAAGACTTCTAGAAAAACTTTAAGCTTACGAGTAAAGGGCATTTTAGACATTTAATTCTAAATTTTAATGGCATAAAGGTAACTTGCCAAACCCTTAGGGTTTAACCCTAAGGTTCTAACCCTTAGGCTTTATAACTTTAGTTTCTAGAATTTTCTAATTAGGGTTTTAAAAATAAAAAAATTAAGCTTTCTAAATTAGAAATTAGGATTTCCTAATTATATTAGGGCTTCCCAATCACACTAAAGTTTACCAATCACATTAGGGCTTGCTAATTAGGATTAGGGTTTCCTAATTAGGGATTAGGGTTCCCGAATTTAAAATTAGAGTTTCCCGACATTCGATTAAGGTTCCTAACTGTACGTTAGGGTTTCTAAATTTGAGATTAGGATTTCTAATCCCTTATTAGGGTTTACTAAATTTATACCTTATCCGATCAATCATTAATCACAAATTCTATATAGCACAAACACATACTCATAGTTACTTTTATTATAATTGCGATTTCTATCGAATCCTTATCCGTAACTAGGGTTAGGATTTCTATTTTCTATTAAGCCCAACTCTACTCTTATTTTCTCAATCAAAACACAAATTGACCACATCTCTAGACTCGTAACACAGATACTTGACACAATATTGATAGTCAATATCAATATTAAAAAAAATATTCGTAAAATTTGAATATTCAAAATCCCGGGTTGTCACATTATCCCCTCCTTATAAGGACTCCGTCCTCGGAATCACCGCTTTCTTATTCTCTACAATATTTTAAAGTTGTATCATCAATTCACTCTTATCAACACAATATTAAGTTGTGTCTTATATTCTAACCTGTGACTTGGATCTATAAAAGAAAATAATTCACAGTAATTATCTAACTCATAATACTCGCGTAATAAAATTTCTAAACAAAATCGTTACCTGTTGCCACCTCCTGGATAGCCACTGTATCTTGCACGGTCATGTTGAATGCACGGGTCGTTTGTCTTCCTGGCTGTGCAGTTCCTCGAATAGCCAAGGTTCCGCTACCGGGTCCCTTGTTGACACTTTCCTTCTCCACATTTCTCTTCGGACAGTTCTGAACCAGATGATCAGTCGATCCACACGCAAAACAACCTTGTATCTTCATTGGACTTGGACAATTGGGTGACATGTGTCCCTCTTGACCGCAGTTATAGCAAACTCCTGAATGGTTCTTCCCACAAGTCACACATTGCTCCCTCCCTTTCCTATTCTCTTTTATCTTGTTACCTAATTGGGTATTCTCGCTCCACTTTCTCTTGTTTGGATTACTACCAACACTACTTCCTCCATCATTTCTCTTCTTCTTCTTCTCCTGATGAAATCAAGATACAGCTTCGCTCCCTCCTTTAGCAATGATCGCTTTCTCTAACAAAGTCGCAAACGTATTGATCTGTAATACCGCTACCTTGTTGAATATCCCTGGCTTCAGTCTATTCTCAATTCTTCTAGTCTTTCTTGCCTCCGTGTCCACCTGATGAGGTGCAAATCTCGCTAACTCGTTGAATTTAGCAGCATATTCTGATACCGACATGTTTTCCTGCTTCAGTTCTAAAAATTTGACTTCCATCCTAGATTGTATACTCGGTGAAAAGTAGTTCTCAAAGAACAACTCCTTTAATCTTATCCAAGTCACCACAGCTGTACCAACTCTTGCCTGATTAGTCTCCCACTAGTAATTGGTTTCTCCTATCATCAAGTATGTTACAAAAGCTGTCTTTTGCTCCTCCGCTACTCTGGCGATAATGAATGCTTTCTCCATCTCCTTCACCCAAGTTTGGGCTTCAATCGGATCTGTAGTCCCTTTGAATTCAGGCGGTCCTTACGCTTTAAAGTCCTTAATGTAACGCCCTGAAATCCTATCTACCTTCAGACCCGGACTCCGTGCGTCACGGTCCCACTTCTTCCAAACACACATCATTATATAGCTAAATATAATGACATACATTCTCAAATCCCAGGTTCTGGAACCCATAAAACCTCTTTCATAACAAATAATTGTAATTACAGTATTCTTTACATCTTGCACAAGTGACTTTCATCCGCCACCAAGGATGCATAAACATTCATTAAACTAGTCTATAGTTTAATTCTATCATTCTATATTACAAGTCTTCATTTGCTCTTCACGCACATTCACATACTGAATGGCACTTCGTCTGGATACCGATCAGCTTGATCTTTACGGGATCCTTAAATTCTTTCTAACATCGTTCGCTGAAAATATTTTTCATTTAAAGCAAGTGTGAGCATTCAATTGCCCAGCAAGTCATAACAGTTAAACAAACAACTTCAAGAGTTTAAACATTCTTTAGAACTTCGATAACCGAACAAAGGTTATGAAGCAGCTTGAATAATAGGAATAATCTCGATTCCTTTCATTTTACAACATTCATCACATACTCTTTACACAACTTTCATTCTTCTACTTTTTTCCATACATGTTCTGTCTGGCTAGAATCATTAGCACAGACTTAACAATAACGATTCATGTATAAACAGAACATACTTGTGTTGAACAGTTCAATCACAAAACAGTTCATCTCAAAGAAACACCGAAGTGTTGACATTGTGGCACAAGGCCTCATACGTTCTACCACCTTGTACAAATATCACACATTTGCACACAGACGGAACTTCTCAAGTTCAACAACTGAGAAGTTTAAGAAACTAGCATTCATGTAAAATATGAATGAAGTTAGAAAACGTGCCTTATGCACAGCTACAGCTTACGCTGAACTGCTTATTTCCAAATCCCTATATAACACATAAGGAAATAACACGTACACCAATTAGTCATATACTTGACTTACGCATTGGTTTACTTAACTTTACTTCTTAAGGTTCACGTTCTTGTAATTTAAGCTTACGCGACTAACTTTCATTACCAGTTTACGACTTTATGAGATGCAGAGATGTCTTATTCATACATTTATCATCTTGGATGATTTACATTCTTGTCTTCTTCTTATAACTCTCCTAGGACTCAGCACACATCGTGTCTCTGCTAGTAGTCCATATGGTACTCTGAGTGGTTTTCCAGAAATAACCAACAAACAAGTTCCTGTCTCATCTACACTACCCATAACAGTGAGTTAGATCGGTTGCCAGTTTTGTATATACCTTCGCTCTCTGAAGGAATTGTTTATCCCAGCTGCCGTATGTCAACCATCAAAGGTTACGATTGTACCACAACCTAATCTTAACTTATCCGAATCATTAAACTATAATGTTCTTTAAGTCAAATTCATATTCCTTACGGCTTTATGGCAACTAAATGTCATACCTCAGGATTCATTCTTTATCGTCTAAGTCATACAGTCCTTCATAAACTCAGAGCGATCATTCAATGTCAATACTATGAGGTCATAGCGTGAAACATTTTACAATCCCTTATTCTTATCTTACCACGTCCGATTCACTCGACTCGGAACGTTGTCTAAGTTAAAACTACTAATTCGACTTCTTAATGTTATACGTTATTATCTTCTATTCATTTTCTTCACCGTTCACGGTTAAATCTTAGTCATCATTACCTTACAGTCAAACCATACACGGAGTGTAGGTTCTGCCCCTTTATTATTCACTTACACTCAACCCTTACGTTGGTTAAAGTGTCTAACGCTTACATTCATTCTAACATTCTCTATCTGACTCACTCTCAGATTTTCTTTAATCATATTACCATTCGCTACGGCTTTCTTACGATAATTCATATCTTACTTACTACTTTCGTCAACGTCCAAGTTATACAATCACTGTACACTTAGAACGTTCGTCCGACGCGATTACGATTCACAAGGATCGCTTACGTATTCCACGTTTACGTTGCTCGTCTCTTAATCTCTCATTCAACCTTCACTCAAGGTTTTAATTGCTCTACATCGTTATCCATCCCATGAACCCCATGTTCATTATTCTTTCTTAATGTTGAAGCCATACCGTTTATTGTATGCTAAGACCGACCGTTCATCGCAACAATGTTGCGCTCATAGTGTCTAAACACTTTACACTTATCTCCCCTTATCATGACATAACATCAGAATGTTATTCATTACCTTCATCACTCAACGTCTAAGGAGTCGCAATCATAGCAATCCCTTACGTTCATTCATTACGACTACGGTCCCCGGATATCGGTTACATAATCTAGTGCTTACATTCTCTATCTTTTAATCTCTTTTAATCTTTCCGTTCAACCTTCACTAAAGGTTTAACACACTTACTTAAGTGTTACATTATGTGAACTATGTGTTCATACTTCTTTCTTGCACATCTCCCAATAATTGAGAAATAAAAATCTCATTTCTGGGCATTGACCTGCACCGGCGCTGCGGCGTCGTGCCCCTTCCTTTCCCTCCTGCTGCGGCGCAGCCTACTTCTCTCTCTTCTATTTTGGCCTGGCGCTGCGGTGCCAAGTTCTTTGTTAACACTCGCGCTGCAGCGCCACTCTCCAGAAGTTTATGGCCGAGCTCGCACTGCGGCGCCACTTCTTAAAGCTCAGCCGGCGCTGCGGTGCCGAGCCAAAACCCTAGAAAATTTTCTAAGTCTTGCACCAAGTTTGAGACGTGTACTTCATGATCTCATAACTTCTTCATTATAACTCAGAACGAGGCCGTTCCAAATCCATTCTCTTCCTTATCTTACGTACTTCAATACCCCTTAGACAGAACTTCATTCTGAATCCATTAACGTGCCATTCGATTGGCTTAATCTTCACCCTTTGGTCATTTTTATGCTTTTAATGTTCTTCACTTGTTCGTCCGTAATTCGGTCATCCGAACTCGGAACTTGTTCGTTCTTAAGTCTACGACTCACGTTTTCTACGTTCTCTTACCTCTTTATGAAACCCTACACGTTCGGGTTCATTTACTGACTTCTAATTCTCGTTTGTCTTTTACAAAATTTCGCCATAACTTCGTTATAGCTACGTTTTAGTCCGTTCTTCATGAATGTTTCTACCGTTCCTAACCAAGCAATATGCAACTAACTTATACGCAATGGTTTTAAGCCTGTCCATCAACAACAATTATCCTATGATGGTTTTAAGCGTGTCCATCAACAACAATTATCCTACGATGGTTTTAAATTTGTCCATCAACAACGTTCTTCGCGTTCTTCGTTTTAATCAATATTTTGGATTATGATTCTACTTTTTCTTGGAATTTGATGTTATAGAACACCATTCATTACTTAATTCATCTACTCGTTCATAATATTCGTTCGGATCGCTCAAAATCCTCACGAATCTTATACTTCCTTAAGAAATTTATAAACTAAATTTCTAAGTTCTTATTTCTTCTTTTCTCATGATTTCAACCATATGAAATCATTTCTAACATTATCTTCTCTCTATTCCGGTTAAGCTATGTTTTTGAACATAAAAACTTAAAGAAAAATATTAGAAGAACTAGGGTTCGGATTACCATTCTTCTTTATTCTTCTTCCGTTATACAAAGCCGGCGATTTGCAAGCTTTTTTATTTCACGATCACTTTTGATCCAAGCCTTCATGCTCAATCTCTTCCTTCTCCCTCTTCATTCGAGCTCTCTCTCTCTCTCTCTCTAAGGTGTAGGATTTTCAAAATCCGAAAATAATGAAATGAGATTACTATTTATAGGAAACCAAGGCTAAGGGCAATTTGGTCATTTCGCTCCCTAACCTCCTTACTATTACCACCTCCTTCAACCCTTAGCCACATTGGTTATTTCCCATCCGTTTACCCTTCGGTTCAATCCACGGTTTCTTTTCTTGGTTTGGGCCTTCACCCTAATTCTTATTGGTCCTATCTTGGGCTTGATTATCACAAAGCATTGCGCTTGACATAATCCAAGTTCAATTAGATTTTACAAAGTCCATGAACTCAAAGTCCATTAAGACTAGTCGTATTCTACGCATTCCATTCTCGTATTCTCGTAATCTCTTCGTATATCATTCGTACGATATTCGTATTATACGTCGTACTAATCTTCGTGCTATACTCGTATAATAACTAGTATTATACTCGTATCTCTCACGCATAATAACCCTAATTTAATTATTATACGCGATCATAACATTTTCGGAACTCACTTTTCCTAACCCTTAGGTTTTGAGTCTGCAGGCGAAAACTTCGTTTTTGCCATAACTGAAATATTATTGAATATTCCATCACGTCTCAAGATTATACGTAATCAATAATTTCTCAGAATTTCAAAATAAATCTCCGAGCAGAAACTGGTGAATAGTGCCTATTTTGTCTTTTTCCCCGGAAATATTTTTGTTCCTGAAAATTTTTTATTTTCGTCTTGAAAATTTTTACTCGTTCAATCTAGCTCATAGCCAGAATACTCCCGACTTATAATCATCCTAGATTATAGAACGATTAATAAACACATAGCACAAAATAGTATTAATAAAAATTTATTTTATTAATAACTAATTCTTTAAACTTAAATTCTGGACAAACCGAATTTCTGGGTTGTCACACTAAAATTAGCCAATCTATTAGCTGGTTGTTCTCTCGCTCTTACTCTTGCTGCTGGCACCCTATTTTGCATAGCTTGGGCCAACATATCCACAAAATTCTGCATTAGGTCCGTTTGACCTCCTTCATTATTCACTGACTGCTCTTCTCTTTGATTTCGATTCTGTCGTCTAGGCGGTTCACACTAATTCTCTTTCTCTACTCAAATTCTTATTAACAACACAATAAGAATTTAACACAATGTTCTCATATAATCGCATATTTATTCAAATAGCACATAGTACATTTAGTACTTAACACATATTACTATCCCTTTTAAAATAAATTTTAGGATTAACCCGCACAACTTTTTGCAATTCTCCATTCACACATAGTTATTCCCAGTTCATCAAACTTACCACATTTATGAGTTCAGGAACTTGCCACCATTATATGAGTGTATGAACTTATCCTAGTCAGATCATTGGCATCCATTCGCTAAGGGGTTCATAAACATTTCATATAATTATGAGTCATGAACTTACCATAAGTATGAGTTTTAAGAACTAACAAATTAATCTTAATCTTATATTCATATAGATCATAAAGATTTCATTCATACAAACATATATACATTTACATATTTCACACATCGTTCTCGATATTACAACCGTTAATATCACACACTACCAAAAGTTACTATCGCTTATATCTAAGTTGTCTACCGTCCACTCCCTTCACCAGTTTTCTTCTTGTTGGGACACTTGTTGAATCCGTGACCCGTTCTTCCACATGAAAAGCACTTCCTCATATTCGGCTTAAGACAATGTAAGGAAATATGTCCTTTCTATTTACAATTGAAGCACACGTTCTTCCACATCTTGCATTCTCCCACATGAGTCTTTCCACACTTGCTACAGACTTGTTTCTTCTTCAGGTTTAAATTTTTAGAATTATCACTGTTGTTGTCCCTATTTCTCTTATTCTTGCCCTTCTGTTTGATTGTTCATTCAGACGATTCACCACCTTCAGTCTTCATCCTTTCCACCTGCGCCTTCAACTCATTTCGTTCTTCGGTCATCTCGCATAATGCCCTTTCCATCTTCTATAACTCCTCCAAGAGAAACACTTACTCCGGAGTTCTTGTACTTCTACAGATACTTGATCTTGTTCTCCAACTTTGGTCTTATTTTCTTTCTCCACCTTAGCTTCTTCGGACTCTGCCTCCTCATCACCACTCAAATACATATCGGGATAATCATCATGATCACTCCCCAGATTCACCATGGGTTCATCCTTTCCCACTTCCTCAACTGACTCACTTTGTGCTAGCACCTCGGCTACTAGCACTGGTGCAACAGTTGCTAGCACTTTTGTACTCATTTTATCTTCTCCTGACATCCTACAATCAATTTAAACAATTTGATTAGTACTTCATTAGTACAAACTTAATACATATGATGTGTCCACACATCTTTCTATTGATGTGCTTCGTCAATCCATCACTTAGAACTCTAAATGAGTTTACTCTATCTCGTTTATGGTTATAATCCTATGGTTTTCCCCACCCCACTTAAGGTTTATAACCTACAGCTTTGATACCAACCTGTTAAGCCCCCAAATCTGGGTTACCCGAGTTTAGTGCTCACGATCCATAATATAATAATATCTAACTACCCGTTCATTTATAAATAACAATACATATTTTATTAACAGATGTTGTTAATACATTCGTCCCAGGTTATCTAACCTTAACATTAAAAACATACCCTTTAGATATACAAAAAGGGTTTACAAATACAACATAATAATAATGTTTATCATACTATTCTAGTAAAACACCTTTGCCCTTATTCTTCTTAGCCCAGCTGGTCTCTTCGTTCCTAGCTAAAATATTTTATTTAGCAAGACTGAGCAATAAATTTGTCCCGCAAGTTAAGCCATACAATGTATGTATAAGAATCAATAATAACAGACTATCTATTTTGATAGAATAACAATAAAGTTCGGGGAACTTTGAAATAGCTAAACAATCTTTAATAACTAACAAGTCTTTTCGCATTCTATACAACACAATAATTTGATAATGAAAGAGTACAACGCTTTCAAAGTTTTTACGATATTTTAATGAATAATCAAGAATCAATTCTACGCAATAACAAAGTGGAATGTTTTCCAGATTTATGTTGAGCGATCCATTGGATCTTGAATTTCTCTTCTCAAGTAACTATCAATGATTTGACTTTGATATACCCAGGTGTATTAGATAACCATATAGATTAAATTATACCCCTCAGCAAGTACTTAGAGCGGCCAACTCCTTGTACTCTATATTACGCATAATACTTACATGGGCGCAAAGGCCGAATATACGACCAAAAATATTCCCTTTGTATAAAAGGTTATTCTTCTCAGTCTTATAATCAGAGTTTAATTTATAACAACGAAAATACACTAATTTAATTATCTAATCACTTTATCGATCTAGCCAAAATAATTGGCATCGATCTGTCAATAATAATTGAATTCTCTTCTCGAACCTATCAAGTTCTAGCAAATGTTTGTCTGGCCAGAATAATTAGCTAAGACATATCTCAACACAATTCCATAATAGACAGTAATTATATGTACTATATGCAATAAATAATAGCTTCTACGGATGTAAATATCCAACAACAGTTATTCTCCAAGTATATTCTTATAATCACTAATTCAATTTGAATTAATAAACATTCACTAACTACGAATAATCAACAATAATTCTCAGACGTGGTCTAATCAACAATAATTAACCACCATAATATTTAAAAAGTATTAACTCGAGGTTGAGTTAAGAAAACTTGCCTTCTCCGTTGATTACTGCTATACAATATACTTATCTGCGTTCACAAGGCCTATAATCACAATATCGGTCTCACAATTAGAACAATAAATCATAACGAATATCACTATTATTTACAGTCAATCTTTCTCCTAAGAACATTACCACATAGTCACATCAGTATTTATAACCTATATAAACATTTATCAAGTCTAACTAGTCCGGTCTGGTTAGACATCAGTCTATTCTCGGTGTCGTGGTCACCCTATCCGATAATTAACACACTTATTGTCAATTAAACTCGGTCTCAAAGCTTCAATATTATATTAGATAAGTCATATATCATTTATAATATTTTTCGAAAGCTTTTAATAATTTTAAAATAATTATTATAATTTATAATAATTTTTCAAACACTAGAATCATTTTTAAATGATTTAAATATCAATTAATCTCATTATCATTGATGCTTAATAATATTAAAATATTAATGACATACTTCTCAAAATATTAAAGTTATTAATAATAAATAAAAATATTTTTAAATCACCAATATTCTACTTAAATGAATTTTAAAATAGTTAAATCATTTTTAAACCATCACCATTAATATTTAAATATTAATGAATTTATTATCAAAATATTAAAAGTCGTTAATTATAATTTAAAATATTTTTATATCACTTTTCACATTTTTAAATAATTTTTAAATCAATAAAACCATTTTTAATTAATTTATTTAATATAATAATTAAATAAATCTAATATCATTAATATTAGTTTATTAATGAAAATTACCCAAAAATGTTAAAAGTTACATTTTATAACTCAAAATACTTTTAAACACTTTTTTATTATTTAAAATGATTTTTATAATATTAAAATTATTTTTCTCTAATTTATTTAATATACTAATTAAATAAATTAAATACCATTAATATTCAAATAATTATAAATATTAATAAAAAATATTCCAATTTATCAAACATTATTTTTCATAATTTAAAATAATTTTTAAAACTATTTTTGTAATTTTTAGAAATTTATTTCTATTTTTCAAGCATTTTTTAGAAATTCAAAAAATAAAAATAATAAAAACCGTCGCTATAGGCTATAGCGACACTTTCTGTCGCTAAAGGTGTTCTTGGCTCAAGAACACTGGCAAACCAGTGTTCAACATGCCCTGTTTGACCAACTTTAATTCTCATTCCAATATTATTTCTAGCTAACTTAGGCTTTGATCTTGTAGTTTCCATGTTGTACTACAAGTATCAACCATTATCAGAGTCATAACTTAAAAATCTAGCAAGATCTTCCCCTTCAAAGTTGCTGTCAGACACCATCTAGATTTTCTGGGTAACCCAGAAACCCAGCCAACGTCGAGGGTGTGACGCCCCCAAAATAGGTATACATCACCTATTCTGAGTCGTCAAATACATGGTACAACATACAAATAAAACTTAATTATACAACTGTCGTGTAAAATATGACAAAACATAAGCTGTGAGTTTAAATACAACACTTTCTTCTAAATAGGATTCAAACTCAAAATAAGTCCTCAATATATTTTTTTTCACGCTATTTCATAGAGTAGTGAGGACTACTAATGCTATCATCTGAACCGTCACTCCATTCCCCGACTAGTCCCCGTTATGTTCTCATTTCCTAAATAGAACAATGAAAGCAAAATGGTGAGCTCAACTAGCCCAATAAGAAATATTATGACTAAAATAATGCAGAATAAATTATCATTAGCCTTCAACAATGTTAAACTGATAAATATAACAAACATCAAGTTTAACTGCAGCGAAACAAGCTTTCTATTAAAAGAGTCAAGTTGAGAATAACATCTACTATCTTTTATGATTTAAAAAAAAATTCATTACTTTTATCGCTGAGACTTAGCTCAATAAATAATCCACATCATCCCTGCACTACAGCCAAGGATATTAATTAGTATCACGACCACAAATTATCCATGCACTACAGGCCAAGGATATTTGTGTATTCATCAATGGTCATGATCATGCCAACAACTGTCCATCAATGTACTACGGGCCAATGAGGACTTTAACCACATCATTTGTGGCGCCCCCAAAATAGGTATACAACACCCATTCTGAGTCGTCAAAATACATGGTACAGATACAACAACAACTTTATTAATACAACATAAAAACTGTGAGTTTAAATACAAATATTGTCATCTAAACAATATCCATACTCAAATAAGTCCCCATTATAATTATTGATATAATATTATACAAAAATGGTGAGGACTACTAAAATAACTTCTAGAACCATCATTCCACACCCCGACTAGTGCTCGCTACATTCTCGCCTCCTGAGAAGAAAAATAGAACAACAAGGAAAAGGGTGAGCTCAACTAGCCTAGTAAAGAATATTATCGTTAGTCTTCAACAGGAAAAAATCTAATAGAATACAATAGACAACAAGTTTTAAATCAATATTCGCAGCGAAAAATAATAATTCATAGAAGAGTTACGTAGAGAATGAAATCTATTATCTATGAATTTAAAAGTCCATCATCAATATTTTATCCATGTAACATCAATCAATAATTATCTTTGCACTACAAGCCAAAGATATTCATCAGTTGGTCATTTTTATCTCAATACCTGTTCATTTTTGCACTACGGGCCAAAGACATTCATCAGAAATCATTCACTTTGCACTACAGGCCAAAGATATTCAGTTATATCATCATTTAGGACTGAGGATGATGAAAAATATTTTAAAGGAAACGAATCCAGTGAAACAAAATAACAAAAATTAAGGATTCGTATTTCGGTTTATCCATGTCCAAAAATACCTTATAAATAATCATAGTGAAGTAAAATTCAAGAATAATCAAAATATGGATACAATCAAAGCTAGTATCTAGAATAGATATTTTGGACGAAAAGAAGAAAATTTCAATTTTCGGTGATTAGTAACTCGTGAACAGTAACTCATGAATAGTAACCCCGACATGAAAAGATAAGAATTTCAAAAGAAAAATCTTACCAATATTTCGGTATAATAATATTGAAAGAAATAATATCATTGATAAAAAAATAGCATCCCTTACCTCGAAAAGACAGTACTTCTGACTGGAATACAAGATATAGTGCTGAATGAACTTGCACCGTATAACAATACTCAAAGTATTAAAATACTCACAAAAATACGCTCGATATTATAGAGAGAGAAAGAGAGAGAAGTTTTTAGTTTTTGGTGTGATTTTCAATTCTAACCTAAGCACCCTATTTATAGGAAAATGCTTAGAACACCAAAGCAGAAAATTTAATAATAATATAATATATATATATATATATATATATATATATATATATATATATATATATATATATATATATTAAATTTTCCTACGCCAACCTTTGTAGATCTGAATTTCAGCCATTTGCAACACATGGGGGGCCAACCAAAACAATAAAAACGTTTTTCTAACTATAAATATTTTAAACTTCCAAAAATCAATTATTCTGGAACCTCGAAACTTCAATAATTCATAATAAATAGCCCTTTTATCAGAAAATTCAAATCTGGCAAGTTTTTATAGAAAATTCAATTCTCTACAACTTTGCAGAAGAAAGTTTTTCCAAATTCCAAACAAAATTGACCGAAATCCATAAACGGGCGATTTTACAGTCTATAATAAATTTTCGGTCAAGAATTGTGTCCACCAACACACAAAACATGTGTAAACATTTAATCCAACAAAAATACTCTTCCTCCTCATATACTTATATATCCCACATTCATTGTAAAAATATCACCATTAATATATTATTAAAATAATATATTTAAATAAATTATTTTATCAGAAAAAGATAAAATATTAATTTTCAACAATTGTCACATTTAAAAATTTTCTCCATCTATATCCACATAAAATCAATATTTTTCTCATCATATAAATCAATAATTAATTATTCACAAATAATATTACAGAATCACAGTACTGGCAACTAGGCCGTTCCAAGGAAAGAGGGGGCTTTCCAATAAGGATTTATCCTTACTGGCGCGCAATTATGTGACCAAACCTCTCCTTAGACAGAACTTTCTAGACATTGCCAATAATGTTATCTAATAATATTATTCAAATAATATGAATTATTGCTCCGATAATGAAAAATACTGTGTAGTGACAATTATTGAAACAACAGTAATATAAAATATCAACGCAGCAATTATTGAATCAATAAAACAAAATACTGAACAATAATTACTTTAACACTTATTGAGTAATGTCTTCTTACGTAAAAATCAATAATTGGTGCAATACCGTGTGCTACCGTGCAACAACGCGTATTACTGTGTTTTAACCACCGGGTATTCCAACAGTATTAACGATAACAACTACGCCGTTATTTATAAATAACTTGTTTTTGTCGTTTTCTTCATCTAATCGCTTTCCGTTATGGGGCCCACACAAGGCTGCGCCGTCGTACGAATATTCCCCGATAACAAGAATATTCCACGACCAAATGAATATTTCCCGACAACAATGAATATTTTATGACCACTTGCTTTATTGAAATATTTGCGCATTTTACCCATAACTAACCACATTAATCAAATCAACCCTTACTATTTCAAAATAATAAATAGAGAAAATTAAATTTTATTTATTAATAATTTGGGGTCTTATAACCTCCCCTCCTTATGAAATTTTGTCCTCGAAATTGAAGTACGTACCTGGTGTTTCGAAAAGATGAGGATACCTCGCTTTCATTTCCGTTTTCAACTCCCAGGTCATTTCTTCAATAGCATGGTTCCTCCACAAAACTTTAACTTGTGGTATGACCTTCGTGCGTAGGACATGCTCCTTCCTATCCAAGATCTTGATAGGTACCTCTTTGTACGTTAAGTCTTCGGCTATCTCATTCGGTTCTAACTCAATAACGTGGTTTGGGTCCTTCACATATTTATGAAGCATAGATATGTGAAAAACGTTATGAACACCAGACATGCTTGGAGGTAACA
Source organism: Panax notoginseng (assembly GCA_016801055.1). Lineage (NCBI taxonomy): Eukaryota > Viridiplantae > Streptophyta > Magnoliopsida > Apiales > Araliaceae > Panax > Panax notoginseng. The sequence goes on from CM029016.1 coordinate 171,562,371, forward strand.
CGAGTCTATAGGCCATATTTCCTACTCGGTCAGGAATCTGAAATGGACCAATAAACCATGGATTGAGCTTTCCTCTCTTCTCGAATCTTGTAACTCCTTCCATGGAGCAACTCGCAACAATACATGATCCCCAATATCAAATTCCACGTCCTTTCGATGAAGATCCACATAACTCTTTTGTCGATCCTGTGCCGTTTGTATATGTTGTCGAATCGTTTGGATCTTTTCTGTAGTCATACGTACCAACTCGGGTCCCAACAATGTTGCTTCACCCACCTCATCCCAACATATTGGAGAGCGGTACTTTCGTCCATACAATGCTTCAAATGGAGCCACACCTATACTTGCCTGATAACTGTTATTGTAGGAGAATTCCACCAATGGTAGGTACTTATCCCAACTCCCTTTGAAATCTAGGACACAAAGGCTTAATAGATCTTCAAGAGTTTGAATAGTCCTCTCTGATTGCCCGTCCGTTTGAGGATGGTATGCCGAACTGAACCATAAATCCGTGCCTATAGCTTTTTGCAAGCTAACCCAAAATCTTGAAGTGAATCTTGGGTCACGATCCGAAACTATGTATACTGGCATGCCATGCAACTTCACAATATTATTCACGTATATACTAGCAAGACGTTCAAGGGAATAAGTCTCCCGTATCGGCAAGAAATGAGTAGACTTGGTTAATCTATCAACAATAACCCAAATAGCATTTATGCCTTGAGAAACCGTGGGAAGACCCATAACGAAATCCATGGTAATGTGTTCCCACTTCCATTTCGGAATCTCAAGTGGTTGCAATGGACCCTTTGGCACTTGATGCTCCGCCTTTACACGTTGACAAGTTAAACACCTCGAAATAAACTTTGTAATCTCTCTCTTCATATTGTTCCACCAAAATGTATGTCAAAGATCACGATACATCTTGGTACTTCTAGGATGGATTGCAAATGGTGTATTGTGTGCCTCCATCATGATCTTGTACTTCAAATCAGGATCGTTAGGAACACAAAGTCTGGAGTGGATTCGAAGTATTCCTTCTTCATCGATTCTTACTTCTAGAATATCACCTTCTTGCACTTTCTTCTTCATACGCATCAGCTCCGGGTCTGTGGCTTGAGCAACTTTAACTTTATCGATTAAAGTTGATTCTACGCGTATACTTGACATCATCGCACTCGTTCCTGCATATGATCTTCTACTCAATGCGTCAGCTACCGCGTTCGCTTTTCCAGGATGGTATTGGATGGTATGATCAAAATCTTTCAACAGCTCGAGCCAACGTCGGTGTCGCATGTTAAATTCTTGGAAGCTCTTCTCGCATTCCTCGGTCCATTCGAAGTTTGTATCTTTTTGAGTTAGCTAAGTTAATGGAGTAGCGATTCGAGAAAATCCTTTTACAAATCTCCGATAATAACCAGCTAAGCTACGTATTTCGATTACTGACTTAGGTTGCTCTCAACTGTGACTCATATCCCAATCTTGGATATCACGTCACAATGACACCTATCAGTTTACTACCATACGAATATGGCATCCCCTACGGAGAGTCTGGCTTCAATGCATTTCACAAAGGAAGTCACTAGATAGAGGCTCGGTTATCAACTTCTATAGTTGGGTTTTTAACTCCTAAAGTTCAATATGAGCCATTCGATATGAGATTAGAAATGGGTTTTGTACCAGATTCAAAGATGATACAAAATTCAATATCACGCTCTGGACGTAGGCTAAGAAATTCTTCAGGAAATACGTCAGGGATTTTACTAACAACTGAAATATCATTCAAATCTGACGTATTTTTGTTTAAGTCCATGACATGGCTAAGAAAGCTTGACATCCATTTTTCAATAAACGAATGACTTTACAGCTTGATATGAAAGAGTTTGACTTCAATGGTTTGGTTGCTTGAATTCGAATAACAGGTTGCTTAGGAATATGAAAACTAATAACCTTACAAAAGCAATCAATTTTGGCATGATGAGTAGTTAACCAATCAATCCCTAAAATCACGTCAAATAAAAGTATCTTTAAAGAGATAAGGTCAACAGGTAAGGTGATGGTGCCAACTTGGATCAAACAAGATTTATAAACAATGGATGTGATGAAAGTTTCTCCTAATGGAGTCTCCACAGATAAATCAAAGTGTAACTTCTCCGGAGTCAAGTTTAAACGTTGAGTATAAGCAGGAGAGATAAATGAACGGATAGAACCGGTATCTAATAAGGTATAGACTTCGCAAAAATTTATAATTAACTAACCCGTGCTAACTTCGTTCGGGTTCCTCGCATTCTGACCAGTCACGAAAAATGCTCTTCCAGGAACCGTTGACTTTAACTTTTTTGGGACAGCTTTTTGAGTCACCATCCCCGCTGGACTTGGTTTCGCTACAGTGCAATCTCGAGCGATATGTCCTTCTTTTCCACAATTATAACATACCTTAAACTGTTGTGGGCAGTTTGGGCTGATATGTCCTTCTTTTCAACACTTATAGCATATAACCGGCGGTCGTTCTCCTCCCTTGGAACCAGTTGTTGCTGGTGCTGACGTCTTCATATTGTCATTGTTGAATCTTCTCTTTTTAAAATCTCCTCCCGACTCGCTTCTTCTATTTTCATAGCCACAATTACCACCAGAGTGGTTGCCGTTCTTGTCTGTATTTTTCTTTCTCCGCTGGTTATCATTGTTCTGATGACTGCTATCACCGGTATGATCCTGGTTGTGGTCCCTCGATTGACCGTACTTATTATCTCGCTCTAATAATTGAGCCCTGTTGACAACATCTGAATAGAGAGAAAATTTATGAGAAATGAGATATTGACGTATGTCGGGTTTCAAACCTCTCAGAAACATCTGCTTCATACGTTCCTCATTCTCCACCAAATGAGGTGCAAACCTGGACAACTCTGCAAATTTCGCCTCGTACTGGGACACCGTCATGTTATTCTCCTCCGGTCTAATAAACTCTACCTCCTTCATATGGCGAATACTTTCAGGAAAGTATTTTTCGTTGAAAACTTTCTGAAACGTTTCCCAAGAAATGCTGAGTGCAGCAGGCTGGGTCCGTTTCACAGACTCCCACCAGTAGTCTGCCTCGCCACGAAACATAAAGGTGGCAAATGGAACCTTCTGTTCCTCCATGCATCCCAAGTCATCGAATATCTTGGTAATTTGCTTGACCCACGTTTCCACCATGATCGGATCTGGCCTTCCCTTAAATTCTGGTGGTCCCAACTCTTTGAACTGTTTGGCTGTGACATACCGTGAATTGCTATCATTTCCTCCTGTATTTTGAACACGAGTCTCCCTCGTCTGGTTTTGCATGAATTGCAAAAAGTTTCTAAACATCCCATCGTTCATCATCTGCTCATTGGTGTTGTTCACAGGAGGAACATTGCCAGTCTGTTGCATGTTCTCCTCGTTGATGAGTACAGGCGTCTCCACGGTTTCATTTACTCCACTGTTAACATTCTCAGTCGACATTCTCAAATACTGCCATAAAATAAGGGTTAATTTAACAAATTAACAAATCACATAATATCCCTATATTATGACCGACCAACAGATAAGCTTAGGTAGGACACACTAGCGAAGGATTTACTCGTCTCTCCCCTCCTAGTTCTATTCCCCGATCTCCGCCAGAGATCATATCTCTAAGCTCTGATACCAACTGTGACAAATGTCCCATCAGTGGACAGCACCTCACATTGGTACCTATCAGTTTGCCACCGCAAAACGGTGTCCCCTACGGAGAGTCCGGTTTCGGTGCATCCCTCATCAACAGGAAGTTACCAGCGAGAGGCTCGGGGCTCTTTACTTATAGCTCTGATACCAACTGTGACGCCCCCAAAATAGGTATACAACACCCAACCTATTCTGAGTCGCCAAATACATGGTACAGAAATAACTACAACTTTATTATTACAATTGTCGTGCAAAATACGACAACACATATACTGTGAGTTTAAATATAAATATTGTCATCTAGACAATATCCATACTCAAATAAGTCCCCATTATAATTATTGATACAATATTATACAAAATTGGTGAGGACTACTAAAATAACTTCTGGAATCATCATTCCACACCCCGACTACTCGCTACATTCTCGTCTCCTTAGAAGAAAAATGGAACAACATGGAAAAGGGTGAGCTCAACTAGCCCAGTAAAGAATATTATGACTAAGATAATACAGAACAAATTATCGTTAGTCTTCAACCGGGAAAAATCTAATAGAATACAATAGACAACAAGTTTTAAATCAATATTCGTAGAGGAAAATAATAATTCATAGAAGAGTTACGTAGAGAATAAAATCTACTATTATCTATGAATTTAAAAGTCCATCATCAATATTTTATCCCTGTTACATCAATCAATATTTATCTTTGCACTACAAGCCAAAGATATTCATCAGTTGGTCATGTTCATCTCAACACCTGTTCATCTTTGCACTACGGGCCAAAGATATTCATCAGAAATCATTCATCTTTGCACTACAGGCCAAAGATATTTAGTTATATCATCATTTAGGACTGAGGATGATGAAAAATATTTTAAAGGAAACGAATCCAGTGAAACAAAATAACAAAAATTAAGGATTCGTATTTCGGTTTATCCATGTCCAAAAATACCTTATAAATAATCATAGTGAAGTAAAATTCAAGAATGATCAAAATATGGATACAATCAAAGCTAGTATCTAGAATAGATATTTTGGACGAAAAGAAGAAAATTTCAATTTTCGGTGATTAGTAACTCGTGAACAGTAACTCATGAATAGTAACCCCGACATGAAAAGATAAGAATTTCACAAGAAAAATTTTACCAATATTTCAGTATAATGATATTGAAATAAATAATATCATTGATAAAAAAATAACATCTCTTACCTCGAAAAGACAGTACTTCTGACTGAAATACAAGATATAGTGCTGAAGGAACTTGTACCGTATAACAATACTCAAAGTATTAAAATACTCACAAAAATACGCTCGATATTATAGAGAGAGAAAGAGAGAGAAGTTTTCAATTTCTGGTGTGATTTTTAATTCTAACCTAAGCACCCTATTTATAGGAAAATACTTAGAACACCAAAGCAGAAAATTTAATAAACTATTAATATATATATTAAATTTTCCTATGCCAACCTTTGTAGATCTGAATTTTAGCCATTTGCAACACATGGGGGGCCAACCAAAACAATAAAAATGTTTTTCTAACTATAAATATTTTAAACTTCCAAAAATCAATTATTCTGGAACCTCGAAACTTCAATAATTCATAATAAATAGCCCTTTTATCAGAAAATTTGAATCTGGCAAATTTTTATAGGAAATTCAATTCTTTACAACTTTGCAGAAGAAAGTTTTTCCAAATTCCAAAAAGAAATTGACCGAAATCCACAAACGGGTGATTTTACAATCTATAATAAATTTTCGGTCAAGAATTGTGTCCACCAACACACAAAATATGTGTTAAACATTTAATCCAACAAAAATACTCTTCCTCCTCATATACTCATATATCACACATTCATTATAAAAATATCACCATTAATATATTATTAAAATAATATATTGAAATGAATTATTTTATCAGAAAAAGTTAAAATATTAATTTTCAACAATTGTCACATTTAAAAATTTTCTCCATCTATATCCATATAAAATCAATATTTTTCTCATCATATAAATCAATAATTAATTATTCACAAATAATATTACAGAATCACAGTACTGGCAACCAGGCCGTTCCCAGGAAAGATGGGGCTTTCTAATAAGGATTTCTCCTTACTGGCGCGCAATTAGGTGATAAAACCTCTTCTTAGACAGAACTTTCTAGACATTGCCAATAATGTTATCTAATAATATTATTCAGATAATATGAATTATTGCTCCGATAATAGAAAATACTGTGTAGTGACAATTACTAAAACAACAGTAATATAAAATATCAACGCAGCAATTATTGAGTTAATAAAATAAAATACTGAACAATAATTACTGTAACACTTATTGAGTAATGCCTTCTTACGTAAAAATAAATAATTGGTGCAATACCGTGTGCTACCGTGCAACAACGCGTATTACTGTGTTTTAACCACCGGGTATTCCAACAGTATTAACGGTAACAACTACGCCGCTATTTATAAACAACTTGTTTTTGTCGTTTTCTTCATCCAATCGCTTTTCGTTATGGGGCCCACACAAGGCTGCGCTGTCGTACGAATATTCTCCGACAACAAGAATATTCCACGACCAAACGAATATTTCCCGACAACAATAAATATTTTATGACCACTTGCGTATTTGAAATATTTGCGCATTTTACCCATAACTAACCACATTAATCAAATCAACCCTTACTATTTCAAAATAATAAATAGAGGAAATTAAATTTCATTTATTAATAATTTGGGGTCTTACATCATTCATAACATTACAGTCATGATTACGCCGAATAATCCCTGGTTATAATCATACCAAGTCCATCTATGCACTATATGCCACAGATGACTTTCAACAAAATATAAACATGAGGATGATGACAATGATATATGAATTCAATAAAAAAAGTTCAAGAATTAATTTATCCAGGAACCAATAAAGTCCAAATTGTCAACATGATACTGCTTTGTGGAGTAAAATTCAAGAATGCTCAGAAGAATATTTCCATGAAAAATATACTGGATGAAGCGCAAATATCAAGGATATTCAACTAATTTAATGGAGTATAAAAGCCAAAAACTTCAACCAACTGAGTATAATAAAGAATGGAATAACAAAAAAAATCACCAGGCATGCGATAGACCGCATAGACAGGTTGTTCTAACACAATAATAAATAACGAAACCAGGTCATGCGTAAATGCACCGACAGGATATTCCGACAGAATAATAAATATTGGAGCCAAGTCCGGCGTAAACGCACAGACATGATATTCCGACAGAATAATAAATAATGGAACCAGGTCCGGCGTAAACGCACAGACAGGATATTCCAACATAATAATAAAGACGGAACCAGGTCCGGTGTAAAATGCACAGACAGGATTTTCCAACAGAATAATAAAGAATGGAATAACAGAAGAATTTCACCAAGTATAGAGTAGCCCGCGTATACAGGTTATTCCAACAGAATAATAAATAATGAAATAACAGAAGTTCTCTTCATGAATTCAAAAGAAATAATACCTCTTGCCTTAAGAAGAAGAGTACTGGATATAGGAGTAGTGAAGTAGGAGAATACTTTTCTTCTTTCTCTCTATAATTTCTCTCTATAGAGTTTTAGTGAATTTGTAAGAAATAATGAAGTAATGAGCTTCTATTTACAGAAGAATGGACTGCATAGTAACTAATTCATGAACTGTCCAGATTGATTTACTTTTAATCGGACGATCATATTTAAAGCAAAATCTTTTAATTAAAATATAATATATTCTATTTATAATCTAATAAAATGAATAACTTTATAAAAGTATTCTGTTTTATATAAAAAGATTTTACTATGCAAAACACTATGCAGATACTATGCAAATACTATGCATAATAAAATATAATATATTCTATTTATAAATAACTTTATAAAAGTATTCTATTTTATATAAAAAGATTTTTTATTTTATTACATTAATAATACTAATAAAATAAAACTGAGTGACTTATCACATAAGTATCAATAATCAAATACCACGTGCTACTATGCAATTACGCGTATTACTGTACTTTTACTACCGAGTAGTTCAACAGTATTAACGGTAAAACTTTCGTCATTATTTTCATAAAATATTTTTGTCGTTTTCTCAATCCGACAATAATTTCGTTGTGGGTCCACTAATGATTGTGCAGTCGTACGAATATTCCCTGTTCAAACGAAAATTCCTCGACCAATCGAATATTATACACCAACTTGCGTACTTTGCAAAATTTATAAATATTACCCACAACTATAACATTATATCAAATTCATTCCATAATATTTAAAAATGATATTTATAAAAAACTCATCTTTATTAAGAAAAATTGGGGTCTTACAACCTCCCCTTCTTATGAAATTTCGCCCTCGAAATTAGGGTACGTACCTGATATGTCGAAGAGGTAAGGATACCTTGCTTTATTTCAGATTCTAACTCCCAAGTCATTTCCCCAACATCGTGGTTCCTCCACAAAACTTTGACTTGAGGTATAACCTTGGAGCGTAGAACATGATCCTTCTTATCGAAGATTTTAAAAGGAACCTTTTCATACGTTAAATCTTTCGCTATTTCGTTCGGTTATAACTTAATAATGTTGTGCAGGTCTTTCACATATTTACGTAACATAGATATGTGAAAAATGTTATGACCACGAGACATGCTTGGCGGTAAAGCGAGTCTATAAGCCACAGTTCCTACTCGATCGAGGATTAAAAATGGGCCAATGAATCAAGGATTGAGCTTTCCTCCCTTTCCAAATCTCGTAACTCCTTTCCATGGAGTAACACGTAACAACACATGATCTCCAATATCGAATTCCACGTCCTTTCGATGAAGATCAGCATAACTCTTTTGTCGATCTTGTGAGGTTTTTATACGTTGCCGGATCGTTTGAATCTTTTCCGTAGTCATACGTACCAACTCCGGTCCCAACAATGTTGCTTCACCCACCTCATCCCAGCATACTGGTGAACGACACTTTCTTCCATACAATGCTTCGAATGGAGCCATGCCAATACATGCTTGATAGCTGTTGTTGTAGAAAAACTCCACCAATGGTAAGAACTTGTCCCAACTTCCCTTAAAATCAAGGACACAGAGTCTTACTAGATCTTCAAGAGTTTGAATAGTCCTCTCCGACTGCCCGTCCGTTTGAGGATGATATGCCGAACTAAACTGTAAATCCGTGCCTATAGCTTTCTGCAAACTAACCCAAAATCGTAAAGTAAATCTTGGGTCTCGATCAGAAACTATGGATACAGGCATACCATGCAATCTTATAATCTCGTTTATGTACATATGAGCAAGACGTTCAAGTGTATAAGTTTCTTGTATAGGTAAGAAATGAGCCGACTTGGTCAATCTATTAATAATGACCCAAATCGCATCTATGCCTTGAGAAACCTTGGGAAGACCGGTAACGAAATTCATGGTAATGTGCTCCCACTTCCATTCTGGAATTTCAAGTGGTTGCAATGGACCTTTTGGTACTTGATGCTCTGCCTTGACTCGTTGACACGTTAGACACCTTGAGATAAACAGTGCTATCTCTCTCTTCATATTGCCCCACCAAAATGTATGTCGAAGATCATGATACATTTTGGTACTCCTAGGATGGATTGCAAACGGTGTGTTGTGCGCCTCCATCATGATGTTATACTTTAAATCAGGGTCGTTAGGAACACAAAGTCTGGAGTTGACTCGAAGTATTCCTTCCTCATCGATTTTTGCTTCCGGCATAGCACCTTCTTGCACTTTCTTCCTCATACGCATCAGCTCCAAGTCTGTAGCTTGAGCAACTTTAACTTTATCAATTAAAGTCGGTTCTACTCGTATATTTGTTATCACTACATGGGCCCGCAGAGTCTTTAACTCTATCTCTATCCTTTGTAAGTCACACAAAATGGGTCTTTGTGTTGACAAAATCGCACTCGTACCCCGCATATGATCTTCTACTCAATGCGTCAGCTACCACGTTCACTTTTCCGGGATGGTATTGTAGGGTATGATCATAATCTTTCAACAGTTCAAGCCAATGTCGTTGTCGCATGTTAAGTTCCTTTTGGGTGAAGAAATATTTGAGGCTTTTATGATCCATAAAAATCTCCACTTTCTCTCTATACATGTAATGCCTCTAAATCTTTAGTGCAAAAACGACTGCTGCCAACTCTAGATCATGAGTAGGATAATTCCTTTCATATTCTTTGAGTTGACGAGAGGCATAGGGTATGACTTTTCCATGTTGCATGAGAACACATCCGAACCCTTTGCCCGAAGCATCACTATATATGACAAATCCCTCCGAGCCAGATGGTATGGTCAGAACAGGTGCTGAAATGAGTCTTCTCTTGAGTTCTTGAAAACTATTCTCAAATTCCTCGCTCCAACCGAATTTTGTATCTTTTCGAGTCAGCTGAGTTAGTGGAGTAGCAATTTGAGAAAATCCTTCCACGAATCTCCGATAATAACCAGCTAAGCCGAGAAAGCTACGTACTTCGGTCACTGATTTGGGTTTCTCCCAGCTTTGAATAGCTTTATTCTTTACCGGATCAACAGATATTCCATGACTTGATACTACGTGCCCAAGGAATGCCACTTCTTTAAGCCAAAACTCATATTTCTTCAACTTGGCATAAAACTTGTTTTCACGTAGCTTTTGAAGTATCAGCCTCAAGTGTTTCTTATGATCTTCATGGCTTTTGGAATAAATAAGGATGTCATCAATAAAGACGACTACAAAGTGATCCAAATATTCCTTGAATACTCGGTTCATCATATCCATGAAGGCAGCAGGAGCATTAGTCAATCCAAAAGACATGACTAAGAATTCATAATGCTCGTACCGAATTCTAAAGGCAGTCTTTGGAATATCCTCAGTTCTAACCTTCAGCTGATGATATCCAGAACGAATATCGATCTTTGAAAAGAATTGTGCCCCTTGCAACTGGTCAAACAGGTCATCAATGCGAGGCAACGGGTACTTATTTTTGATGGTGACATGATTCAACTCCCAATAATCAATACAAAGTCGCATACCTCCATCTTTCTTCTTCACGAATAGAATAGGAGCACCCCAAGGAGAAGTACTAGGTCGAATGAAACCGATATCTAACAATTCCTACAATTTGGTCTTTAACTCCTGAAGTTCAATAGGAGCCATTCGATATGGGGCTTTGGAAATGGATTTTGTATCGGGTTCAAGGTCAATACAAAATTTAATTTCACGCTCTGGGGTAGGCCAGGAAGTTCTTCAAGGAATACGTCATGAAATTCATTAACAATAGAAATATCATTCAAAACTGACGTATTTTTGTTTAGATCTGTAACATGAGCTAAGAAAGCTTGACATCCGTTTTTCAATAAACGAATCGCTTTATGGCTTGAGATGACAGTGATTGATTTTAATGGTTTGGTCGTTTGAATTCGGATAATAGGTTGATTAGGAATATGAAAGCTAACAACCTTACGAAAATAATCAATTTTAGCATGATGAGTAGTTAACCAATCAATCCCTAGAATCACATCAAATGCGAGTATTTTCTGTGATAACCCGAGATTTCGAATAATCAAAAATTTGCGAATAATTTTTTTTTTATTAATATTAATATTAATTATCAATTTTGTGACAAGTATCGGTGATATGAGTATCGAGAAAGTTAATTTGTGTATTGACTAATAAAGTTAGAGTAGAGTTGTGTTTAACAGCTTTAGAAACCCTAACCCTAATTTCTGGAACGGGATTCAGTAGAAAATATAATTAAAATAATTATTTTAATGAGTTTGTGTTTGTACCGAAGAAATTTATTGATTAATACTTGATCGGATAAGGTTTAATATTAGAAACCCTAATAAGAGATTAGAAACCCTAATCTCAGGATTAGAAACCTTAATTTACCGTTGGAAACCTTAATCGAAAGCCGGGAAACCCTAATTTTAAATTCGGGAATCCTAAACCCTAAATTAAGAAACCCTAATCCTAATTGGCAAGCCTAATGTGTGTATTAAACTTAAATATAATTGGAAAACCCTAATTATATTTTTGTTATATTAATTTCTATTTTACAAACCCTAATTGTATTTTAGAAATTTTAATTTCCTAATTCGTGGGTTATAAACCCTAATGACCATTTTGACCCTAATTGCTAAATTAAGCAATTTTAATTAGGAATATTAATCCTAATTAGCAAGATTGAATTTTATGATTATGAAATATTAATATATTTATTGAATCCTAATTGTAATTTGGAATTATTAATTTTCTATTTTGGAAACCGAAATTTGAAAATTTTAGAAATTAAATTGCAAACCTAAAGGGTTTAAACCCTAAACTCTAAAGTGTTCAAATCTTAAACCTAAACCCTAAACCCTAAACCCTAAGGGTTTGGCTAATTGGCAAGACTGCCATTAAATGTATTTACCAAATGACCAAAGTGCCCTTTTTGGATTTTTAATTAGATAACTTGTAATTTTTGCTAAAACTTTAGTTGGTAACCTAATGCTTTGACATTGTGACTCAAATATCTCAACAAATCAGTCTAGCATTGCCATCAACATCAGATCTAAGGCTATATATCATAATATATATAGATTAAGAGAGAGAAAGTTCATAAACTTTGCCATTTTTCTCTTTTGCTCTCACCAACTCCCTCTCTCACTAGAAGCTCCGAATTTAGCAAGTAGATCAGTCATAGAACAGCCCCTAGATCAACCAATAACAGATTGGAGAGCCAAGATCTAAGATTATTCAAGAAAAAGGTATAAACCTAATTTTTTTTTTGATCCATGTTGCTATGAAAAAGTTTTTGTTTATGTGTTTAGATCTTTGCTAGATGATGTTTAATGATGATCTATGTTGATATAACATAGATCCAGAGCATCAAAATGCTTTCAAATTGAGTTTTTCCAAAACTGTCAAGAACATGGTTTGTGATCTGACAAGCAAATGTCAGGTGCCACAGATTCGTGTCTGTTTATGATTCTTGTTGTTTTATGTTTTGGATCTGTTATTTGGTACGAGGTCTTTAATCTGCAAGTGGTTTTATAGCCATCAGATGTCCCGATTGAACGATATTAATGGTCAAAGTGAGTTGACCGACGTTGACCAGCCGAAATCTGGGTAACCCAGAAAGCTGTTTTCAGCGTCTGACAACATCTTTAGGCTTCTTGATCTGTCAGGTTTTATGTGTTTTTATGTTTTTGTTGTAACCAGATTATAGCCAGATGTATGCACTCGAGATCCATGTTTTTATAACATTAAAACAGTTAACAGATCAAAAGGAATAAGTGGTCAAAATAGGCCACTCAGTCACCGAGCACGTTTCTGGAAAAACCTAGAAATTTTAAGAACCATGTTTCTGACAACGTTTGACCAAGTTGAATCTGGCGATGTAGATGTTGATTAACTGTTATGTTGTGATGTAAATGTACTTTGACACTAGTACTATAGCTTTGGACCATAAAATACCTTATTTGATGACCGGGGCTGGAAAAAGATCAAACCACAAAGTAGATAGTCGAAGCTGTCTGGGTTTCTGGGTAACCCAGAAAGCCCAGAAGCTTCTGACAGCCACTTTGAGGCTTTGGATCTTACAGTTGAGATATTATTAGACCATGATGATGGTTATTTTGTTGTAGTGTTACATAAACACTACACAATCACGGTTCAAGATAGCCCAGAAACGCAATACACAGAGAATTAATCGTGGTCAAACGTGACCCTAGAAAAAACGAAGCTGTCAGTGTTCTTGAGCTCAAGAACACCAACAGCGACGCTTTCTGTCGCTAAAGACCTACAGCGACGGATTAATTATCTTTTAATTTCTATTATTCCGGAAATTAATTAAAAATAGAAATAAATTATAAAAATTACCAAAAATGATTTTAAAAATTGTTTTAAATTATGAAAAATAATTTTTGACCAATTGGAATATTTTTCTTTAATATTTATAATTATTTAAATATTAAATGTATTTAATTTATTTAATTAGTGTATTAAATAAATTAGAGAAAAATGATTTAATATTATAAAAAATTATTTTAAATATGAATAATGTATTTAAAAATATTTTGAGTTATAAAATGTGACTTTTAATATTTTTGGAGCATTTTCATAAATAATTTAATATGAATGTCATTAAATTTATTTAATTATTAAATTAAATAAATAAGATAAAAATGAATTTATTGATTTAAAAATTATTTTAAATAAGAATAAAGTGTTCAAAAATATTTGGAGTTATAAAATATAATTTTCCATATTTTTGGAGAATTCTCATTAATAAATTAATATTAATGATATTATATTATTTATTTATTAAATTAAATAAATGAATTAAAAATGATTTTATTGATTTAAAAATCATTTAAAAATGAGAACAATGTTTTAAAAATATTTTAAGTTATAATTAATGACTTTCAATATTTGGATAATAATTACATTAATATTTAAATATTAATGGTGATGATTTAAAAATAATTTTAATTACTTTAAAAATTATTTAAGTAGAATATTGATGATATAAAAATATTTTAAGTTATTAATAATTACTTTAATATTTTGACAAGTATGTTATTAATATTTTTATATTATTAAATATTAATAATGATAAGATTATTTAATAGTTAAATCATTAAAAAATGATTTAAGTGTTTGAAAAATTATTATAAATTATAATAATTGTTTATAAATTATTAAAAGCTTCTGAAAAATATTATAAATGATATTTGACTTATCTAAAATAATATTGAAGCTTAGAGACTAAGTTTAGTTGACAATCAATGTGTTAATTGTCGGATAGGGTGACCAGAACACCGAAAATGGATCGAGGTCCAACCAGACCGAAATAGTTAGACTGGATAAGTGTTTATATAGGTTATAAACACTAATGTGGCTATGTGGTAATGTGCCTAGGAGAAGTTTGACTGTAGAATACAGTGTTACGTGTTATAAATGATTGTGCTAATTGTGAGACCGACATTGTTGATTATAGGTCTTACGAACGCAGTTAATTATATTGTGTAGCTGTAATCAACGCGAAAGGCGAGTTTCCTAACTCAACTTTGAGTTATATTCATTCAAATATTATAATGGTTAATTATTGCTAATTATACCATGTCCAGGGAATTTATTGTTGATTATTCGCAGTTGGTGCATGATTAATAATTCAAACTGAATTATGGATTCGGAAAAATATATATTCGTAGAATTACTGTTGTTGGATATTTATATCTATAGAAACTAATATTGACAGTACAGATAATTCCTATTTATTGTCAAATTATATTGTTAGAACTTGATAAATACGAGAAGAGAAATCAATTGTTATTGATAGATCAATACCAATTGTTTCGGCTAGATCAATAAGTAGATAGAATTTGAAATTACAGTATTTCGTTGTTAAATCAAAAATCTTGATTCTGAGACTGAGAAGAACAACCTTTTATATAAAGGGAATATTTTGGGTTGTATATTCGACCATTACGCGCTGTTAAGTATTATACATAATATAGGGTACAAGGAGTTGGTTGGCTCTAAGTACTTGCAGAGGGGTATGATTTAATCTCTATGGTTATCTGATACACCTGCGTATATCAAAGTCCAGTCTTTGATAGTTACTCGAGAAGAGAAGTTCTAGATCTAGTGTGATCGCTCAGCATAAATCTGAAAAACATTCCACTTTGTAATTACGTAGAATTGAATCTTGCTTATTCAATAGAATATCGTAGAAACTTTAAAAGCGTTGTACTCTTTCATTATCAGATTATTATTACGGAGAACGTTAGAACAATTGATTTTGATTTCTATACCTTTATTGTATGTCTTATCTTGCGGGGCAAACTTGTTGCTCACCCTTTCTATAAATAAAATATTTCAGCTAGGGATGAAGTTGCAGAAGGTGCTACGAAGAAGAACAAGGGAAAATGCATAGTTATAAATTAGTTATGATGAAAATATTATTATGATGTATTGTATTGTAAACCCTTTTTGTATATCTAAGGGGTATTTCTGTAATGTTAAGGTTAGTGGACCTGGGACTTATGTATTAACAACTTATGTTAATGACTGATATAATCCTATTTATATTTAAATGGGTAGTTAAATGTTATTTATATTATAGATTATGAACAACAAACTCGGGGGTCAGGTAACCCGGATTTGGGGGTGTCACATTTTCAATGAAATAAGATCGACAGGTAACGTGAGGGTACCGATTTGAACCAAACAAGACTTATAAACAGTGGATGTAATGAAGGTTTCTCCCAACGAAGTTTCCACAGATAAGTCAAAGTCTAATTTCTCCGGAGTCAAATTTAATCGTTGAGCGCAAGTAAGAGAAATAAAATAATGGGTAGAACCGGTATCAAATAAGGTATAGACTTCGCTAGAGTTTATGATAAGCTTACCCGTGATGACCTCTTTCAGGTTCCTTACTTTCTGGGAGGTCACAACAAACGCTCTCCCTTGAACTACTGGTTTTGACTTGTCTGGAATGGTATTTTGTGTCACCGTTCCAACTGGACTTGTCTTCGGTGCACCACAAAATCGGGCTAGGTGACCTTCTCTTCCATAATTATAACACGCTTTGGATGACATCGCGTAGTTTGGACTGATATGTCCCTCCCCTCCGTATTTGAAGCATATGATAGGTGGTCGTTCTCCTTCCTTATCAATGGGTGTTGGTGCTGACGTCTTCCCATCATTGTTTAATTTCCTCTTCTTGAAATGTCCACTTTTATTGCCTTGGCCATGATTACCACCAAAGTGGTTACCATTTCTGACATGTTGATTCCCTCCACGTTTGTTGTCACCGCTTCGATGATTGTTACCACTGGTATTTTCATTATGTCGGCTGCTTTCTCTTGGTTGCGTTGACTCGTTATCGTGCTCCAATAACTGAGCCCTATTTACAACATCTGAATACAAACACAGTTTATGAGAAATAAGATATTGACGTATCTCCAGTTTCAAACCTCTTAAAAATATCCGCGTCATTCTCTCCTCATTATCAACCAAGTGGGACGCAAACCGGGACAACTCGGCAAACTTAGCTTCGTACTACGACACGGTTATATTATTCTGCTCTAACTTGATGAACTCTACCTCCTTCATGTGACGAATACTTTTGGGAAAGTACTTGTCATTGAACAGTTCTTGAAACTTCTCCCAGGACATCTTCAATGCGGCACGTTGAGTATGCTTTATCGATTCCCACCAGTAATCTGCCTCTCCTCGCAACATAAAGGTGGCAAAGGGAACCTTGTGCTCCTCGACGCATCCCAAGACATCAAATATCTTGGTGATCTACTTGATCCACATTTCTGCCTTAAGTGGTTTTGGCTCTCCAATAAACTCTGGTGGTCCAAGCTCCTTGAACTGCTTAGCGGTGACCGTCCGAGAGTTTTCAGTGTTTCCACGTACATTTTGGACAGGAACCTCTCTCGCCTGATGTTGCATGAATTGCATAAAGCCTCTGAACATTCCATCATTCATCATTTGGTCAGTGTTGCTGTTTGCATGAGGATTGTCGCCTTCCTGATGCACATTATCTTGATTATTGATATTTGGAACCTCAACGGTCTGCTGTGCTCTACTGCTATTCTTAACATTCTCGGATGTCATTTTCAGATACTGCCACAAAACAAAGGTTAATTGACATGTAACATAATATCCCTATACTTTGACCGACCAATTAAATACCAAGTAAACTTAGGTAGGTCATGCTAGCGAAGGAATTCCCCGTCTCCCCCTCCTAGTTCTAGTCTCACATCTTAGCCAGGGATCATATCCCTAAGCTTTGATACCAACTGTGACGCCCTCAAAATAGGTATACATCACCTATTCTGAGTCGTCAAATACATGGTACAAAATACAAATAAAATTTAATTATACAACTATCGTGTAAAATACGACAAAACATAAGCTGAGTTTAAATACAACACTTTCTTCTAAACAGGATTCAAACTCAAAATAAGTCCTCAATATATTTATTTTCACACTATTTTATAGAATAGTGAGGACTACTAATACTATCATCTGAACCGTCACTCTGCTCCCCGACTAGTCCTTGCTACGTGCTCATTTCCTGAAGAGAACAATGAAAACAAAAGGGTAAGCTAAACTAGCCTAGTAAGAAATATTATGACTAAGATAATGCATAATAAATTATTATTAGCCTTCAACAATGTTAAACTGATAAAATATAACAAACATCAAGTTTAACTGCAGTGGAACAAGCTATCCATTAAAAGAGTCAAGTAGAGAATAACATCTACTATCTTTTATGATTTAAAAAAAATTCATTACTTTTATCGCTGAGACTCAGCTCAATAAATAATCCACATCATCCCTGCACTACGGCCAAGGATATTCATTAGTATCACGACCACAAATTATCCATGCACTACGGGCCAAGGATATTTGTGTATTCATCAATGGTCATGGTCATGCCAACAACTATCCATCAATGCACTACGGGCCAATGAGGACTTTTACCACATCATTCGTAACATTACGGTCATGATTACACCGAATAATCCCTGGTTATAATCATACTAAGTCCATCTATGCACTACATGCCACAGATGACTTTCAACAAAATATAAACATGAGGATGATGACAATGATATAAGAATTCAATAAAACAAGTTCAAGAATTAATTTATCCAGGAACCAATAACGTCCAAATTGTCAACATGATACTGCTTTGTGGAGTAAAATTCAAGAATGCTCAGAAGAATATTTCCATGAAAATATACTGGATGAAGCGCAAATATCAAGGATATTCCACTAATTTCATGGAGTATAAAAGCCAAAACTTCAACCAACTGAGTATAATAAAGAATGGAATAACAAAAGAAATCACCAGGCATGCGATAGACTGCACATACAGGTTATTCCACAAGAATAATAAATAACGGAACCAGGTCATGCATAAATGCACTGACAGGATATTCCGACAGAATAATAAGTAATGGAACTAGGTCCAGCGTAAACGCACAGACAGGATATTCTGACAGAATAATAAATAATGGAATCAGGTCCGGCGTAAACGCACAGACAGGATATTCCAACAGAATAATAAAGACAGAACCAGGTCCGGCGTAAAACGCACAAACAGGATAATAAATAATGAAATAACAGAAGTTCTCTTCATGAATACAAAAGAAATAATACCCCTTACCTTAAGAAGAAGAGTACTGGGTATAGGAGTAGTGAAGTAGCAGAATATTTTTCTTCTTTCTCTCTATAATTTCTCTCTCTAGAGTTTCAGTGAATTCGTAAGAAATAATGAAGGAATGAGCTTCTATTTATAGAAGAATGGACTGCATAGTAACTAATTCATGAACGGTCCAAATTGATTTACTTTTAATCGGACGATCCATATTTAAAGTAAAATCTTTTAAATAAAATATAATATATTCTATTTATAATCTAATAAAACGAATAACTTTATAAAAGTATTCTGTTTTATATAAAAAGATTTTACTATGCAAAATACTATGTAGACACTATGCAAACACTATGCATAATAAAATATAATATATTCTATTTATAGAATAACTTTATAAAAGTATTCTGTTTTATATAAAAAGCTTTTTTGTTTTATTGTATTAATAATACTAATAAAACAAAACTGAGTGACTTATCACATAAGCATCAATAATCAAATATCGCGTGCTACTATGCAACCACGCGTATTACTGTACCTTTACAACCGAGTAGTTCAAAAGTATTAACGGTAAAACTTCCGCCGTTATTTTCATAAAATATTTTTGTCATTTTCTCAATCCGACAATAATTCCGTTGTGGGGTCCACCAGTGATTGTGTCGTCGTACGAATATTCCCTGTTCAAACGATTATTCCCCGACCAATCGAATATTATACATCAACTTGCGTACTTTGTAAAATTTATAAATATTACCCACAACTATAACATTATATCAAATTCATTCTATAATATTTAAAAATGATATTTATAGAAAACTCATCTTGATTAAAAAAAATGGGGTCTTATAGAGGGTCCATTTTGGGGCTCAATTAATATAGTGTTCTAGTTATATTTCATGTTGTTTCATGGTTCAAATTTATAGCTCTCATGTCAAGGAACAATTATATATTACCATCTCAGTTCAACAACAACACATTCTCTAGATTGTGCCCGGTCAAACCTTGTCAAAAGGATTGTTCTTCCGGTTTTTGGAAATTCCAAAAACTACAATTGTGACCGAATGGCCTAGTTGGACCGTCCACTACACTCGATCTGTTGACCATTTGTGGGATCTAAAGCCATGGATATAGAGTCCATATAATAGGCTACAACATGTATATAACAACAAAATCAAATCTCTTAAAATCTGACAGATCCGGGCCTTAGAAGATCTTTTCAGATGTTGGAATATGATTTTTGGGTTACCCAGAAATCATCCGGTCATACTCGGTCAATAGGGTTTGACCATTAATAACTTACAATATGGACATGGAATGACTATGATTCCACTTCCAGATCAAAGACCTCATGACAAACTACATATTTAAAACTTTAAACAACAAAAATCATAAACAGAGAAAGATCTGTGGCTCCTAAATTATGCTTGTTAGACCACTTTAGGGTTCATGGACAATTTTTGAAAAATATCATTTTAAGGCACTTTGATGCTATAGATCTATGATAGATCATCATAGATCATCATGAAACATCTTCTAGCACATAGATAAACATATAAACATGAACTTGGCTTAAACATACATGATCAAAGTGTTAGCTAGGGTTTATACCTTCTCTTGAATATGCTTTGATATTGCCTCTCCAATCTGTTCTTGGTATTTATAGGGGTTATTTTGTGACTAATATACTTGGGATTTTCGGAGGTTTAGGAGAGAGAGTGTTGGTTGAAGGTTAGAGAGCAAGTAGGCTAATTTTGGTGACTTTCTCTCTCCTAAATCACCTATAACTTAGATGTAATGAATCCAAGTGTGCAAGGTGGCATATATGGATCAGATTTTGTATAATTTCTAGCTCAAAGCCTTACCTAATGTGATGAGTCATTGACTTCTAGAAAAACTTTAAGCTTACAAGTACAGGGCATTTTAGACATTTAATTCCCAAATTTAATGGCATAAAGGTAACTTGCCAAACCCTTAGGGCTTAACCCTAAGGTTCTAACCCTTAGGTTTTACAACTTTAGTTTCTAGAATTTTATAATTAGGTTTTAAAAATAGAAAAATTAAGCTTTCTAAATTAGAAATTATAATTTCCTAATTATATTAGGGTTTCCCAATCACACTAAAGTTTACTAATCACATTAGGGCTTGCTAATTAGGATTAAGATTTCCTAATTAAGGCTTAGGGTTCTCAAATTTAAAATTAGGGTTTTTTGACATTCGATTAAGGTTCCTAACTGTACGTTAGGGTTTTTAAATCTGAGATTAGGGCTTCTAATCCCTTCTAAGGGTTTACTAAATTTATACCATATCCGATCTATCATTAATCACAAATTATATATAGCATAAACACATACTCATAATTAGTTTTATTATAATTGTGATTTCTATCGAATCCCTATCCGTAACTAGGTTTAGGGTTTTTATTCCCTATTAAGCACAACTCTACTCTTATTTTCTCAGTCAAAACATAAATTGACCACATCTCTAGACTCGTAACACTGATACTCGCATAATATTGATAGTCAGTATCAATATTAAAAAAAATTATTCGTAAAATTTGAATTATTCAAAATCCCGGGTTATCACAGTCTTTGTAATAAAACCTAATTGACAGTTAGGGAACTATGGTATAGTGTTAATTAGGAAATCCTAAATTTAGATCTCGTAACCCTAAACCTTGATAACAAACCCTAACCCTAATAAGGGTTACAAATCAGAAGCTATGATATATTCAATACTAGGTATGATTATGTAGGATTAAGTATGACAATGTTATTAGGGAAATCAAGTAAGGATTACGAAACCCTAACCCTGAATATTAAACCCTAATTGGCAAACCATTCGATGTTAAGTTAGTAAACACTAACGTTTGATTAGAAACCCTAACGAATGGTTTGAAAACCTAAATTTCAGTTTCGAGAATCCTAAACCCTAATCGAGAATTTATAAACCCTAATTTGGAAGCTCAAATGTTAAGTATAAAACCCTAATGGGTAATATTTATAGAATATATGTGAAAAGACCAAATTGCCCTCCAAGTTATAGGGGAAATTAGCAAAATACCCTTAGTAGGTGCGAAATGAACAAGATGCCCTTTAACTTAAAAGTTAAGTAAAAGATTTTAGCAAATCATGGTGAGTCACCACTTTTAATATGCCATGTGCTTCAAATCTTATTATATCAGCCAATCCTTGCCACCTAGCAACAATTGGATACATTGAATCAAAGATAAAGATCAAAAGTTAAGAAAATAACTTACTTTAATTTTCAAGTAAGCCAACATCATTCTCTCTCTAAAATTTTGAAATTTAGAGTGAATGGGAGTGATAAGATAAGCTAATATCAAACCTTAGCAAGCCAAGATCATATCATCGATCAGAAATCAAGTTTTGAAAATTAAAGGTATAAACACTAATTTTTCTAAATCCTTATGATTTATGTTAATAATGTTATTTATTGTTTAGATATGTGTTAGAAGATGTTATTTAGTGATCTATGATGTTACATCATAGATCCATAACATCTAGATGCAAGAAAATGGGATTTTAAGGACTAACTAAGAATCCTAAAAATATGGTCTGACAACCATATGTCAGTGTCCATAGATCTTTGTGTGTTAATTGTTAGGATGGATAAATGTTACAGAGTTGTTCTATGCCATGTGGAGAGTAGACTGGAAGTGGAATCAAGTCCATACCATATCTAGATCTCAAGATATTGATGGTCAAACATGGTTGACCAACCATGAAATCTAGAAACCTGGGCAACCCAGAAACCCAAATTTGTTTGACAGTGACTTTTGAGGCCTTGAATCTTGCAGTGTTTAAGTAGTTAGGCCATATTAGTTAATTGATTTTGTAGACTGACATATAGAATACACAATAATGTTACTAGAACACTTAGATCTTAAACAGAATCAAAGTAGTAGACGGTCAAATAAGGGTTGACCAACTGTCTGGATGAGTTTTTTTGGAAAACCCAGATTTCTCAAGAACAGTTTTCTGACAAGGTTTGACTGGCTCAAATCTTGAGATTGTGATGTAGTTAGACTAACCTAGTGTTGTATTATTGTTCTTTGACATCCCTACTACAATATTGAACCATTTTAACACAATGAGTAAGCCCAGAAATCCAAGATTTAAAGGTTGGAAAGTGGTACCTTGCAACTGTTCTTCATTTCTGGGTAACCCAGAAAATGAAGAACATCTCTGACAAGTTTTTGAAAGCTTATATCTTGCTGATGTGATGTAGTTTGGCCATGAAGCTTGTTTGTACTTGTAGTATTACATCAATACTACATGTCTAACACCATTACCAGCCCAGGAAACATTAAGATTAAGGATCTATGGATGGTCAAACTAGGTACCCTGCACACTGTGTTTGAATGTTCTTGAGGCCCAAGAACACCTATAGCGACAGTTTTGTCACTATAAACCCGTTTAGCGACTGTTTATTTATAAATTAATTATTTTAATTAAATAATTAGAATAAAATGAATAATAATTATGAAAAATTCATAATTAATTTGTAAAAATTATTTTAAGTTATAAAAATGGATTTGTGATATATTTCATTACTATTTTAATTTATTTAAATATTAATGCTATTTAATTTATTTAATATTACTTAAAAATGATTTTAATATTTTAAAAATTATTTAAAATTATATTAAAGTGTTAGAAAATATTTTAAGTTATTTTGAATGACCTTTAATATTTTGTGATGAATTTCATTATTAATTTAATATTAATGATAATAAATTTATTTAATAAATGTATTAAATAAATTATGGACAAATATTTTTAATGTTTTAAAAATCATATTAAAATGATTTAAGGGTTTTAAAAAATTGTTTTAAGTTATAAAACATAACTTTTAATATTAATGACAATTATTTAGTAATGATTTTAAAATCATTTAAAGGCGATATTAAGGTATTAAAAATACTTTGAAATATTATAAATAAATTATAATATTATGTCATGTATTTCATTAATATTTGAAAATTATTAAATATTAATGATAATAGAATTATATGGTATTTAAATCATACAAATATGATATTCAGGATTGAAAAATCTTTATAAATGATAATAATTATTT
This sequence comes from Panax notoginseng, assembly GCA_016801055.1. Lineage (NCBI taxonomy): Eukaryota > Viridiplantae > Streptophyta > Magnoliopsida > Apiales > Araliaceae > Panax > Panax notoginseng. The sequence goes on from CM029016.1 coordinate 171,586,334, forward strand.
GAAAATTATTATGAGCTTTTGAAAAATGTTTTGACTAATTAATAAATTATCTAAGATAATATTGAAGCGTTTAGGCAGAGTCTTATTGATATTATGCTCGATAGTTATCCGATTAGGCAATCGGGATGTCGAAATAGTCAGAACTCAACTCAAACTATAATAATTTGACTTGATATTAGGTCTTATGTGTTTTAACGACTGTTAGGATTATGTGGTAATGTGTTTAGGTTATTTTATAACTGTATATGTGATGATATTATTTTAATTGGGAGATCGATATTATCAATATTAGTTCTTCAGATGAAGCTAAAATAGACTACGTAGAAGTAGTTGACGATACAGGTCAGTTTTTCCTGACTCAACCTTGAGTTATTATTTTTCAAGTCTGTTAGTGGATAATTATTGTTGATTATTCCACATCTACGATTAATATTGAATAATTTGCATTCGTTACAAGTTTTTCTGCACTTTGTGCAAACTTTATATTTACAATGCAAGTGTTCTAGCTTCATTTCATTATTTGTTAAATGCAAGTTTTTATTTATTAGTTATGATCTTATGATATATAATGTTCATGGTTTCTATTGTAAAAAGGTTATGATTTCTTATTCAAACATAACCAAGACATATGAGCGATTGTTTGTGTAAAAATGTGTTTGTTTTGATATCAAAGCATAGATTGTGAGAAACCAATGTTGTTTGGTACAAACATATATACTGACACTATTATGACCGATAATAACAGGCTGACCGAGGGTTTTGTACTGACATTTACAGCAATGACCGAACATTATTTAGATAGGATGATATGTATACTCCTAAGTTGTTTGGTTGAGTGGATCAACCCGGGTTTCTAATTCTATAGGACTGATAGAAGTTCGTAATGGGCGGGGTTTGGCTGATAAACCTCAATATATATATATGTGTGTGTGGAAAAATTTTGAACTCTATGTTCATTCAATCCAGATTTGGTGTGGGTATGAATTATTACTTGTTCAAAACTTACTGAGCATTCTGTAGCTCATCCTTACAAATATTTTTCATTTTTCAGATACAAAGAATGTATTCCAGCGGTTCCGGTATTTGTGGATAGAAAGGCTTAAGACATGGATATCCTTTTGAGGACTATAATGTAATAGTTAACGACATTTCGAATCAATGTAATGGTATATTAATTGTGTAATGTATTATAAATTTTTAGTGTTTAGTTTTCATTCTAATGAAATTAGAAAAGAGTACAGTATCTCTATGAACTATACATCTGAATGATAGTGTTAACAGACATTGGGCTTTTCTGATGCACTGAGGTAGCGCTTCTCAGTTCCAAGAACCCTACCATTAATACTATGGAGGTCAGATAGATAGGAATTATTGATATAGAAGAAATATTAGTAAGATACTAAACCTGTACATCCAAGTGAGGGTACTCAATTACGATAATTGTTCTAACGAGAACTACTATTTGCTATGAATACTGTGAATCTTGGATTTATAGGTATTATTATCTTATGGAATATTTACGTGAGCACCAAATATGTTATAGAAGATGTAGAGAATTTGGGGATGTCACATATGAATCCAATTGAAGCCCAAACTTGGATCATGGAAATGGAGAAAGTTTCTGATGTTGTCGGGGTCAATGAGGATCAAAAAATCATCTTCGAAACGTTTATATTGAAGTCTGAAGCTAGTTATTAGTGGCAGACGAATAAGGTTCATGGGGGACAAGGAATAATAGTATGGGATAGGTTTAAAGAAATGTTTTTCGAGATGTACTTTTCGACGAGTTCTCGGAACCAGATGGAAGTTCAATTCTTAGAACTAAAACATGGAACCATGACTGTGTCAGGATATATAGCGAAATTTAATGAGTTGGCAAGGTTTGCTCCATACCAAGTTAATATAGATGAGCGTAAGGCGAGGAGGTGTGAAAAAGGGTTGAAGCCTTGGCTATAGCAAGGCTTTAATGTTTTAGTTAAATACATTTGCAACAGTACTTGAAAAGGCTATTATCGCAGACGGTGGAAGCGATGCCTTAACTAAGTATAATCAAGAATAGAAGAAGAGGAAGAGTGAGAATGAAAACAAGGCCGATGGAAGCAATAGTGGAGTTAATATCCAGAAGAGGAAATGGAATGAAAATCCAAATGCGGGAGGACAGTAAGAAACTCAACAAAAGAAGAAGTCTAAAGCTTGTACTACTTGCGGGAAGAATCACACTCGTCTGTGTCTTAAGGGTAAGCGAGTGTGTTTCAATTGTGGCCAGGAGGGTCACATTGCGACAAATTGTTTTACCCCGAAGAAGGGAGGAGCTTATTTCACTTGCGGGTTGAAGGATCATATGGTTTTAGATTGCTCTAGAAAGATAGAGGGAGGTGCAAGTGGAGGCAAGGGAAGCAACATCGGTGGTACGTTGACTAATACTGGGCCAGTGCAATCAAATCAACCCACTACTCGAACTTTTAATATGACCGTGCAAGATGATGTGCAGTCAAAGGATGTGGTGTCAGGTATCATTCTGATCAATGGTATTAATGCTTATGTGTTATTTCATTCGGGTGCTACATGTTCATTTATATCTGATGATTTTGCTTGGAATTTAGATTTGGCAAAGAAGAACTAGATTTCCCTTTAAGCATAGAGATCGCGAATAGGGAAGTGATTCCTGTTAGGTTTATATATAAGAATTGTAGGGTAAATATAAAGGGCCACGAGATGATGGTAGATTTGATACCAATTAAACTTAGGGAATTTGATGTTATAGTGGGAATGGATTGTTTATTCAATTACGGGGCAGTAATTGATTGCCAAAAGAAATATGTTAACCTTATGACTCCGTCGAAGGTGGTGTTTCATGGCAACAAGTCACCTAGACAAGCAAGTTGTTTGACGCTGATGTAAGCTAAGAAGTTACTGAGACAAGGATGTGTACGATACTTAGCCTACATAGTCGATACTCAGAAGAAGGGTGCCAAGTTAGAAGATATACCGGTCATTAGAGATTTTACAAACGTATTTCCAGACGATTTTCCTGGACTTCCGTCGGATAAAGAGGTTGAGTTCGTGATTGATTTAGCGCAAGGACCGGCGTCGATATCTAAAGCCCCGTACTATTCATACGATACTATTTATGAGTATTGTTCACAACAAAATTTAATTTCTTTTCGTTGTCTAAGTTATATTTTATAAATCTTATTCTTGGAATGGAATCCATGTTATGATCTCACTTGATTCATTCTTATTGTCATTATCATAATTCCCAGACTTAAATTATGTTGAAAGTTATCTTTGGTCCGTAGTACAAAGATGAACTGTTGATTGATGAATATCTTTGGCCCGTAGTGCAAAGATGAATTGTTGATTGATATCTTTGGTCCGTAGTGCAAAGACGAACAAGTGTTTGGCATGATCATGACCACTGATGATACAAACGATTATCTTTGGCCCGTAGTACACAGATAATTCGTTGATTAGAAATAATTATTGATTGATGTTACATGAATAAAATTTTGATGATGAACTTTTAAATCATAAAAGATAGTAGACATCATGCTCTACTTGACTCTTCTAATGGATTATTATTTTCACTGCAGTTGTTAATCTAAAACTTGTTGTATATTGTATTCTATCAGATTTTTCTCTGTTGAGAACTAAGGATAATTTGTTCTACATTATCTGAGTCATAATATTCTTTACTGGGCTAGTTGAGCTCACCCTTTTCATTTTTGTTCCATTGTTCTTCTCAGGAGGCGAGAATATAGCTGGAACTAGTCGGGGTGTGGAGTGATGGTTTAAGACGGTTATTATAACAATCCTCACTATTTTGTAAAATAATGTATCAATAATTGTAATTAGGACTTTATTTGAGTTTGAATATTTTCTACAAGATAATATTTTTATTAAAACTCACAGCACACGTGTTGTCGTATTTTGTACGATAGTTGTATTAATAAAGTTTGTATTTGGTTTCTAAACCATATATTTGGTGACTTAGAATGGGTTGTGTGGACCTATTTTTGGGGATCACAGTTGGTATCTGATCTTAGGGATATGATCTCTGATGGAGATCTGGAATTAGAACTAGGAGGAGAAAGACGAGTAAAACCTTCGCTAGTGTGTCCTACCTACGCTTATTTGTTATTTGTTTGGTCGGTCAGAATATAGAGATAATATATGGAATGTCAATTTCTTTAATTATTCCTTGTTTTGTGGCAGTATTTGAGAATGACATCTGAAAATTTTGAGATGACCAATGGAACACATGCATCTATTAAGACACCGACAATCAACAATCAGGATAATGTGCATCAGGAAGGCAATAATCCTCCTATAAATGACAACGCCGACCAAATGATGAACAATGTGATGTTTTGGAGCTTTTTACAATTCATGCAGCACCAAACGAGAGAGACTCCTGTTTAAAATGCAGGTGAAAGCAATGGCAACTCATTGTTGGTCACTGCTAAGCAATTCAAGGAGTTGGGACCACCGAAGTTTTTGGGAAAGCCAGAGCCACTTAAGGCAGAGGCATGGATTAAATAGATTACCAAGATATTTGATATCTTGGGATACACTAAAGAGGAAAAGGTTACCTTTGCCACATTTATGTTACGCAGAGAGGCAGATTACTGGTGGAAATCTGTAAAACGTACCCATTTGTCCGCACTTAAGATGTCTTGGGAGAAGTTCCAAGAATTGTTCAACGACAAGTACTTTCTAGAAAGTATTCGTCACATGAAAGAGGTGGAATTTATCAAACTGGAATAAAATAATATGACTGTATCGCAGTACGAGGCTAAGTTTGTGGAGTTATCCCAGTTTGTATCTCATTTGGTAGATAATGAGGAGCGAATGACACGAATGTTTCTTTGAGATTTGAAACCCAAAATTCTCCAACATCTCATCTCTCATAAACTATGTTTGTATTCAGATGTGGTGAATAAAGCTCAATTATTGGAGCCAGATTATTATCGACGTCGGGATTTTTATTTGTCTCTTTTCTGTTCTTATCTTTTGGTGTTCTCATGTTAGGTGAGATTTGTTTGAAAAAAATAAGTTGTGAAAAGGTTTGACATATATATGTCGACAATTTGACTGTAAGAGTCGCCAGTTGGTATTTTTAAATGGTTGCACCAACTTAACCGAGAAAAGGTTTGCACATAGACCAAGTGATGTGACACTTCATAACTGTTCTGTGAAACCGAGATTCGTTAGGGTCCAGGGGCTTGGTTATGCGAGGGGAAGGTGTTAGGCACCCCCAGACATACGTGGTAACACGGTGATCACTACTTTTTATTTTAAACATTTATCTGAATGTGTGTGTGTAGGTCTATGTGCAATTATCTAGAAGTAGTTATATGCCTCGTTTGCACCTATATACAAAGGGTTTGAATTTTATATAAAAGTTCAGTTTTAACAAGATATAGAAGTGATGTTTTGTTAAAGAGGTTTTTTCAAACCCTTGTGCTCAATAGTAATTGAGGCCTTTGATACTTCCATTTTATTATATGTTCGGCTGGATTGATTTTATTTTCGCGATGCGAAGCATCTTCGAGAAAATAAGATATATAGCAGTGTCGAACTCCTTGTGGGCATGGGAGTCATCCAATGAAATTCAAACACCATGAATAATTTACAAGCTGGTTACAACTGACAATGTCCATCATGGGAACTGAATCTAGATTGAGGGACTGAATCTGTGATCACATGATTCCTAGGCTCACATGATGATGCAGTATATAAAAAAGCTGTAAATAGTTATATGTATGTATATATATATATATAAGCTATAAATAAATATATGAACGAGCCACCGCCACGAAGTAAACTCTAGGCAGGACAGAAAATATAAATATATATATAAAGACGGTCAACCGCCACGGAATAAACTCTAGGTGGGACTAAATGTAAATATATATATAAAGACGATCAACCGCCACGAAGTAAACTCCAGGCAGGACTAAAGCAGTAAATGGCCACGAAGTAAACTCAAGGCCTGACAGAAATATATATATATATATATATATATATATATATATATATATATATATATATATATATATATATATATATATATATAAGTGGCAAACGCACCGGATATAAATATAGGCTCAATCAAACAGAGTTTGATGATAACAGTATATATATATATATATAAGTAATAAATGCCACGGACCGACGGTCCGGGCATACACACACAACACGACTCTCAACTTGAATAATTGTGTGCGAACAAAAGTGGAGAAAGGCTTGAAGAAGTGTGAGAAGGCTTACAATGGGCTACCAAAGAAGACTTCAAATAGCTTTAAATGAATGCACACTCGGTTTTCACCGGTAAAATGTAGCAAAATATATGCTCACAAATGTTTAAAATGAGAAAGCACTAAGTTTATAGTGTCTACAGAGTAAAATGGGCAGGGCTTCCTCGCTTTTTTTTCTTACAAAATGGCCACCCGAAGCCTTCTATTTATAGAAGGGGGGAGCCGCAGGTGTACATGCGACAGCCGCGGGTCTACTTGCGGCTGCCCAGGGTGCCCAGGGCAATGTGGGTCCTGTCGTCTCGAAGTATGAGCACTCGAACAATGCGATGTTCGCTCAAACCTTCATAACTTTTAATTCTGGAAAGCTCTTTCCAAGAGATACGCAATGAAATAGGATTTACCCTTTTTTGAATACAGAGAGATGGGTCCATGACCGAAACAGCATTTCCAGGTCTCTGTCAGGCAGTCTGTTGAGATGTTTTGCGTAGTTTGCGCTCAGAAGTGAAGATATGGTTCTTATGGGACTTCATTTGAGGAAGTTTGAGTTGAAATAAGTTGATTTGATTTGAGTTAAGATTGAGTTGGCAAAATGACCATTTTGCCCCTCCCGTCTTCGGCTTTGGAGTAGTTATAGCAGTCTTTTCCCAGGGTTATCTCTGGGATTGGCCTGCTGTTGACTCTAACTATTCTCAGGGTTATCTCTAAGGTTGACTTGATCTCCCGAGGTTATCTCCGAGGTTGGAACTGACTTTCCCGGGGTTATCTCCGGGGTTAGAAACTGATTTCTAGGGGTTATCTCCGGGTTTGGAAACTGGATCTCCCGGGGTTAGAGTTGATTTTGTGGTCCTATAGGGTTATTTCTGGAGTGTAAAAAAGACGCTTTTGTTCTCCTGTATAGTTAGTAACAGGAAAATAAAATTTTTAGTGTCTACAATTATGAGTCAGCTCAACCAAAAGACAGCAACCGATAGCATGATAATAGTCATACCAATAGCAACAATTATCGAAGCAATGATAACCAACGTGCCATAAATGGTAACCACTTCGGTGGTAATCATGACCAAGATAATAGGAGAGGTGAGTGAAGTGATAATTTCAAAAAGAGAAGATTTAACAATAATAGGAAGACATCAACAGTAGCACTAGCACCAGCAACAAATTCTAGTGGAGGAGAATGATCGCTAGTTAGATGCTATAGTTGCGAAAAGGAGGGACACATAAGTCCAAACTGTTCACAGTCTTCCAATGTATGTTTTAGTTATGGAAATGACGGTCACATAGCCCAATTTTGTTCTGTAGTGAAGTCAAGTCCAGCTGGGACGGTGGCACCAAAGGCGGCTATGGAAAAAATAAAGTTGGTGGTTTAAGGGAAAGCGTTTGTCATAACATTCCAAAAGGCGAGGAACCCGAATGAAGTTATCATAGGTAAGCTAATCATAAAGTCTTGCGAAGTCTATACCTTATTAGATATCGTTTCTACCCATTCTTTTATTTCACTTACATGTGCTCAACGTTTGAACTTGATCCTTGAGAAATTAGACTTTAACTTATCTGTTAAAACTTCGTTAGGAGAAACCTTCATTACATCCACTGTTTATAAATCTTGCTTGATTCAAACTGGCACCATAACATTACCTGTGGATCTCATCTCTTTAAAAATACTTGCATGTGACATCATGCTAAAATTGATTATTTTCGTAAGGTCATTAGTTTTCATATTCCTAACCAACCTGTTATGTGAATTCAAGCAACCAAACTACTAAAGTCAATCACTGTCATATCAAGGCATAAAGTCATTCATTTATTAAAAAAATGGATTTCAGACTTTCTTAGCTCATGTCATGGATTTAAAGAAAAATACGTCAGATTTGAATAATATTTCTGTTGTTAATGAATTTTCTGACTTATTTCCTGAAGAACTTCCTGGCATACCGCCAGAGCGTGATATCAAATTTTGTATTTACCTTGAACCCGATACAAAACCTATTTCTAAAACCCCATATTGAATGGCTCCTATTGAACTTCAGGAGTTAAAAACCCAACTACATGAACTGTTAGACATTAGTTTCATTCTTTCTAGTACATCTCCTTGGGGTGCTCCTGTTTTATTCGTAAAGAAGAAAGATGGGAGTATGCGACTTTACATTGACTATCGAGAGTTGAACCATGTCACCATCAAAAATAGTTACATGTTACCTCGCATTGACCTGTTTAACCAGTTGCAAGGTGCTAAATTCTTCTCAAAGATTGATCTTCGTTCTGGATATCATCAGTTAAAGATTAAAACTGATGACATTCCAAAGACTGCTTTCAGGACTCGGTACGGGCATTATGAATTCTTAGTCATATCTTTTGGATTGACAAATGCTCTTGCGGCCTTCATGGATATTATGAACTGAGTATTCAAGGAATATTTGGACCATTTTGTGGTTGTCTTTATTAATGACATCCTCATCTACTCCAAAAGTCGTGAAGATCATGAGCAACACTTGAGGCTGATACTCTCAAAGCTTCGTGAAAACAAGCTATATGCCAAGTTAAAGAAATGTGAGTTATGGCTCGAGGAAGTATCATTCCTTGGTCACGTGGTATCAAATTATGGAATATCAACTGACCCGGCAAAGATTGAAGCAATACAAAGTTGGGAGCAACCTAAGTCAGTAACCGAAGTACGTAGCTTTTGGGCTTAGCTGGTTATTATCGGAGATTCGTGGAAGGATTTTCTCGAATCGCTACTCCATTAACTCAGCTGACTCAAAAAGATACAAAATTCTGATGGAGTGAGGAATGTGAGAATAACTTCCAAGAACTCAAGAGGAGAGTCATTTCAACACCTGTTCTGACAATAACATCAGGTTCGGAGGGATTTATCATCTACAGCGATGCTTCAGGCAGAGGTTTAGGATGTGTTCTCATGCAACATAGGAAAGTCAAAGCTTATGCCTCATGACAACTCAAAGAATATGAGAGAAATTATCCTACTCATGATATAGAGTTGGCAGCAGTCATTTTCGCGCTAAAGATATGAAGGCACTACCTATGTAGGGAGAAAGTGGAGATCTATACAGATCATAAAAGCCTCAAATATTTCTTCACCCAAAAGGAACTCAACATGCTACAATGATGTTGGCTCGAGCTGTTGAAAGATTACGACCATACCATTCAATATCATCCTAAAAAAGTGAACGTGGTAGCTGATGCATTGAGTAGAAGATCGTATGCGGGTACAAGTGCGATGTTGTTAACACAAAGACCCATTTTGTATAACTTACAAAGGATAGAGATAGAGTTAAAGGCTCTAAGTACCCACGCGATGATATCAAATATACGAGTAGAACCGACTTTAATCGATAAAGTTAAAGCTGCTCAAGCTACAGACCCAGAACTAATGTGTATGAAGAAGAAAGTACAAGAAGGTACTATTCTAGAAGCAAGAATCGATGAAGAAGGAATACTTCGAGTTAACTCTAGACTTTATATTCCTAACGACTCTGATTTGAAGTACAAAATTATGATGGAGGCACACAACACACCGTTTGCAATCCATCATAGAAGTATCAATATGTATCGTGATCTTCGACATACATTTTTGTGGAGCAATATGAAGATAGAGATCGTGGTGTTTATCTCAATGTGTTTAATTTGTCAACATGTCAAAGAGGAGCACTAAGTATCAAAAGGTCCATTACAACCACTTGAAATTTTAAAATGGAAGTGGGAGCACATCAACAAGGATTTCGTTACCGCTCTTCCCAAGGTTTCTCAAGGTATAAATGTAATTTGGGTCATTGTCGATAGATTAAACAAGTCTGCTCATTTCTTGCCTATATGAGAAACTTATTCACTTGAACGTCTTGCTCGTATGTACATAAATGAGATTTTGAGATTGCATGGTATGCCAGTATCTATAGTTTTTGATCGAGACCTAAGATTCACTTAACGATTTTGGGTCAGCTTGCAGAAAGCTATAGGCACTGATTTACTATTTAGTTCTATATATCATCCTCAAACGGATGGGTAGTCAGAAAGGAATATTGAAACTCTTGAAGATCTATTAAGACTCTATGTCCTAGACTTCAAAAGAAGTTGGGACAAGTAATTGTCATTGGTGGAATTCTCCTACAACAATAATTATCAAGCAAGTATAGGCTGGCTCCATTCGAGACATTGTATGGAAAAAAGTGTCATTCTCTAGTATGCTGGGATGAGGTGGGTGAAGCAACGTTGTTGGGACCAGAAATGGTACACATGACTATAGAAAAGATTCAAATGATCTAGTAACATATACAAACCTCATAAAATTGACAAAATAGTTTGTTGATCTTCATCGAAGGGACGTGAAATTCAATGTTGGAGATCATATATTGTTACGTGTTGCTCCATGGAAAGAAGTTACGAGATTCAGAAAGAGGGGAAAGCTCAACCATCGATTCATTGGTCCATTTGAAATCCTCAACCGAGTAGGAACTGTAGCTTATAAACTCGCTTTGCCGCCAAGTATATCTCGTGTTCAGAGCGATTTTCACATATCCATGCTACGTAAATATGTGAAAGACCCGAACCACATTGTTGAATTAGAACCAGAAGTGAGAGCAGAAGATTTAACGTATGAAGAGGCACCTGTTAAAATATTGGATAAAAAGAAACATATTATACGCTCAAAGGTTATACCTCAAATCAAAGTTTTATGGAGAAACTACGATATTGAGGAAATGACCTAGGAGTTAAAATCTGAAATGAAAATAAGGTATCCTCACCTTTTCGATATACCAGGTACGTACTTCAATTTCGAGGATGAAATTTCATAAGAAGTGGAGGTTATAAGATCCCAACTTTTTATGAATAAAGATTTAACTTTCTTTAAATATTATTTTTGAATAATAAGGTGTTAATTTGATATAATGCTTTAGTTATGGGTGAAATGTGTAAATTTTGCAAAGTAAGCAAGTGGTCATAAAATATCTGTTTTGTCGTGGAATATTCGTTTTGGTCGAGGGATATTCTTTCTGTCAGGAATATCCATACGGCGACGCAATCATTGATGGACCACATAACAAAATAACTGTCGGATATAAAAAGCGACAAAAATAACCTTTGTAACATTCCAGAATTTTAATTGTAATATTAAATATTTATTGAATTATATAAATATTTAGTGGATGAGTTTATCGTTGAATAAATATTCGTTTAATTAATTTGATTTTTATTTGGTTAATTATTTGTTAAATAAATAATTAATGAGTTAAGAAAATTATTCTTATGTTGATATTTCAATTTTGTGGTTAATTATTTGTATTGAGTTTTGTGATTAAATGATTTTTTTAATTAATTATTATTTGAATTAATTAAATTAAATATGAAAGCTTGATTAAATAAAGTGTGACAAATAACTATATTATGAGGAGTTATTAAAATAAATTAAAGTAGTTTTAATTTAGTTTTATCCAAACAAGGTTCAAAGATATTAATTCTTTAAAATTTAAAGGGTTTTGCCAATCAAAGCATCATGACTTTTGGTTTTCTAATTTTTTAATTTAAATAAAATAAATTAAATATATTAAAATAATAAATATAATATATTTATAATATATACGTTATATGTATTAACTGATATACTTAATAGGTGAATTAAGGCCATATCAGTTTTATATTTTATTTTACACTTAAGGTTTTCAGTTGAGTGTTGAGTTTTGGCTAGTTGCTAAGAACATTCAGAGAGAATTGAGAGAGAGTGGAGAGGAAACCTGAGGATTTCATAGTGATTGTAAGTGGTGATAGCAAGAATTCCAAACAAGTTGAAGGTATTTTATCTAAACCTTAATATATATATATATATATATATATATATATATATATATATATATATATATATATGTTCTTTGGCAAACTGTATATTTTCTATGAATTGCAAATTGTTAAATTGCTGTAGGAAATTGAGTTATTGAAATTGTATGTGTTTTTTATAATTAGAGATTATGTTAAACAGGAATTGCATGCTAATTTCGGTTTACAGTAGAAAATAATGAATGTGTTTATTTTTTCTTATATGGCTTGTGTAAGTACCAATTTTGATGGTCAATTCATATGTTAAACTGTAAATTGAGTCTTGTATATGTTAGTTCATTAAGAAACGAGCATAAAGTAATTTGAACGAAGCAATTTGGCCAAGTATAGAGATTATAGTGATGATTTTTCTAAGAGATGTCAAAAAATGGAGTTTTTGTATGAAGATATGAATTTTGAGAAATTAAAATAGTGTTAGTTGATGTTAAATTGTCCTAATTGGTTGTAAATGTTAGCAAACGTGTTTATGATTAGTTTATATCAATTGTTTGTGTTAATTTCACTATTTGGTGGGTGATATTCGTGTTAGTTGGCTTAAGAAAACTGTCGTAATCATGTTCTGCAAAAACTGTAACAGGTGTGTCGCGCGGGCGCACAGCCCTTTGGCTCGGGCGCGTAGCTGCCGCGTCGGCGCTCCTCAACCCAGTGTAAAATTGGCGCAGCCGTGCCAGTCCCCTGCCACAGACAGTGAAGTCTGTTAATTATGCAGACTTTGGCGTTCAATTTAACTTAATTTAAGGATAGGTTAATGTGTCCAACATGTAACAACAAGGCTAAAACAAAGTGGTGTTATATAGATTATGAATTCAAAATTGTAAAAGCGAGTGTAGGTTACGAACGCATTATGTGATAACATAGTTTATATAATGAATGTTAGATAGGCGTTGTGATGTTAACACTCGGGAATTCTGATATATATATATGGTAGCATAAGACTTGTGCTAAGATGATAACTTTAGCTAAAAATGTAAATGTTGTGGTATGCTAGCATATCTAATAGATAATGTGGTTCTAAACCAATGTGTAGGTGAACGTGAGTTTAATATTGTAGCTTACGCTAGAGGCAAGTTTCTAAACTCTTTTTTTTACATTAAGCAAGCCTTTTAACTCTACATTTATGTTGAGCAAATTTTTACTTTAAAATTTCATTAAGCAAACTCTTGTAGTCTTAATCATGATTTGAACAAGCTAGCTATATTCTTAGTTTTATTCGAACAAGTTTTGAATTCGAATATTTATTGATGTATTCTAACTTGTTTATTGTTAGACAAGTTTCTTTATTGTCCTTCATGTATTATGAATGCAATTTTTCTCGAATTCTAGCTTCTAATGTTGAATTATCTTAGTTCATTCTCATATTGAGCAAGCTGTATTTTCATCTTGCTATTACTTAATGTATATTTAATAATACCTAGTCCTAGCTTAAATTTTTCAAGCAAGTTTTATTGTTATCCAATACTTATGTTTTGTGGTTATTTTTAAGTATGAGTTCAATATAAAGTTAATTCGCTTGCACTTATTCATTGTTCCATATTATGTAATTATTGATCAACTGTTGTGTTATCAAACATTATTGATTCAACTAGTCCTCTAGTTGATGTTCGTTAAACTTCAAATTACCCTTGAAAGCTTATCCAAACCAAACTTTCTTTGGTGCGGACTTGTGCTCTAAATACTGAGATGAACAACCCTATTATTAGGGGAAATTTACGCTTAGCGTTGAAATGTTTGTGCACAATATATTGTACGAAGGGTTGATCCCCCTAAGTACGAGGAGTCCTTATAGTCTTATGACTATTAAAGTTAGAGTTGAAAGATTACTTGCAACTGTGGACATAGTTCATGGTCTTATGACCCTCAGTTAGATATATTCCATATTTTGGATTCCAGTTTTTGACTATCATTATTAGAGTACTATTCAGTTTTGATGAGCCTATTGTTTGCAATTATTATTATTATTCTTCTGTTGATCTATTGTTATATCCAGTGAGCAATTGTTTTGCTCACCCTTGCATATTTATATACCCATTGCAGCTAAAGTTGAGAAGGTAGATGAACTTTCAACTAGCAAAGGAAAGGGAAAAAGGTACAAGTGATGCAAACTTATAATTTTGTTTATTGAGATGGCCATAGACTTTTTAATAATTATATAATGTAATAATTTAATTTCCGCACTTGAATGATGTTTAAAGGTTAGACAACTTGGAATGTTTTTTTATTTAATGATGTAACCCTATTTAAAGGGAGGATTATGGTTTAAATTTTATTTTATTTGGATAAATAGTATGAATGTATCGATAGTGAGCACCAAATCTTGTGGAAATGAAGTACCTAGATTTGGGGGTGTCACAACCTTTCTATAAAAATAACGAAAAAACTTTTACCGTTAAAACTGTTGAAATACCCAGTGATAAAAGTACAGTAATATGCGTGGTTGCACAGTGGCACACGATATTGCACAATATCTCTGATTATTGATTCTTACGTAAGAAGTCACTCAATAATTGATATAGTAAAAATTGCACAATCTTTCATATTATTGATACAATAATTGCTACAATGATAATTGAATAGTATTTTACATTATTGATTCAATAATTGTCACGACACAGTAACTCATATTATTGAAATGATATTATTAGATAGTATTATTGATAATGTCTAAAAAGTTCTGTCGAGAAAAGGTGTGAGGTTATATAATTGGGTGCCAGTAAGGAGAAATCCTTATCGAAAAGCCCCCACTTTTCTGGGAACGATCTAGTTGCCAATATTGTGAATCTATAATATTGGTTAGAAATATTTACTGTAAGATTGAAGAGTTGTAAATAATTGATGAATAAATAAAAATTGTTGATAAATATGTTAAGTAAATATTTGTTTAATTTGATATAAATGGAGGAATTTTAGCATGAGATATTTGTTGAAAGTTTGGTATATTAATTTTTCTGTGGAACCATAATTATCTTCTCTGATAAAATATATATTAAGATAATGTATTATAATAGTATAATTTTATATATTATAATTGTTTAAATAGTAAAACATGTGAAAAATGGTGAAAGTGAGAAGCTTGGTTTTGAAAACCTTATTTTCAAAACAAGTAGGCTGCAAAAATCCTCCGTATAAAAAATTTGTTAGAAGTGGTGTGCTACCACTTTCCTATAAATAGGTTGCTTAGTTAAACAATGAAACTCACACCAGAATCAGAAAATTCTCTCTCTATAATATTGAGCGTATTTCTTGTGAATGTAAGGATATTTTTAGTGTTGATAACAGTGCAAGATTTTCTCAACATAATATCTGTTATTCCAGTTAGAACTACTTTCCTACTAAGGTAAAAGATATTATTTTTGTCGTAAAGAGTGTTATCTTCTTTCAATATTCGTAAATGATATTATTTCTTTCCATACTCGTAAGGAATATCATTTTCTTTCATACTTCATATCATGTAAGTGATATTATTTCATCTCATATTCCCAAATTTAAACTTACTATGGTAAGTATTGCTTCTATAATTCATGAAATAATTAGAAATTTCTTAAGGATTGCGCTTCATCTAATACCATTTCATTAGAATATTGGTCTGAATTTTTTTATAAAATTTTAATTTTTTTTGTTTGGGTACTATTCATACGGTACTATTCATGGGCACTATTCATACAGTATTAATCACATGGTACTATTCATGAGTACTGTTCACAACAGAATTTAATTTCTTTTCTTTGTCCAAGTTATCTTTTACGAATCTTATTCTTGGAATTGAATCCATGCTATGATCTCACTTGTTTCATTCTTATTGTTATTATCATAATTCTTAAACTTGAATTATGTTGAAAGTTATCTTTGGCCCGTAGTGCAAAGATGAATTGTTGATTGATGAATATATTTGGCCTATAGTGCAAAGATGAATTGTTGATTGATATCTTTGGCCCGTAGTGTAAAGATGGATAAGTATTTGGCATGATCTTGACCACTAGTGATACAAACGATTATCTTTAGCCCGTAGTGCATAGATAATTCGTTGATTGGAAATAATTGTTGATTGATGTTACAGGGATAAAATATTGATGATGGACTTTTAAATCATGGAAGATATTAGACATCATGCTCTACTTGACTCTTTTAATAGATTGTTGTTTCCGCTACAATTGTTGATCTAAAACTTGTTGTCTATTGTATTCTATCAGATTTTTCCCTGTTGAGGACTAAGGATAATTTGTTCTAAATTATCTTAGTCATAATATTCTTTACTGGGCTAGTTGAACTCACCATTTTCCTTTCTGTTCCATTGTTCTTCTCAGGAGGCGAGAATATAGCTGGGACTAGTCGGGGTGTGGAGTGATGGTTCAAGACGGTTATTATAACAGTCCTCACTATTTTGTAAAATAGTGTATCAATAATTTTAATGAGGACTTTATTTGAGTTTGGATATTATCTACAAGACAATATTTGTATTAAAACTCACAACACATGTGTTGTCGTATTTTGCACGATGGTTATATTAATGAAGTTTGTATTTGGTTTCTGTACCATGTATTTGGCAACTCAGAATAAGTTGTGTGGACCTATTTTGGGGGCGTCACGGTGCCGGTGTTGTTTGTTAAAAAGAAAGATGGATCGATGCGGCTCTGCATTGATTACAGTTTATTGAATAAGTTCACGATTAAAAACAAGTATTCATTACCAAGAATCGATAACCTATTCGATCAACTGAAGGGAGCTAGGAACTTTTCGAAAATAAACTTAAGAAGTTGATATCATCAGTTGAAGGTAAGGAAGGAGGATGTACCGAAAACGACATTCAGAACTCGGTATGATCATTACGAGTTTTTGGTTATGTCATTTGGTTTAACCAATGCACCTGCAACGTTCATGGATTTGATGAACAGGGTGTTTAAACCATTCTTAGATAAATTTCTAGGTGTTTAGTGATGATATATTGGTGTATTCTAAGACCAAGGAAGAATGCGTTGAACACTTAAGGGTGACGTTGGAGACATTGAGAAGATAGAAGTTATACGCAAAATTTTTGAAATGTAAGTTTTGGTTAGAACGTGTGCAGTTTCTTGGGCACGTCATTAACAAGTACAGAATCTCGGTAGATCCATCGAAAGTTGAAGCTATAATAAACTGGGATCAGCCAAAGACACCATCCGAAGTAATAAGTTTATTAGAATTGGTAGGATACTATAGGCGATTTATTCAAGATTTTTCCAAGTTCGCAACTCCATTGACGAATTTGACTAGGAAGGTAGTTAAGTTTGTTTGGACAAAGAAGTGTGAGGAGAGTTTCCAAGAGTTAAAGAAGAGATTGAGTTCAGCACTTGTGTTGTCATTGCCTGATGATACAGGGAATTTTGTGGTATATAGTGATGCTTCGCATAAAGGACTAGGTTGTGTGCTTTTGCAGAACAGCAGAGTTATTGCATATGCATCGTGTCAATTAAAGGATTACGAGAAAGGGTATCCGACTCATAACTTGGAGTTGGATGCGGTAGTGTTTGCTCTAAAGATTTGGAGGCACTATCTGTATGGAGAGAGATGTGAGATATATACAGACCATAAAAGTATGAAATATAATTTTACACAGAAAGATTTGAATATGTGACAAAGAAGATGGCTGGAGTTGATTAAAGACTATGACTGCGAGATTCTTTATCATCCCAGAAAGGCGAATATTGTTATCGATGCTTTAAGTAGGAAGGGTCGAGAGAAATTAATGATGTTGACTGCTCAGAAAAAGCTTGTAGCAGAAATGGCCAAGATTGAGTTAGAAATTAAATATCCGATAGAATTAGACAAAAAATTGCTCCAGATGGAGAGTAATTCAATTTTAGTGGACAAGGTAAGGAATGCACAACTTCAGGATGAAAATTGTGAAAAGATAAGAAGGAGAGTGTGTAAAGGTGAAGAAGACAAATTTAAAGTTGATAAGGAAGGGTTACTTTGATTTGAGAGGAGAATTTGGGTTCCGGTCGTACCAAAAATTTAGGAGGAAATTTTAAGCGAGACTCATAACTCACGATATTCGATTCACCCCGGAAATACAAAAATGTACTAGGATCTCAGACATCATTTCTGGTGGTCGAATAAGAAAAAAAATGTTGTTGAATGTGTGGTAAAATGCTTAACGTGTTAGAAAGTTAAAGCTAAACATAAAAGGCCAAGTGAATTATTGCAACAGTTAGAGATACCATAATGGAAATGGGAACATATCACAATGGATTTTGTGTCAGGTCTTCCAATGATCAGCAAGGTTATGATGCGATTTGGGTGATTGTGGATCAATTGACAAAATCGGAACACTTTTTGCCAATCAAGATTAGATTTAACCTAGATCGGTTGGCAAAACTGTACGTGAAGGAAATTATATCAAGACACGGTGTCCCGGTGTCCATTATATCTGATAGAGACCCACGTTTCACATAAAATTTCTAGAAACGACTACAGGAATGCTTGGGGGACGCAGTTGAGAATGAGCATAGCGTATCATCCTCAAACCGACAGAAAAAGTGAGAGGACAATCCAGACATTAGAGGATATGCTAAGAGCATACATTATGAATTTTAAAGGTAATTGGGATGACCATTTACCGTTGGTTGAATTTGCCTATAATAACAATTATCACGCAAGTATTGGCATCACTACTACAAAACAGTAAATAGACAACGCAGAAAAAACGTTGTAGTTTCATTCAGCAAAACGTCGTGGTTAAGGGTGTCATCTATTTGATACCCTTACACAACGTTTTTAAAACGTTGTAGTTAAGCACATTAGACAACGTTTTTTAAAAAAATACGTTGTAAATTTATTTTTCATAAATTAATAGATACTTGAAAACGTTGTAGAAAGTATAATTCCACAACGTTTTCTGACTAAAATGTTATATTTTAATGTATCAGACAACGTTTAGACAACAACATACAACGTTTATAAAATATTGTAGATTGACTTGCAAAAAAAAAAAAAAAAAAAAGGTGCGATTCACCTATATTACTAGTGTACCTGCAATCTGCTAATGCCATGATATATAGCTAAAAAAAGTCTAAATTCTCATTTAAATTTAAAGCCAAAATGTATCAACCATTCAAAATACATCCCAATAATATTATATTGAATTGTGAATTTGATTACATCCAAACGTATGACTACAAACGAGTGCTCAAAGAATGGTGGTGATTGTGTCACATTATATGAACTTATAAGCATAGTAACAGGCCATAATCATTAAGGTACCCTACTCAGCACAGCAAAACAAGGAAAATCCAAATATTCTCCTGCAAAAAAAGAACAAAATTGTCAGAAAATACTTGCATCCACAATAAGATTTCAGATTAATGACTATTCTTAATGCAATAAGCTATATTGAACTCTGCTGAGTGGCATATACTTCACCCCCTGCAAATAAGATTAATCTCAGAACCCATAAATTAGAGCAGCAAGATGAGAAAAAAATAAAATGAAAATAAAAATTAAGTTCAAACAAAAAATAGGAGATGAACTGAATTGTCCTTCTTAAACCTGAAAAAGAGTAGGCAAGTCATACAAGATAAAAACGTGAACTTGGATAAAAACTATAAATTATGAGCCAACAATGAAAAATATAAAATATTCCAGCACTTATCAAGTTATAAAACTCATCAACATGGTGATATAGTAAATAATGAGTGAACAAATTAATAACATCACATCTAGAATAAAGAACTAGTGTCAAAACAGTTACCAAATGCAGTGGGTTCAACAAAATTGACAAAACAAAGAACCCTGTAGTTTGTCAAGTTGGCCTAAAGCACCCTGCACTGATAATATTATTAGCTGTCAATTCCCAAACCTGTTAAAAAAATGTGCACACATGTAGGATCATTAATATCAGTAAGCTGAAAATGTAAGTTTCTAGTATGCATACCATCAATATTTTTCAAAATTCCTATACAGATGCATCATGAATGTTATCAAGGGTGTATAAAGTAGAAAGATTTTAAAGTAGGAGTGGTGCTATGCAGTTTGACTGTTTTCCTCCAACTTTGTGGTCCTAATGACACGACTGTACATGTCTAAGTTCATGTAAAGCAATCTATGGCCTGCAAGCAATTCACTTATGCAGCAGAAGAGCAGCATTCAGGATAATCTTTGTCACTTTAAATTTACCGAAAATTATTCTATGGTCATCGATATATATTTATATGTAGAATAATTAATATGATTCAATATTAAGTTATAACTAGAACCAGAAGCCTAATAAAGTCTCACCTTCTCTACAAATGGAATATCCAAGTAATCAGGACCACCTATGCTCAAATTCAGCACATCCATATTGGTTGCAATTGCATAGTTAAATGCATCAAGGAACCATGATGTATATGACACCTGCAATAAGCTGAATACAAATTTCTCATAGTCTTGCCATAACTTTAATGTCTTAAATCAGAAAATAGGAAAGAAAAGAGAACCTTCAAATGCATGCTAGCCACAGCTTTTAGGTGAAGATGTTAAAGCATGGTACGCATTGGTATGTCCGTTATCTACCAACTTAAATATTAAAGTAATTGGTGATCTATCATGATATTACAGCTCTAATTCCATAAAGTTTCGGTTCAAGATAAATGGCAGTTGATGTTTATAAAATAAAATATGCGTTTGATACAGTAAAAAGAATCATTCTCTTTTAAACTTTGATCATAAATAGTTTGTCGTGTCTTATGCCCACAGAAATATGTAGCAAACAGTTAAATAAACCAGTGGAGGCTAATAGTCTTCTAAATAAGATGATAATATTACAATCACTACCCTCATTATAAAGAGTTATAGTCATGAAATCATCTTATAAATACATAGTTGAATGAATATAATATTTAAATGTACAATGTTCATTACCTGTGCATCTGTAAATACGCGAAAAATGTATAGCTCCGTGTCTGGCGTAAAACCGAGATACTCGGCATCTTCCCCAGCAATAACTCCCACAACAAACGTTCCATGTCCAAGATTGTCATTTAGTGTATTTTCATTCGTCCAATTCGTGCGCTCCTGAAAATTGTTAAAGATGATGACTAGAGGTGCTCTACAGAGAAGGTAAACCAGCGTTTTGAAGTTGCACCTGACGAACAAGCTTATATGCTGAAGAGATTGACTTTTCGATGAGCCTGGACAATGGACATACATAACAAAATATTAACCATAAGATTTACATAAAAAATGGATAAAAATCACAAACAAGGGATATTGACTAAAGATGGATCTATGGTATTCAATTTTAAAAAATACTTTAAATTTTACCTAAACAATCTGTTACAAATCTGAATATGCTCCACCGAATTAAGTGGAGAGAGACGACCAAATAGTATATGCGAATGATACTTGGAAAAAAATCAAAAACATAGATCTATATAAATATGATAATCAACAAGCATAACCTTGATAACTGAAACTAAAAAATAATGTGATCATATATGATTAGTTAGATTAATGTTCTACAGAATTTGAAACTATCTTCCATGTGAGTGACACGTAAAAATTTCCAACTCAGCTATGGAATATAAACTACAATAAAAGCCATTAGTTGATCTTCAAGTTTTTAACAAAGAGCAACCAAGAAAGATATTTTTGAAGATTGACTATCAACAAGAAAATAATTCTCAAACACATTCAATGTGTATCACCATTGCCTACATTACATCTAACACACAACTTAGGCAGCAAGGAAAGGATGATAGCCAGGCAAGGGGAGAAATATGTTATGCAATTGGCTATATAGCAGAAAAGCTTTTCTTTTCATGGACTTGGTCCCCGCCAATATAAACATAATCGATTCGAAAATTGTCGAGTGGGGATAATTCAGGAGAACTTAATGAATTTAACTCTTGGAAGAGGAAAATATGAGATTGATTAAGTTGTGAAATCTCACAAGAAAAGGTAATTAAAGATAAACTTTATCTTGAGTGCATAAATCATAACAAAAATATAAGTGCAAAATGAAACCTAGAAGCCGATATTGATTCTAAAGCGGATACAAAAACAGGAAATATGTATATCATATGCAGGAACAAAAGCACAACACCAACATGCAGGCAGACACCTAGATAAGTAGCTAACA
This sequence comes from Panax notoginseng, assembly GCA_016801055.1. Taxonomy (NCBI): domain Eukaryota; kingdom Viridiplantae; phylum Streptophyta; class Magnoliopsida; order Apiales; family Araliaceae; genus Panax; species Panax notoginseng. Next base: position 171,608,531 of record CM029016.1, read on the forward strand.
AGTAGAACAGCAGAACTTTATATACAAAACTCACCAGTCATCCACTGAAAGAAATCCAAAAAGCAAGCCTAAAGTTTAACTATTTTCAAGCTCTGAAGATCGTTCATCAACTGCCTCAGTTTCCATGTCTAAGGCAGCAAATAGATCAACAATCACATCCCCTTATTTTTCATCATCTATAAGATCCTTTCCGGTGGCAGCAAGATTTATTTTCCCAATTTTATTAGCCTGTAGATATGAACCAACATACCAAGCCAAATACACAATTAAGCATTCGTTACCACCAAATTCCAACTACAAAACCTACTTGGAGAAACATGTGACTTCTACTGGAAACCCACTCAAAGATACAAGGTTTGGTTAAAGCAAAGCATAACGCCATCTACTTGTTACAACATAAAAAATGTAACAAAAAAGAAATTTGTCTTAGATGCGAAAGGAAAAGAACATACATGGTTAAACAACAAAACCGGAGTAAGATGTTGCATTAAACATTTTACGCAGTAAGAAAGTGATTCTGCTATAAGTGCAATAAATCTATGAAAAAATCCGTGGGAAAAAAAGAGAGAGTAAAAGAACAATAGAAAGAAGACAACTAAATGAAAATATCCATTGGCAACAAAGGTAATCCATGTGCTACAAAAGTTTATGTACCTCATCAAGTCGCTTCACAAAAAAAGCATTATAATGCTCAAATGCCTTGTCAGCCTTGGGAAGTAAATGAGCATATCTGAAACAGATAAAAAGTATTTGTTTAAGAATGTGGCAGTGATATTAGATCAACTAACTGGGACCGAAAGAGAAGAAATGTGCTTCATTGTATATAGTCTAAGACCACAATGACAAAACATCAAACATGGTACAAATGTAATTTTTGAAACGTTTTAAAATAAGAAATTCAAGAGTCTACCAGAAATCTAAGACTATATGAGGTGTTAGTAGGCAATTTTTTTAATTTACATTACCAAACATGAACCAAATTGACACTTTAGGCACATTGTAAGTCTAGAATACACAAAATACTCACATGCTATCAAGATCAATGAAGTTCTTTTTAACCAGTAGAGCAGTAAACTGGTAGAGTCCAAACGGTACAGTACTAGATTTGTTAAGAGTTGAGTCTCAAAGACCTTATGCAAGTTTATCTTTAGAAATCTGAAGCAATATAGAGTTAGAATCAGAAGATCATAACAACAAAAACTTTCTCACAATTATACTCGGCTAACACATAAAAATTGCAACTTTTTGGCTGTTTAACCCCCAAAATTAAAACCTATTCTCAGATCCATGAAATCTCAAATTAACGGAATAACAGATACTAATATTCACAAATAAATAACTAAATAAATAGAGACGAAGTGAATGTCAAATTAATGGAATGGCGAATACTAAGGCAGAGCAGAAAGCATACATTTTTCATCGTGAGCCTGGAGTCGTCGTCGGAACCGGTTGTCTGTCCACTCAACAAATCTAGGGTTCCTTTAGAAATCAAATTCGCCGGCAGAAACCCATGCTTATCCGGCACATCGCCCGTCACCGAAGCCCCGTCGAGCAAAATCGTCTCCTTCGGGGGACGATTGGACCAGTTAGGGTTCGAATCATTAAGCAATGACGTCGTCTGGCGGGTAGCGAAACCGCGGATGGTAGCCACCGCAGGGGATAGATGGCAGAAGTTGGCGGCGGCGAAAACGAGAGGGCGGAGGCGGAGGGATGAGAAAGCAAGAAGAGAGGCGAGGGCGGAGGGTGATGATTTGATGGAGAAGGATGCGTAAGAGCGAGAAAATACGGAAGAAAGATATTCTTTGGTGTTGAGAATAGATCAAGAAAGGATCCGAGTCACCATTTTGGGGTTCTCTCTGCAAAACCCTAGTAAGAATCAGGGCAAGAATGAGAAGAGGGTGAGGTTCCTTCGTATGAAAAATTAGAACTGTCGATAATGGCACAAAATATGCTCTTATCAGGTTTTTACAAAATGCTATTTAAGTTCCGTTTTTTGAAAAAAACGTTATCCATTCAGAAAAATTGACTTTATAAATAGATAACGTTTTTTCATATGTATCTACAACGTTTTGTTAAAAAAACGTTGTAAAAAAAATATCACAACATTTTTTATAAAAACGTCATCTTTTAAGTGTTGTCTATTTATGATTTTGTACTAGTGATGCTGCCTTACGAAGTGTTGTATGGTAGGAAATGCAGAACTCCGTTATGCTGGGACGAAGTTGGAGAACGTCAGCTATTAGGTCCAGAATTGGTGCAGCAGACCGTCGAAATCATCAATGTGATTCGTGCAAGATTTACAGCTGCACAAGATAGGCATAAGAAGTATGCCGATCAACACTGACAAAATCGAGAATTTAACGTCGGCAGTTTTGTGTTCTTGAAAGTTTCTCCTTAGAAAGGGAAAATTCAGTTTGGTAAAAAGGGAAACCTAAGCCCTAGGTTTATAGGACCTTTTGAAGTGCTACGACTAATTGGGAAAGTAGCATATGAAGTAGCTCTATCTCCAAAACTAGAACATATTCATAACATTTTCCATGTTTCGGTATTCAGACCATATAAGCCCGATTATAAACATGTTATAGAACATGAACCATTACAGTTTGAAAAAGACTTGTCTTATGAAGAAATTTCAATGCAAATAGTTGATAGGAAAGAGCAGGTTCTCAGAAATAAAATAATACCTTCTATTAAGGTAATTTGAAGGATCCACAATGCTGAAGAAGCTATGTGGAAACTTAAAGATGTTATGATGAAAAATTATCCTTAATTGTTTACTTAATTCTTGTATAGCGATTCTGGGGACAGAATCTTTTTGAGGAGGGAATAATGTGACGAATGAATTTATTAAGTCGTGATTCTAGGGACAAAATTCTTTTAAGAATGGAAGGATGTAACGAACGATAATTTTTTTATATTTAATTTAAAAATATTTATTAGGTTAAATAAATATTTTAATTTATTTATTTATTGAGATAAATAAATATTGATGAAATTATTGTGCAATAATTTATTTAAGTCTATTATGATAATTTAACTAATGTATGATAATTTTATGATTTGAAGATTAATTTAATGAGATAATTAAATTAAGTGAATTGTCGACGTCGGGATTTTATTTGTCCCTTTTCTGTTCTTGCTCTTTGGTATTCTCATGTTAGGTAAGATTTGTTTGAAAAAACAAGTTATGAAAATGTCCGACATTTATATGTCGACGATTTGACTGTAAGAGTCGCCAGTTGGTTTTTTAAATGGTTGTACCAACACAACCGAGAAAAAGTTTGCACATTGACCTAGTGATGTGGCACTTCTTTGTGGGTTTGTGAAACCGAGATTCATTAGGGTCCGGGGACTTGCTTATGTAGAGGGAAGGTGTTAGGCACCCCCCGACATCCGTGTTGCCACGGTGACCACCACTTTTCAAGAAACTGTTATATGAAGTGTGTGTATGGGGGGGGGTTAATGTGCAGTTATTTGGAAGTAGTATTATGCCTCGTTCGCACCTATATACAAAGGGTTTGAATTTGTGTAAAAATTTAGTTTTAACCAAGATATAGGAGTGATGTTTTGTAAAAATAGGTTTTTCAAACCCTTATGCTTAATAGTAATTGATGCATTTGATACTTCCATTTTATTATGTGTTCGGCTTGATTACTTTTATTTTTCGAGATGCGAAGCATCTTCGAGAAAATAATGTGCAAAGCAGTGCCAAACTCCTTATGGGCATGAGAGCCATCTAAGGAAATTAAAACACCGTGAATAATTTACACGCTGCTTACAGCTGAAAATATTCATCACGGGAACCGAATCTAGATTCAGTAGACTGAATCTGTGATCACATGATTCATAGGCTCACATGATGCTGCAATTTGTATGAAAGCAGTAAGCAGTTATATATATAAAAGATATAAATATATATATACAGACTTGATCAACCACCACGAAGCACCTCTCCATGGGGGATCGGGAATGTAAATATATAAAAGCGGTAATATATATATATATATATAGACAATATCAACCACCATGAAGCACCTCCATGGGGGATCAAAAATGTAAATAAAGTAATAAATACGGTCAACCGCTATGAAGTAAACTCCAGGCAGGACTAAATATAAATAAAGCAGTAAAAGCGATCAACCGCCACGGAGTAAACTCCAGGCGGGACGAAATGTAAATAAAGCAGTAAAAGGCCACGAAGTAAACTCCAGGCCTGGCAGAAATGTAAATATATATATATATATATATATATATATATATATATATATATATATATATAAGCAGTAAACGAACTGGATTTGAAATCCAGGCTCAATCAAACTGAGTATGATAGCAACAACATATTTATAAGTTTTTATATATATATATATATAAAAGCAGTAAACGCTCCGGATGTAAATCCAGGCTCATCAAACAAAGTTCGACAACAGTTTGTATATATATATATATATATATATATATATATATATATATATATTCAATCTAGGCATAACTCGATAATGTTAGTCCAAATATATATATATATATATATATATATATATATATATATATATAAAGGAAAATAAAAGCCACGGACTGATGGCATACACACGTAACACGACTCTCAACGTGAAGAACGGTGTGTGCAAAGATGAAGAGAAAGGATTTAAAGTGTGTAAGAAGGCCTATAGTGGACTGCCAAAGAAGACTTCAGTGACTATAAATGGATGAACACTCGGCTCCCGCCGGTAAAAATATAATAATATATAAGCTCACAAGTGTTTAAAATGAGAAAGCACTCAGTTTAGGGTGTGTACAGAGCAAATTGGATAGGGCTTCCTCGCCTTTTCTCTTCTCAAAATGGCTACCCCAAGCCCTCTATTTATAGAGGGGAGGAGCCACAGGTGTACTTGCGGCAGCTGCAGATGCACTTGCAGCTACCAGAGGTGCCCTTGGTTCCGCGAGTCCCGCCATCTCGAACTACATGCACGCGTGCAATGTGATGTTCGTTCAAACTTTCAGAACTTCAATTCGGGCATCCGATCGAGGTGTACAAGACCTTTTATGGCATGCTGTTGTCGAGAGCTAAACAATGACATGGGATTAGAGGTTGTACGAAGTCAGGAAGATGGGACCATGCCCTTGGTTTTCAAGCTTCAAATTATATCCGGTGTGTTGTCTTGTGCAGTAGTCACTCGATATTGGCGCTCTTTGGTTCTTATAGGACATTGTTGTGAATGTATGTATGAATTTTGAGACGGCGTAAAGTGGGATTGAGATGGCAAAATTATGGTTCTGCCCTTCAGCGGGGTTATCTCTAGCTTGAGCTGATTTAGCAATCGTTGCTTAGGGTTATCTTTGATATTGGACTGCTGCAGGTGTTGACCGTCCTCAGTGTTATTTCTAAGATGTGCCTGACTTCTTGGGGTTATCTCCGGACTTGGGAAATGAGTGCCTTGGGGCCATTGCCGAGTGTTTGAAGCTGATTGCATGGATTTGAAACAAGTATTTTCGAGGTTATCTCCGGAACTGCAACTGCAACTGCATGCCTTGGGGTTATCTCTGAGGTTGATGCTGTCTTTCCCGGTGTTATTTTCGGGACTGAGACTGAGTATCTTGGGGTTATCTCCGAGATGACACGGTCTTCTCTGGTGTGATTTCTGGTATTTGAACTGCAGTCCTTGGGGTTATCTCCAAGGTTGAAACTGAAACTCCTAGTGTTGTTTTCGGGGTTGAGGTTGAAGCTTTCGGTGGTATTTCTGGGACTGAGCTAGATGTCTCGGGGTTATCTCCGAGATGGTAATACTGAATATCCCAGGGTTGTCTCTGGGATTGAACTGAGCTGTCTTCCAGGGTTATCTCTGAAAGACGATTCTGCGCTCCTTCAATGTAAGTAACAAGTATGCAAAAAATTTTGAGTGTCTACAGATGCCCCTCTTTATCATATTCATGTAATGCAATGGCATGGATAGGAAATTCCTCCTAGATGGATGGACATTGAGTTTTCTCAAGATATTTCAGAATGGATCATTGATCTGTGTGTTTTTCCTACCATTTTTGGTGTCTTGGGACTGGTTTCTGTATGGAGATGTGGAGAGGAGTATGACTTTCCTCTCCGAGATCGACCGCATCACAGATGGTCGCCAGTACTCCTATTTAAGAGGAGCCCAGTTAGTTCCATCTTTTATGGATTGATGTTTCTCTTTGAGGAACAACCGCAGCTTAGATGGTCACTGATCCTCCCATTTAGGGGGAGGTAAGGTAGTTCCACCCCTTTGGTCTGAAGCCGATGAAATGTGATGGATTGAAGGATGATCCCAGTACTGTTGACAAGTTTTTATGTTTTGGTAGGGGGTTAGACCGAACCATGAGTGGCTGCTTACGTACTCCTGTTGAAGAGGAGATCAGGTTTGCGTAGTTCGAACCTGGTGTAAGAGGTTCAACGTTGTATGTGGCAAAGAGGGTGTAGAGATATTTTTGTTGTTTTTGTTTTTGTAAGGAAAAGGGTGTAGAAATGTTTTTGTTATTTTTGTTTTATTACTATCGGACCATATAAAATATGGTTACCTACGTACTCCCGTGTATTAAGGAGATTAGGTTGGCATAGTTCGCCCCATGTTCAGGACGGTTTGCAGCCAAGGAAAAGTATGATCCCATGTTCAGGACAAACTACGGGTGAAAAAGTTTAATCCCATGTACAGGACAAACTGCGGGTGTAAAAAGTCTTATCCCTAGTGGGGTAAAACTGCGGGTGTGAAAGGTTCAATCCCTTGTGGGATAACCGAAGTTGAGTAAGGGTTCAAAACCAAGTAAAGAGAAAGGATCTTACGATTCGAAACCATGCTGCTGGTTGAAAAAGTGTGTTTGTCCCTGATGGGGTAGATGAGTGTGAAGAAAAGTTGTATGTAGTGAAGGATTAGAAAACCTGAAATGATTGGGGATCTGATGATCCAAAACCAGGATGTTTTTTTGATGATAACCTCAGACATAGTACCGTTTCACGGTGTTTGAGTTGATAAGCTGTGAAAATTCATCGCCATCCATTTCCTGTAATCTGAGAGCACCTCCTGTCAATACCTCCTTGACAACAAATGGGCCTTCCTAGTTCGGGGTGAATTTTCCCTTAGACTGGTCTTGGTTGTCAATGATCTTTTTCAAAACCAAGTCGTGTTGTTTAAACTGCTATAGCCAGACTTTTCTGTTGTAGGACCTGACGATCCTTTGTTGATATAACTGACTGTGGAAGATAGCAGCGGCACGCCTTTCGTCTATTATAGATAATTGGTGAAACCTATCTTGTACCCATTGGTCTTCATCCAGCTGAGCGTCTATCAACACTCTGAGTGATTCCATTTCTACTTCTATGGGGAGCAATGCTTCCATCCTATAGGTTAATACGTAGGGGGTTACCGCAGTGGAAGTACACATTGATGTTCTGTAGGCTAACAGAGTCAGGGGCAACAAGTCAGGCCATCCTTTGTAGTTGGCGGACATCTTTTGCATGATCTTCTTGATGTTTCTGTTAGCCGCTTCAATAGCATCATTCATCTTTGGACGGTAGATGAGGGAGTTGAGATGCTTGATGTGGAATTTACTACACAACTCTTCCATCATTTTGTTGTTGTGGTTCTTAGCATTGTCTGATACAATTACCTCTGGTTGTCCATATCGACAAATGACATTGTTTCTGATGAAAGCAATGATGATTTCTTTGGTAACCCTGGGGAAGGACGCCCACTTGGTGAAGTAGTCGATCATGGTGAAGATAAACTGATGCCCATTACTGGCTTTGGGCTCGATGGGCCCGATCACGTCCATTCCCCACATTTTGAAGGGCCAAGGTGAACTCATATTGTGGAGCTCCCTCGGAGGGGCGTGGATAGCATTCCCATGAATTTGGCACTGATAACATCTCCTGAAGTGGTCCTCATAGTCAGCCTTGAGAGAGAGTCAATAATGCCCTGTCCTGAGGATTTTCTTAACAAGTAGGGGCCGCTCATGTGTGGGCCACATACTCCACCATGGATCTCATCCATGAGCATCTGAGCTTGGTCCTTGTCCAGACATCTGAGGAGACCTAATCATGCATCTCTTTTGTAGAGTGCATCCCCGCTCAGGTAAAATTTCATAGCCAGTCGATGGATCCGCCTTCTTTAGGTCGGGCTCGCCTTAGCGGGTGTAGATTCATCTTGTAAGTACTCCTTGATATGCTGATACTAAGGGTGTTGAATGGGAGGTAGCTCTTTCGATACTTCTCCAATGTAATTTCCATAGGCTGGAGCCTTTTGTTGGGCAAATGTGAGGGTTGGCATGTTTTCCTTGTCGTGTATGTTGATCAAGGAGGCCAAGGTTGCTAGTGCATTCACAAAATCATTCATATTCTGAGGAATGTGGAGGAAAGATATTTCTTCAAACTCCGAAACTATCTGTAGAACCTGTCGATGGTAAGGCAACAAATGTAGACCTTTGGTGTGATAGATTCATGTGGTTTGTCTGATTACCAACTCAGAATCTCCAAAGACAGTTAACCGTCTGATACCCATTGATTGGGTAAGTTTTAGCCCCATGATACAGTCTTTATACTCAGTTGTATTGTTGGTGTTGGCAAACTTCAATTTGACGGCGACGGGATGCTGCTCCCCCGTAACGGATACAAGAACTGCTCCAGCCCCAGAACCTTCCATATTTACAGCTCCATCAAAATACATCTTCCATGTATGGTGTGCATCGTACTGATGGTGTTACTGAATTTCCATTACCCCTTCATCGGGGAAGTATGTTTCCAAGGGTTTGAAATCCCCTGAAGGTGCGGCGGACAGTTGATCTGCAATTCTGTGTCCTTTAATGGACTTTTGCGTCACGTAGACAATGTCAAATTGTTGTAGGATCAACTGGCGACTGTCCATCTGGACAGTTGGCAGTTCAGCATGGGTTTACTGAACACGTACTTGAGAGGATCCATGCGGGATATGAGATGGGTTGTGTGACCATGGAGGTAATGTTGTAACCTCATGGAAGCCCATGCTAAAGCACAATAAGTCTTCTTAATCAGAGTGTACTTGTGTTCACTGATGTTGAGTCTTTTACTGAGGTAGTAGATAGCTCGCTCTTGGCCTCTATCATCTTTCTGTCCCAGCATGCAGCCCATGGCATTGTCACTTATGGACAGGTACACGAACTGGGGAACATCATCCATGGGTGGTACCAAAATAGGAGTTTTAACTAGCTGCTCTTTGATTGTAAGGAAGGCCTTCTGGCACTCATCATTCCATTTCATGGAGGAGTTCTTCCTTAACAACTTGAAAATAGGATCACAGGTTGCTGTGAGTTGGGAGATGAACCTGCTAATGAAGTTGATTCTTCCCAAAAATCCCCGTATTTCCTTCTCTGTATGAGGAATGGTCATTTTCGTGATGGCCTAGATTTTGGTGGGATCCAGCTCAATCCATTTGTGACTGACTAGGAATCTTACCAACTTGCCTGATTTAACGCCAAAGGCGCACTTGGCTAGATTCAACTTCAAGTTGTACTTACGCAACCTGTTGAAAAGCTTTTTGAGATGATCTAGGTGGTCTTCCTCCCTCTGGGACTTGACAATGATGTCATCCACATAGATCTCTATTTCCTTATGCATTAAATCGTGGAAAAGAGCCATCATGGCTCGCTGGTTGGTAGCTCCGGCATTAATGAGGCCGAATGACAACCGTCTATAACAAAAGGTTCCCCAAAGCGTGATGAATGCAGTTTTCTCACGATCCTCTTCAGCAACCATAATCTGATGGTACCCTACGAAGCAGTCAGGAAAGGAGTACATGTCGTATTGAGCAATATTGTCAATGAGAATGTGGATAAATGGTACAGGAAAGCTATCTTTAAGGAAAGCTTTATTCAGATCCCGGTAATCCACGTAAACTCGCACCTTTCCTCTAGGTTTAGGCACGGGGACTATGTTTGAAAGCCATTCAGGGTATGTAGACACCATTATGATGCCTGCTTAAAATTATTTCACAATTTCCTCTTTAACCTTTAAACTCCACTCAGGTTTTAATCGCCTGAGCTTCTGCCTGACTGGCTTGAATCCCTCTTTGATGGGGAGGTGATGAATGATAATGTCAGTGGACAAACCCACCATATCTTCATGAGACCATGCAAACACATCCTGGAATTGGGTTAATAGTGTAACCATGTCATTCCTTTGGTTTGGAGTGAGGTCTGTACCAATCTGGATTAGTTTAGGGCTTTCTAAAGTTTTGAGATTGAAGGAGGTGGTGTGACACCCCCAAATCTCGGTACTTCATTACCTCAAGAGTTGGTGTTCACGTAATCAAAACATTCATTTATAACTACCCAATCATAAATAAAATTGGTTAATAAACCTGCCCATACAGGAATTACATAAAATAATATCTCCCAGGTTATCTAACCTTTACATACAATCATTCATGCGGAAAATTTAAATAAACGTCATTACATTCTTTAAACCAAAGTCTGATAATAAAACTATCAAAACTATTACAAGTCTTCAGTACTTGTTCGTATTTCCCTTTCCTTTACTGGTGCTAGGTACGTCACCCTTTCCATCTGTAGCTGTAAGGATTTTACAAGCAAGAGTGAGTAAACAAGGCTCACTTCCAATAAAAATGAATAACTTTTACATTCTCTGCCCATTCAGGGGCTCAATAGAACTGAATAATAAGTTCTATTAACATCTTAAACATTCCTTGCCCATTCAGGGGCTCAATAGAATTGAACAATAAGTTCTATTAATACTTTAAACATTCACTGATGGTTTAATGACCACGAACCTTGTCCACAGTTTTAAGTAATCTTTCAACTTAAACTTTTACGGTCATACGACCATAATGACTTTAAGGTACTCAGGGGGATCAACCCTTCGTACATGTATTGTATACAAACATTTCAGCGCAAAGTACAAAACTAAGCGTAACCCCTATAAATAGGGTTGTTCATCTCAGTATTTTGAGTACAAATCCCCCCCAAAGATAGTTTGGTTTGGATACACTTCAAGGTAATTTGGAGTTCAATGGACATCAACTAAGGATTAGTTGAATACAAGATAATAACACTATGTTATTGAGTGATCATACTGAATAAACATTTCGTTCTAAGTTCATGCTTTAGGAATAATCTAATAGCATAACAATTGAATAATTTATCATACCTTGCTTTGAACAACATTAAGCTAATGTTACATCTTAGAATTTAATATCAAGCATGCACAACAAATAATAACTTGAATGATAAACTAAAGGTACTTGCATGCTAATATAACAAGTTTAGAGTTAAGAAAACTTGCACAATTATAAAAGTAGAGTTAGAGAACTTGCATAAGTATAACATAACAGTGAAAAGTAACCTTGCTGAATAATAAAGTAGCAAAGGTTAGGGAACTTGCCTCGTGCGTAGGTTAAACAATTACTATTTAGGTTCACCCCAAGTCCTACACATACTATATGTATTGACAATACACATTAGTTACACTAACATTACCTTTATGAGTTCCTTTATTACTCTTAGTATAGCTACTAACTACGTTTAAGTTTAAACAACATCACATCTTTCATGAATATTACTTTTTAGCTTTATTACAACTACTTAAATGATCATGTCATTGCAACACATGTACATTAACAACTTGATACAACATCCTAATACATGTCCAACATGTTATCATTAAGTTATACTAATATCCAAAGGGTTGCACTTGCATTCGTGCATCCCGACGCCCTCCGATTGGCTCTAAATACACAATAGTCCTAAAGATAGCCATTTTGACCACTGTTATAGACCTCAAATTAAAACACTTAAAGCATGAAAGTTGTAGGCCTACTCGTCCTCTTTCCGAATCATCTTGAATTGCCTCAATCGGAGTTCATATGAAAAAGTTATGGCCGTTTTACTACAGGAGGTCAAAACTGCCCAACTCGGACACTTTTCCGGCGCCTGGGCGCAGATCAGTGGCGCCAGGGCGCGAGTACCAGCGCTGGGGCGCGAGTACAGCGCTGGGTCGCGAGCTACAGCGCTGGGGCGCGAGCTTTGGCCCATATTTTGCCCTGGGGCGCGAACTTTGGCGCTGGGGCGCGAAATTTGGCGCTGGGGCGTGAATTTTGACGCTGGGGCGCCGAAACTCACAGAACCAACCCAGAAAGACAGAGCAAAGCTACTGTCTAATTTATTTTTAACAGTCAATGACATCCAACAACATGTATAACTTCATGAAAATTACACATAAAAGTTATGAAGCATTTGTGTACGAATTTTACACAACTAAACAACAATATCAGAGAACTAATTATTTGAAAACACTATTTCCTTTAAAACTCAAAACTCCGTTGTTGATATCTAAAGTACAGTGAACGAAATTTTCACTGTTATCAACCAAATTTGATTCCTTTGAAATACAAGTATACCAACATCTAACAAATTAACATGTATAGTTCAATTAACATATACAAGGTTCAATTCGCGTATTAGTTCACAATTTTTATATAATCACATGCCAATTTTGTTATTTTGCAAAACATACGTTCAAACATGTTTTTAACTGTAAAACCAAGTTCCTCTTTCTTTAACACGTAATTAGCATACAATCATATATATATATATATATATATATATATATATATATATATATATATATATATATACACACACACACACACACACACACACACACACACACACATGCTAGTGATAACAATTAAAATTACACATATTATCACAATTCTCTAACTAATTATACAAGCATGGTTTTTTAAGAGATTTTTGGTAACATTCTGATACACCGTGATTTTTAAGAAAACCGAGACCTACAATTTCACAAAGACTATATACTGTAAAACATATATGATAAGGTTTATAGAACATACCTTTAGTTTGTTCAAACGACACTTGTAAATCACTGACAAAAGTTAAAGAATCCAAAGACCTGTCTTTCTCTTGTTTCTCTCTTTTAGACTCTCCCTTTTCTTACTTAGGCTTAGGTTTAGACAAATGCGTAAACTAAAAAAAAATTAACTGATAAACTATGCGTACTCTAAAACTGATAAGCCAACGTAAATAAAAGAAACGCATGTGGTCATTATAATACTACTAAATACTATCAGTTACCAAAAACATATAACTTATATAACGTATAACTTATAAATATAAATATATTTTATTTATATATTTGTTTTATTTTATTAATAATTTTAATTCAAAAGAAATCCAAAAGACATAAGGCTTCGTTTGGTAACCCATTTAAAAATTAAAGATTAATACTTAAGCCTTGTTTGGCAAAGAACTAAATTAAACTACTTTAATTTAATTTAATAACTCTTTATAACATAGTTATTTGTCACTCTTTATGAAATAACAATTTATTAAATAAATTACTTAATCACATAACTCAATCCACATAACACATTAACTATTTAACAAATAAATAATTAACTAATCACATTAATTATTTAGCAAATAAATAATTAACTAAATCAACTCAATCAATTTGAACAATTACTTATTCAATAATAAACACATCCAATAAATATTTATATAAATAAATAAATATTTATAACTTCCATTTAAAAATATGGAATGTTACAGGTGGTTTGATCAAGGTTGGGTTTAGGCTTGTCTTCAACCCATTCTTTGATCTCCTGAGGCATCTCAATGTCCTCTTGTATTTCCATCAAGTCTGAGAACAACTTTTCATCAAAGTTACAATCCTTGTAGAGAACAGGCACCTTATCAGCTAGTATAAGCACATCTAAATTCAAAGTCCTGAAACAAAATATGCTTTCACTTAATATATATGAAACTGTTCAATCATACAAAGTGTTAGCATGTACTGACAAAATAGCTGCTAATACTATATAGTAAATTAAGCAGTTATTATTATCTACATGGCAGAAGGAGTTTCTACCCGTTTTACCCTTATTGACCAATGAAAAGAGTGTTGCTCCAATTGTCAAGGGTGAAGTCCTAATGGACTGCAGTGATGGAGGGGCTGTCATCGTCCTCTTTCTCCCAAATGATGATCATTACGTCTGGGCAATCATCATCTGGGGTGTATCTATTTGTATGTTCATCATGGACAATGATGCGTATGTTTGACATCATCTGGGTGATGTCCTGTTTACGTCTCCGTTCCTCTTCTTTCACTTTTGGATCTAGAACTAGGACTTCTTTCTCCTTTACCGGTATCGGTTTAGGAAATAACATGGCCATTACATGGACCAGCACCTTTACTGGAGACCGTATAGGCTCAAAAACTGTAGGTGGAGATAATCATCGTGTGGCTAAAGCTGAAGGAATCTGTTTGTGCTTATGAGGATTCCTGCGACTGGAACTAGCAGTATAGACTAGTCCGGCTGCCCCTGTTTTACTGGGACACTGAATGGGACGCTTGATGCCCTAGTTGTCTTTGCCTAACCCCTATCTAGGTTGGTATCCCAACGACATCATTTCTTGAGTGGCTGACATTACTTTGGCAGACATTTGGGGTATGAGAGGTGGCGCCCCAATAGGATGGTAGTGATTGTTGCTCACCTCCAGGCCATAAAAACCGACCAGCTCAATTTCTGAATTGAAGCTGACGAGTGGTATGTCACCTTGTTCAGGACATTTCGGCTCAGCGTCGACAGTGACTAGGCTGTTGTTGACAATGCATTTAAGTTATTGGTGAAGAGTGGAGGGGACTGCCCTGGCCATGTTAATCCACGGTCTTCCCAGAAGTAGGTTGTATCCTGTATCTATTTTGAGAACGTGAAAAGACACGCAAAATGTATGTGGACCAATCTCCATTGGCAGTTCAATCTCTTCGACAAAGTTTCGTCGGGACCCATCAAAATCTTTGATAATCGTATGGCTGTTTCGGATCTGATTGAGATTGATGTTCATCTTCACCAAAGTGGCATAAGGACAGATATTCAGAGACGAACCTCCATCTATCAAGACTCCCCCCACCATATATTCGGAGGATAAAACCGCAATGTGCAGCGGCTTGCAATGACCAGACCCTTCGAGAGGTATATTGTCATCAGTAAAAGATATCACATTATTGTTAAAAATGTGTGCCACCAGATGCTAGAATTTCTCAACATCTACTAACTTAGGCAGTTGGGCTTCTTCCAAAACCCTAAGCAAGACCTTCCTGTGATCTTTAGAAGAGAAAACTAAGTCCAGTATGGAACTTGATGTGGAGCTTCTCTTAAGCTTAAAACCACCTCGGCTTCATTATGGCCCATAGTACGGAGAAATTCTTCCACTTTCTCCATGAGAATCTTCCCCTTTGACTTGATGGTAGGCTTCATCACCCGTTGGGGAAGATATGTAATGGTAGGCTGCAGCAATTATGTGTAATGTGGATCCTTCAGCCCCTCCATAATTCCAAGGAACTTTCTTTAGGCTGACAATAGGATATTGTGGTCTGAACGATAAGATAATTAGCTCTAGCTTAGCCACTTTCAAAGGATTGTCACCTCCTTTGAGTTGAATTGGTTGGATTATATGTGAGGGAGTAGTTGAATCTGTCTCATCAGATATGACTACTACGACTTCCTTCCACTTCGTAGGAAACACGTCCTCACTCTCCAGTACCACAGCATCATCGTCTGTCATCTATAGGACACCACTGTCAATTAAATTCTGAATAAGGTGGCGGAGTGCCCAGTATTCTTCTGTGTTGTGACCGCGAGATTGGGAGTGATATTGGCACACTCCATGGAAATCAAACCATCTTGAACGCGGGTTGATTAGAGGTAACAGAGCTATGATTCTTTATTCATTTATCAGCATCTGTAATATTTCTTCTATCGGTTGGCCTAGGTATGTAAATTCCCTTTTGTGGGAAAAATCCCGACGGGCTTTAGCACTTGCTCTTTTTGCAATTTTATCCTCCAGTGTTTCATTTTCTGGAGTATGAGGTAGAGTGTTCGTAACAAGAGGAAGGAGAGTAGCATGCTCCTGACTAAATAATTGGTGTGTGACTTGGTGTTGATGGACCGCCAGTTCTGCTAATTGGTTAAGTTTCTCACACAGAGCATCCATTTTTTGTTCCATTATAAACTGGAACTTTGCATAGTCCCACTTGTCAGCACCATCCTTGCTAGCCTGGGAAGATCAACCATTAAAATTTGAACTCTGTCCATTGCTCTAATTAATCATATTGACCACTTCTTCTTTATGTTGAGGAAGAGGGTTGTCTTACACATGGGGTTGATTGGGCTTGCTGACCATAATCTCATCGCTATCGATCAAATCCTGGATCTTGTGTTTTAAGGCCCAGCAATCTTGAGTATCATGTCCCGATGCCCCGGCATGATAAGCACACTTCTGAGTAGCATTGAAACCCCTCCCATTCGGGTTGGCTGGTGGAAGAAGATGTGTAATTTTCTTCTGAGTGGTCAGAAGATTGAGAATGTTCTCGAGTGAGTCCCCTAGGGGTGTAAACACATGAGTGCATCTGACTTCTCCACCTTTAGATAATGGAGGGTTTGAAGACTGTGCTTGAAAGGGAGTGTAATTTCTCCTTTGGATAGGCATATTCTGACTACCCTTCTGACCTTGTAATATCAAGGAAACATCCTCCTCTTTCTTTTTATGGACCCTCCGGGGGTTGTTTCCATAATTTTCGGACTAGATGTGTTCTGCAACAGCTTTGAGGGCAGCTAGGTCTTGAATTTTTCCTGACTTCAATCCCATCTCAGCTATCTCCCCATGCTTAATCATTTCAGAGAATAGTTTGCCAATACCGGATAAAACTCCCTTATAGAAAGGAGATTCTTGTATGTCTATAAAGGTCATAACCATTTTTGACTCATTCATAGAGGGAATAACTTGAGCAGCAAGGCGCCTCCACCTTTGAGCATACTCTCTAAAAGATTCATTGGTTTGTTTCCTGACTTTAGTAATTTGGTACTGGTCAGGGGCTATTTGAGACTGGAAGCTGTACTGTGTGAGGAAGGCATGAGCTAGTTCCTATCAGCTATGGATCTTTGAATTGTCTAATCTAGTATACCACGATCAGGCTTCTCCAGTTAGACTTTCCTAGAAGAGCTGCATTTTGAGCTTCTTGTCCTTGGCATAAGATTCGAGTTCTCCAATGAATACCTTTAAATGTGTGTAAAGATCTCCTAACCCGTCATACTTTTCAAAGTCAGGAGTCTTGAACTTCTCTAGATAATGCACATCAGGGAATATACAAAGGTCTGCATATGAAACACTCCCATGTGCTCCAATCCCTTTGATAGAACGGATGGACTCTTCCATTTGAAGGACCTTCTTTCTGATATCACCGGTGTCTAGATCCTTTTTGAGATGGGACGTATCATGAATTTTGTTGGTTGTATCCAACTGAAGCTCAAGTACTGGAATGGCTTTATCCGAACCTTGGATTCCTCCTTGTGTAGAGGATTCTGTATGTATGGGTATCCTTGAACCCTGAGTAGATTAATGTAGTTCTTTAAGTAGAACAGCCAAATCTGTGATTTGTTTACTTAATCCGTTAAATTCTTCACGAGAGACAGGATTAGTATTAGTCTGGTCAGATGAAGACATAATTGGATGTAGGCTCGTGGCCTTTTTGGACTTTGAACGAGTAACAGGTCCGATTGTTTCCCTGCAAAAACTAACGTAGTTTAGTTTTAGAGAATGTATAAATGTTTACATGCTATGTGACATATCCATTTTAGGAGTATTATCCTGTAAAACGGATGTTAGTTATTTGTAATACAGGATAGCATGTTAATATTTGTAAAATATGCATGTACACATATTTCTTCATATTTTCCATTACATGGAGATCAATATGGAATGAAATTACAAACAATTAACTTTACGAGAAATGGAAACGTATGAAGAGACTTTCCTCCGCATTTGGTTTATCAGAGGCTGACCTATCTTAGGCTACTCTTGCGGCTTTTTGGCATGAAGGTTCCCAAATCATCGCAATTTACTCGACGAGAAGTTAATCCGGCCTTTCAACTGGAGCGAATTTGGGTAGTGCCTTTCCTGAGCCTCGTTGGAATTAGTCTTCCTACGAGTCTAGTAAACAAACACCGAAAGGATAGCCTCCTAATGGAGGAACCACACAACATACATTCACATACAACGTGTCTTACCGTTTATAAAAATGACGACATATGCGAAACACTATTATCACAAGCAGATATAGTGTAAAGCATTACGCACAGTAAGTAAATGCATTCGTACACATCCATCAAATGTAAATGTAACATCCATACACAAGCATATAACAGTTTTGAAAAGCTTGTAATAGCGACTTAAGTCCTCTTACTCGCATCCCCAGCAAAGTCGCCACCTGTCGACATCGGGATTTTATTTGTCCCTTTTCAATTCTTGTTCTTTGGTGTTCTCATGTTAGGTGAGATTTGTTTGAAAAAATAAGTTGTGAAAAGGTCCGACATTTATATATCGACGATTTGACTGTAAGAGTCGCCAGTTGGTTTTTTAAATGGTTGTACCAACACAACCGAGAAAAGGTTTGCACATTGACCCAGTGATGTGACACTGCTTAATGGATCTGTGAAACCGAGATTAATTAGGGTCCGGGGACTTGCTTATGTAGAGGGAAGGTGCTAGGCACCCCCCGACATCCGTGTTGCCACGGTGACCGCCACTTTTCAAAAAACTGTTATATAAAGGTGTGTGCGGATCAATGTGTAGTTATTTGGTAGTAGTGCTATGCCTCGTTCTAACCTATATACAAAGGGTTTGAATTTGTGTAAAAATTCAGTTTTAAACAAGATATAGCAGTAATGTTTTGTAAAAATAGGTTTTTCAAACCCTTATACTTAATAGTAATTGAGGCCTTTGATTCTTCCATTTTATTATGTGTTCGGCTTGATTGTTTTTATTTTTCGAGATGCGAAGCATCTTCGAGAAAATAATGTACAAAGCAGTGCCGAACTCCTTGTGGGCATGAGAGCCATCTAAGAAAATTCAAACACCGTGAATAATTTACAGGCTATTTACAGCTGAAAATGTCAATCACGGGAACCAAATCTATATTCAATAGACTGAATCTGTGATCATATGATTCCTAGGCTCACACGATGCTGCAATTTATATGAAAGCAGTAAGCAGTTATATATATAAAAGCTGTAAATATATATATACAGACTTGGTCAACCACCACGAAGCACCTCCACGGGGGATCGAAAATGTAAATATATAAAAGTGGTAAATATATATATAGAGACATGATCAACCACCTCGAAGCACCTCCATGGGGGATCAGAAATGTAAATAAAGCAATAAATACGGTCAATCGCCATGAAGTAACTTCAGGCGGGACTAAATGTAAATAAAGCAGTAAAAGCAATCAACCGCCACGGAGTAAACTCCAGGCGGGACGAAATGTAAATAAAACAGTAAAAGGCCACGAAGTAAACTCCAGGCCTGACAGAAATGTATATATATATATATATATATATATATATATATATATATATATATATATATATATATATATATATAAATGATAAACGCACAGGATATATATTGATCCCGGCTCGGTTTATCATTTCAGTAATTTATATATATATATATATATATATATATATATATATATACACATACACACATACACACACACACACAAAGGAAAATAAAAGCCACGAACCAAAGTCTTGGCATTCACACGCAACACGACTCTCAACGTGAAGAACGATGTGTGCAAAGATAAAAAGAAAGGATTTAAAGTGTGTAAGAAGGCTTATAGTGAACACTCGGCTCCCCCGGTAAAAATATAACAATATAGAACCTCACAAGTGTTTAAAATGAGAAAGCACTCAGTTTAGGGTGTGTACAGAGCAAATTGGACAGGGCTTCCTCGCCTTTTCTCTTCTCAAAATAGCTGACCCAAGCCCACTATTTATAGAGGGGGGGAGCCGCAGGTGTACCTGCGGCTGACCGGGGTGCCCCGAGCTCTACGGGTCCTGCCATCTCGAAGTACGTGCACGCGTGCAACGTGATGTCCGCTCGAACTTTCAGAACTTCAATTCGGGCATCCGATCGAGGTGTATAAAACCTTTTATGGCATGTTGTTGTCGAGAGCTACACAATGACATGTGATTAGTGTGACAACCCGATATTTTCAATATAAATAAATAAGAAATTTTGCGAATAATTTTTTTTTATATATATTAAGGATGAGGATTTGTACAAGATTATGTGTATATGTATTTTTGTGGTAAGTAAAAATATATTTATTACCTAATTATTTACTAATGAATTTATTTTAGAATTTTTTATTATTATAAAGTATATACTTATAATAATTAAATTATGGTAGAAATGTTTTTAGTAATTATTTTCCATGAAAATATAATCATATATTATTTAAATAATATATGAAGTGATTTTTAGAATAATTATAATAATTATTTTATTATATGAATTTTAGTACAGTCTATTAACTTAATTATTTTACCTTAATTATTAAGGTTAAATAGGAAGAATAAATCAGATATGGAATCCAAACCCTAATTTTGGATTATTGTCAAGGTATGAGAATAATAATATAATATTAATTATATTTTAATTTTTCAGTGCTATGAATATGTACTGTATTTCCGTAGGTCAATTACGGGGTATTATGACCAAACCCTAGTAATAATGCTAAACCCTAAATTGAGATCCAAATTAGAGTGCAAGATTGTTTTATAAGTGTGTTATATAATTTATGTGGTGTATTAAATGTATTAATTAGGAGAACCCTAATTAAAATTCTAGAAACCCTAATTTTTAGAAAATCCTAATTATAATCTAGAAACCCTAAATAATTTTTGGAAATAAGGAACCCTAATTTGAAATTTAAATTAGAGTTCGAGAATGGTTGTAATTGTGTTAATGTGATTAATTAGCAAGTATTATAATCTCAATTGCTAATTTTGGAAACCCTAATGATAATTAGAAAACCTAATTATATTTTAGTAACTCTAATTACCAAAATTGTAAACCCTAATTGCTATTTTAGCAATGTTAATGATAATTATATGATATTAATCCCTGATGTTCCTATATATTGTAATTAGAAAATTAATCATAATTAGAAAATCCAAATTTCAAAATTTTAGAAACTAAAATTTATTTAATTTTTATTTTGTGTAAACCCTAGTCGGAAAATCCTTCATTTTGTGCTAAACCTTAGGGTTAACCAAGTTCAAATTTTGCCATTAAATGATTTATCAATTGACCATTTTGCCCCTAATTTATTATTTAGCTATATTAGTAGAGTTTGACAATAGGAAGAGTGGGTGAACCACTTTAACAACTCCACATGCTTTAATTGACAGCAAACAAGCCAGCAATCTGCCAATACATGCACCATGTAGGTCTATAAATAGGATTGAAGAGAGAGAAATTCATTTTTGTTACTTATATTTTGTCCAACACTCAAACTTTTTCTCTCAAGCCCCAAACCTCTGAATTTCAGTAGCATATCAGTCCCATAATCAAGCCCCACGTCCATCCCTAACAAATCAGAAGCATAGAAATCAAAATCGCTCAAGAAGGTATAAACCAACCCTAGAAAAATATGTCCATGATTCCATGTTTGATGTTATTTTTTTTGTGTTATATATGTTGTATGGAATCTAATTAAGTGATCTGGGTTAGTATTTGATAGATCCATAACATTTAAATACATGAAATTAGTGTTTTGAAAAATCTGGAAAAAAATTGTTTTGGTGGTCTGACAACAAATGTCAGACCATGTAGATCTCAGGATGTTAAGTTTTTTTGTTGTTTAAGTGTTTTATCTTGTTGTATGCTGTTAGATTTGTGTTCTGGAACTGGTATCATGACCAGATCATGCATATATTGCAAGCTATTGATGGTCAAATGTCGTTGACCGACCATGACCGGGTAGAATTCTGGGTAACCCAGAACGTATGAACAGCGTCTGACAATACATTGACGAGCCTTGATCTTACTTCTGTTTGCTGTTTTGTTGTTGTTGTTGTAATGAAATCATAATATGTTATGTGGACTACATATATATGGCCGTAAAACCACTTAATTGATAACCAGAAAAAATGTAGTGGATTGGTCAAACCAAGCAGAAGATCATGGGATCGGTTTTCTGGGCAACCCAGAAAACTGATGACCATGTCTTCTATTATGGTTTGACCGGACCGGATCTTATGATTTTTATGATGTTAAAGTGTATTTGTGTATGGATCGATTGTCGTACATGTTTTCTACAATCCAGAACTTTTAAATCACAAAAACATCATACGGATTTCAAGTTGTGGAAGTCCAAAAATGTAGGCTCGAACTGTTCTTCATTTCTGGGTAACAACAGCCTCTGGCAACACTTTTGGAGGCTCAGATCTCTTGGGTTATGCAATGTTTGGTTATTTTTGTTGTTGGATCTTGTAGTCGTACACTAGCACTACAAGCTCTGACTAATATCATGCTCAGAAACACAACACACATTAAGTTATATTTGGTCAAACCTGCCTACTCGGTCACTGCCATGCATTTTTTGGGTTTGGCCAAGAACATGAAGAACACCTATAGCGACAGTTTTGTCACTATAGGTGGCCTTTAGCGACAGACAGCTTATTATTTTCCGAAAATTAATTATTAAATGGAAAAAAATAGTTTTTAATTAATAAAAATACAAAATAAATTATTAAAAATTTTTTTAAATTCCGCAAATTAGTTTTTAATTATTTTAAATATATTTCATAAATATTTAATATTTTTGAAATATTAAAAAAATTTAATTTATTTAATATAATATTAAATAAATTATTTAGAAATGATTTTAATATTGGAAAAATCATTAAAAATTATATTATGATATAAGAAAATATTTTAAGTTATTTTTAATGACTTTTAATATTTTGTAATAAATTTCATTAATAAATTAATATTAATGATAATTAAGTTATTTACTAAATGAATTAAATAAATTAATTAAAAATGATTTTATTATATTAAAAAATTATTTTAAATAATAATAAGGTATTTAAAAATATTTTAAGTTATAAAATATAACTTTTAATATTTAATGATAAATTTCATTAATTAATTACTATTATTGATATTAAAGTTTTTTAATAATTTAGTTTAAAAATGATTTTAATAGTATAAAAATCATTTTAAATGAAAATAAAGTGTTTAAAAATATTTTAAGTTATAAAATATAACTTTTAATATTTAAAGAATAATTTCATTAATAAATTAATATTAATGATTATTAACTTATTATTAAAAATAGTAAATTTATTTAATAATTATATTAAATAAATAGTTTAAAAAATGATTTTATTAATTTAAAAATCATTTAAAAGGATATAAATGAATTAAAAATATTTTAAGCTATACTTAATGACTTTTAATATTTGGATAAATGAAACATTAATACCTTATTATTAATGGTAATTATTTAGAAATGATTTTTAAATGTTTTAAAAATCATTTAAGGGTAATATTAATACTTTAAAAATATTTTAAGTTATTATAAATAACTTTAATATTTTGGAAATGATTTCATTAATAGTTTAATACTAATTAAATATTAGTGATAATAGAATTGATTAGTATTTAAATCATTTTATGTGATTCCGATGTTTGAAAATTCATGATAAATTATAATAAATGTTTTAAAATTATATTAAGTCATTTAAAAATAATATGACTGATATTAAGTTACAGAAAAGAGTCTCAGACTCGATAAATACCCGATAAAGTTGTCGGTACATCGACATGTTTCAGAAATTGATCTGGACTTAGATATTTTGATTGTATAAGTGATTATTTGTGATTCAATTGTTGTTAAATCTATGTGCTAATGTGATTAGGTTATGTGCTGACTGCAATAAGCAGTGCTATATGTTATAATATGTTGTTCAAATCGAACGAACGATCTTATTAATGTTAGGTCATGAGATAAGCGATAGATCTTAATTACAAGTTGTAAGCAGTGCTTCAGGCAAGTATCTAACCTTTGTATTTTCTTTATGCAATGGATGTGAGTAAGAATGTTTCTAAACTATATTATTATGGTACAGATTATTAACCTTATATTATATAAGCTCCTTGAATATCAACATGTTAGTATATGGTAACTCAGATATATATATTCTGTTCGTTAATTTCTAGAAATGGTTAAACAAGTGTCCCCACTTGGATAATCATTGAATTTAATCACATGTCGATATACCTTTGTCAATTACCCGTATACATATATGTTGAATTGTAGATTATTGTTGACAAGATAAAACCTTTGATTTAGAACCCAGACATGTATGAACATCCCTACACGGGAAATTTTTTATGCGCTCCGGCGGACAAAGGATGAACGATAATATCGTTCTAGCAATGTAGTATTGATCAATGTAGGGCATAACGGGCTGATCACCCCCCGTGCTCGTAAGTTATGACGGTTTGCAGATGAATTTCTGTCTTACCCTATCGAAAATGAAAATAATGTTCATGGCATGTCACCATAACCCCAGTTATAGTCATTATGTAGTTTCAAAAATTTGAAAGAGAGTTGTTATGTTATTATTATCGGTTCAGAATACTTCACAACTATTGACTGGTTGTAGAAGAATAGTACAAAGAAAAAATTTAAAGCCTTTCAGCTTATATATATATATATATATATATATATATATATATATATATATATATAATTGCTATTACTTACTGGGCACTCAAATGCTCGTTCTTGCTTAAATTTAAATGTTTTCAGCTAAGTGCGAACGACCAGAGAGCTCTGCTAAGAACAAAGGAAAAGGGAAGGTTGCTGAATGAACGAATTACTATCTTGTGTAATAGTTGATATTAATATTAAGACAGTTATGATATATATTATCTATCATGGATTGTAATGAATGTTTAAAGGTTACGTACTTGGGAGCTAGACTCTGATAATTATGCAAATTAGGTTTGACTTTTATATTATTGTTATTATTATTAGTATTATTCCGCTCATAGAAATGGTGTCGTGAAGAAACGAGTTCGGGTTTCAAGTACCCGAGTTTGGGGTCCTCACAGGTTGGTATCAGAGCTTAGGGGTTAAAAACCTTAGGTGGGCTAGACCTTAGGCTATAACCTTAGAACAGAGGGAAACGTTGAAAATACAAATAACTCATATACAGTTTAAAAAGAGATGAATTGACTAAATTCATCGTCAAACTAAATAAAAGATAACTTGTATAAAACTCTTATTTGTTGTGTGTATATACTATATGCTAATAAGGATAATTTATGTGTGTAGATGTCAGGTGAAAAAGGATTCGATTACCCTCGGATCGTAAAGAAGGAGCCAATATCGAAGCCGATAGCTGACATAGAGGCTCATAATGAAAATAACTCAGAAGATATGGTTATTGTGGAAAACATAGTACCAGATCCGGAGATGGTGGAGCTGACAGATAGCGATTCAGACACTAAAGTTGAAGCTGATCAAGCATCAACAGAGGTGCAAAATCTGAAGAACAAGGTTTCTTCTTTGGAAAGGTTGTGGGAGATAGAAAAGCTGTTGAATAGTCAGTTGCGTCAAGCGTTAATAGAAACAATGGAAGGACAAGATAAGCTTAAGATCCAAATTGGTCAGATGGGAGCCACAAGCAACACATCGTGTGCAGCTCCGGACAAGAAGGGGAAAAGAAAGATAGAAGACCATGACTTAGGAAAATTCAATAAGAAGAAATGGAAAAGAATATGTTATCTTTGCGGCTATGAGGGACATACTAATCTGTATTGTCCTGACTACAAAAAAGGAGCATGTTTTATCTGTGGGATAGAAGGTCATCAGGCGAAAAGTTGTCCAATGAAAAAGAATAATAAATAAGTAGTATAGGTTCTGTTGTGATGTAGGTGTGTTTAATATGTGTGCTTAGTATGTCTGTGTAATGTAATATTCTAAAACTTTTGTGTTGGTCAAGTCTGTTAATCCCGACTTTTGTAGTCACAAAGGGATGAATGATGTTTAAAGCATTATATGCTATGCTATGTAAATATTCGTTGAATGAATATGAATCTAAGTTTGAGAAATAAAACAAGTTTAGAATATTAAACTTAGTTGATAAGGTTTAGAATGTAAGTTAAATTATGATTTTATTTAATCAGATAATGCCGCCAAGACGTCGAACTCGCAACCAAAGGGCAGAAGAGTCTGTCAATAATGTTGAGGGACAACAACAAGTTGATCCAATGTAGCAATTTATAAACATGTTAGCTCAGGCTATGCAACAAGGATTTCCAGCCGCTGGAAACCAGCCGGACAACCGCTTAGCGAACTTCAAAGACTTTAAGGCTGTAGGACCACCGGAATTCAAAGGTACAACTGACCCTGTTGAAGCCCAAACTTGGGTCAAAGAGATTGAGAAGGCATTCGTGATAGCTAGGGTAGCTGAGGGGCAAAAGACCACTTTTGCCACCTACATGATGAAGGGTGATGCAAAATTCTGGTGGGAGGCGAATCAGGCAAGGGAAGGAGAAGGTGTAGTCAAATGGGATAGGTTTAAAATTTAATTTTTCAAAAACTATTTTTCACCAAGTATGCAGGCTAGGATGGAGGTGAAATTTTTAGAGTTGAAGCAGGAGAATATTACGGTGTCTGAATACGCCGCCAAATTCAATGAGTTAGCTAGGTTTGCCCCGCATCAAGTCGATACGGAGGCTAGGAAAGCGAGAAGGTTTGAGCTGGGATTGAAACCCTGGCTCTACAACAAAGTGGCGGTGTTGTAAATTCCTACATTTGCAGCACTCATGGAGAAAGCGATCATAGCTGAGGAGGGAAGTGAGGCCATGAGCCTTTACAATAAGGAGAGGAAGAATAAGGGTAAGACCGAAGGAGCTGGAAAAGTAGAAGTTAATAGTGGGAGCAGGAGTGGAGATAGCAAGGGGAAGGTGAGCAGTTTTGCAAGTGTACAAGTGAAACAGGAAGGTGTTAAGAAACAAATAGTGTAATGTAAGACATGTGGAAAAAATCACTCGGGGGAGTGTTTAAAAGGAAATTGTGTTTGCTATAAGTGTGGGCAGGAGGGCCATATCTCTCCCAACTGCCCCAATCCTAGGATGAATAGTGGATGTTTTATATGCGAATCGACAGAGCACAGGGTGAAAGATTGTCCGAAGAGGAGGGTGGAGACAGGAAGTGTGAACATGGGCACTGGCAGTGGGACGTTAGCAATCATGGAACCGACTTCGTCGAGCAAGCCGACTAAATCTACGGCAAGGGTCTACAACATGACAGTCCAAGACACGGCAGCAGCTGGCAATGCAACTCCAGGTATTATTCGTATGCCTTTTATTTTCTTATACATGATTTTCCTATATGTAGTAAATTATTTTATAAAGAAAGTTTGAGGAGGAATTTGAGTTCTTTTAGAAATCAAATATTTCTTTTTAAACAGAAAGACAAGCTTTATGTGAATAGTTAAAGATCAGTTCGATCAAAATTGATCGAGATCTACTTGCAATGATTATGTATGCTATGTGTCGTGTATGTATAGGTTTTAAAACGATGATTCCGGGGACGGAATCTTTATAAGGGAGGGTGAATGTGACAACCCGATATTTTCTATATAAATAAATAAGAAATTTTGCGAATAAATTTTTTTTTATATATATTAAGGATGAGGATTTGTACAAGATTATGTGTATATGTATTTTTGTGGTAAGTAAAAATATATTTATTACCTAATTATTTACAAATGAATTTATTTTAGAATTTTTGATTATTATAAAGTATATACTTATAATAATTAAATTATGGTAGAAATGTTTTTAGTAATTATTTTTCATGAAAATATAATCATATATTATTTAAATAATATATGAAGTGATTTTAGAATAATTATAATAATTATTTTATTATATGAATTTTAGTAAAAGGTATTAAGTTAATTATTTTACCTTAATTATTAAGGTTAAATAGGAAGAATAAATCAGATATGGAATTCAAACCCTAATTTTGGATTATTGTCAAGGTATGAGAATAATAATATAATATTAATTATATTTTAGTTTTTCAGTACTGTATTTCCGTAGGTTAATTACGGGGTATTATGACCAAACCCTAGTAATAATGCTAAATCCTAAATTGAGATCCAAATTAGAGTGCAAGATTGTTTTATAAGTGTGTTATATAATTTATGTGGTATATTAAATGTATTAATTAGGTGAACCCTAATTAAAATTCTAGAAACCCTAGTTTTTAGAAAACCCTAATTATAATCTAGAAACCCTAAATAATTTTTGGAAATAAGGAACCCTAATTTGAAATTTAAATTAGAGTTCGAGATTGGTTGTAATTGTGTTAATGTGATTAATTAGCAAGTATTATAATCTCAATTGCTAATTTTGGAAACCCTAATGATAATTAGAAAACCTAATTATATTTTAGTAACTCTAATTACCAAAATTGTAAGCCCTAATTGCTATTTTAGCAATATTAATGATAATTATATGATATTAATCCCTAACGTTCCTGTATAGTGTAATTAGAAAATCCAAATTTCAAAATTTTAGAAACTAAAATTTATTTAATTTTTATTTTGTGTAAACCCTAGTCAGAAAATCCTTCATTTTGTGCTGAACCTTAGGGTTAAACCCTAAGGGTTTGCCAAGTTCCAATTTTGCCATTAAATGATTTATCAATTGACTATTTTGCCCCTAGTTTATTATTTGGCTATATTAGTAGAGTTTGACAATAGGAAGAGTGGGTGAACCACTTTAACAACTCCACATGCTTTAATTGACAGCAAACAAGCCAGCAATCAGCCAATACATGCACCATGTATGTCTATAAATAGGATTGAAGAGAGAGAAATTTATTTTTGCTACTTACATTTTGTCCAACACTCAAACTTTTTCTCTCAAGCCCCAAACCTCTGAATTTCAGTAGCATATCAGTCCCATAATCAAGCCCCACATCCATCCCTAACAAATCAGAAGCATAGAAATCAAAATCGCTCAAGAAGGTATAAACCAACCCTAGAAAAATCTGTCCATGATTCCATGTTTGATGTTGTTTTTTTTTGTGTTACATATGTTGTATGGAGTCTAATTAAGTGATATGGGTTAGTATTTGATAGATCCATAACATTTAAATACACGAAATTAGTGTTTTGAAAATATGGAAAAAAATTATTTTGGTGGTCTGACAACAAATGTCACACCATGTAGATATGAGGATGTTAAGTTTTTTTGTTGTTTAAGTGATTTATCTTATTGTATGCTGTGAGATCTGTGTTCTGGAACTAGTATCATGACCAGATCATGCATATATTGCAAGCTATTGATGGTCAAATGTCGTTGACCGGCCATGACCGGATAGAATTCTGGGTAACCCAGAACGTATGAACAGCGTCTGACAATACATTGACGAGCCTTGATCTTACTTCTGTTTGTTGTTTTGTTGTTGTTGTTGTTGTAATGAAATCATAATATGTTATGTGGACTACATATATATGGCCGTAAACCACTTAATTGATAACCAGAAAAAATGTAGTGGATTGGTCAAACCAAGCAGAAGATCATGGGATCGGTTTTCTGGGCAACCCAGAAAACTGATGACCATGTCTTCTATTATGGTTTGACCGGACCGGATCTTATGATTTTTATGATGTTAAAGTGTATTTGTGTAATGGATCGATTGTCATACATGTTTTCTACAATCCAGAACTTTTAAATCACAAAAACATCATACGGATTTCAAGTTGTGGAAGCCCAAAAATGTAGGCTCGAACTGTTCTTCATTTCTGGGTAACCCAGAAATGAAGAACAGTCTCTGGCAACACTTTTGGAGGCTCAGATCTCTTGGGTTATGCAATGTTTGGTTATGTTTGTTGTTGGATCTTGTAGTCCTACACTAGCACTACAAGCTCTGACTAATATCATGCTCAGAAACACAACACACATTAAGTTATATTTTGTCAAACCTGCATACTCGGTCACTGCCATGCATTTTTTGGGTTTTGCCAAGAACATGAAGAACACCTATAGCGACAGGTTTGTCACTATAGGTGGCTTTTAGCGACAGACAGCTTATTATTTTCTGAAAATTAATTATTAAATAGAAAAAAATAGTTTTTAATTAATAAAAATACAAAATAAATTATTAAAAATTATTTTAAATTTCAAAAATTAGTTTTTAATTATTTTAAATATATTTCATAAATATTTAATATTTTTGAAATATTAAAAGTATTTAATTTATTTAATTATAATATTAAATAAATTATTTAGAAATGATTTTAATATTAGAAAAATCATTAAAAATTATATTATGATATAAGAAAATATTTTAAGTTATTTTTAATGACTTTTAATATTTTGTAATAAATTTCATTAATAAATTAATATTAATGTTAATTAAGTTATTTACTAAATGAATTAAATAAATTAATTAAAAATAATTTTATTATATTAAAAAAATTATTTTAAATAATAATAAGGTATTTAAAAATATTTTAAGTTATAAAATATAACTTTTAATATTTAATGATAAATTTCATTAATTAATTATTATTATTGATATTAAAGTTATTTAATAATTTAGTTTAAAAATGATTTTAATAGTATAAAAATCATTTTAAATAAAAATAAAGTGTTTAAAAATATTTTAAGTTATAAAATATAAATTTTATTATTTAAAGAATAATTTCATTAATAAATTAATATTAATGATTATTAACTTATTATTAAAAATAGTAAATTTATTTAATAATTATATTAAATAAATAGTGTAAAAAATGATTTTATTAATTTAAAAATCATTTAAAAGGATATAAATGAATTAAAAAATATTTTAAGTTATACTTAATGACTTTTAATATTTGGATAAATGAAACATTAATACCTTATTATTAATGGTAATTATTTAGAAATGATTTTAAATATTTTAAAAATCATTTAAGGGTAATATTAATACTTTAAAAATATTTTGAGTTATTATAAATAACTTTAAAATTTTGGAAATGATTTCATTAATAGTTTAATACTAATTAAATATTAATGATAATAGAATTGATTAGTATTTAAATCATTTTATGTGATTCCGATGTTTGAAAATTCATGATAAATTATAATAAATGTTTTAAAATTATATTAAGTCATTTAAAAATAATATGACTGATATTAACTTACAGAAAAGAGTCTCTGACTCGATAAATACCCGATAAAGTTGTCGGTACACCCACATATTTCAGAAATTGATCTGGACTTAGATATTTTGATTGTATAAGTGATTATTTGTGATTCAATGGTTGTTAAATCTATGTGCTAATGTGATTAGGTTATGTGCTGACTGCAATAAGCAGTGTTATGTGCTATAGTATGTTGTTCTAATCGAACGAACGATCTTATTAATGTTAGGTCGTGAGATAAGAGATAGATCTTAATTACAAGTTGTAAGCAGCGCTTCAGGCAAGTATCTAACCTTTGCATTTTCTTTATGCAATGGATGTGAGTAAGAATATTTCTAAACTATATTATTATGGTACAGATTAATAATCTTATATTATATAAGCTCCTTGAATATCAACATATTAGTATATGGTAACTCAGATATATATATATATTATGTTCGTTAATTTTTAGAAATGGTTAAACAAGTGTCCCCACTTGGATAATCATTGTATTTAATCACATGTTGATATACCTTTGTCAATTACCCGTATACATAGATGTTGAATTATAGATTATTGTTGACAAGATAAAACCTTTGATTTAGAACCCAGACAGGTATGAACATCCCTACACGGGAAAATTTTTATGCGCTCCGGCGGACAAAGAATGAACGATAATATCGTTCTAGCAATGTAGTATTGATCAATGCAGGGCATAACGGGCTGATCACCCCCCGTGCCCGTAAGTTATGACAGTTTGCAGATGAATTTCTGTCTTACCCTATCGAAAATAAAAACAATATTCATGGCATGTCACCATAACCCCAGTTATAGTCATTATGTAGTTTCAAAAATTTGAAAGAGAGTTGTTATGTTATTATTATCGGTTCAGAATACTTCACAACTATTGACTGGTTGTAGAAAAATAGTACAAAGAAAAAATTTAAAGCCTTGCAGCTTATATATATAATTGCTATTACTTGCTGGGCACTCAAATGCTCATTCTTGCTTAAATTTAAATGTTTTCAGCTAAGTGCGAACGACCAGAGAGCTCTGCTAAGAACAAAGGAAAAGGGAAGGTTGTTGAATGAACGAATTACTATCTTGTGTAATAGTTGATATTAATATTAAGACAGTTATGATATATATTATCTATCATGGGTTGTAATGAATGTTTAAAGGTTACGTACTTGGGAGCTAGACTCTGATAATTATGTAAATTAGGTTTGACTTTTATATTATTGTTATTATTATTAGTATTATTCCGCTCATAGAAATGGTATCGTGAAGAACCGAGTTCGGGTTTCAAGTACCCGAGTTTAGGGTCCTCATAATTAGAGGTTGTACGAAGTCAGGAAGATGGGACCATGCCCTTGGTCTTCCAGCTTCAAATTCTATCCGATGTACTATCTTGTGCAGTAGTCACTCGGGATTGGCGCTCTTTAGTTCTTGTAGGACATTGTTGTGTATATATGTATGTATGAATGTTAAGACGACGCAAAGTGGCATTGGGATGGCAAAATGACGGTTCTGCCCTTCACCGGGGTATCTCCAGCTTGAGCTGATTTAGCAGTCGTTATCTATAAGATTGGACTGTTGCAGGTGTTGACTGTCCTCAGTGTTGTTTCTGAGATGTGTCTGACTTCTTGGGGTTATCTCCGGACTTGGGAAATGAGTGCCTCAGGGCCATTGCCGAGTGTTTGAAGCTGATTACATGGGTTTGAAACAAGCATTTGTGAGGTTATCTCCAGAACTGCAACTGCAACTGTATGCCTCGGGGTTATCTCCGAGGTTGATGTTGTCTTTCCCGGTGTTGTTTTTCGGGACTGAGACTGAGTATCTCGGGGTTATCTCCGAGATGACACCGTCTTCTCTGGTGTGATTTCCGATATTTGAACTGCAGTCCTCGGGGTTATCTCCGAGGTTGAAATTAAAACTCCCGGTGTTGTTTCCGGGGTTGAGTTTGAAACTTTTGGTGGTATTTTCGGGACTGAGCTGGTTGTCTCGGGATTATCTCCGAGATGGTAATACAGAATATCACAGGGTTGTCTCTGGGATTGAATTGAGCTGTCTTCCAAGGTTATCTCTGAAAGACGATTCTGCCCTCCTACAATGTTAGTAACAGGTATGCAGAAAATTTCGTGTCTACATAAATTATTAAATAATTATAATGTCATTCTAATTTAATTTGAAAATTAAATTAGAGATTTATTAGTTTGTTGAATAAAACTATAGTTTATTATGGAAATTATAATTAGCAAATGTTAATTTAATTTATGAATTTAATTAAATTAGATGTGAAATATTAAAGGGGGGAGTTTTGGTGTACAAGCCAAACAAAGCCTTGTGGCTTTTGGTTAATGTAACAGCTGAAGGCTGTTTGTTTGATTAAACTGATAAACCACATTTATCAGTTTATAATACGCACACTGTATTTTATATGTGTACCTGTGTTCCACGACTTAGAGGGGGAAATAAAGAGAAAATTGAGAGAAAGATAGAGAGAAAATTGAGAAGTTAGAGAAGAAGATTCTTTGGAAAAGCTTGCTAATCATCTTTGCTAGTGTAAACAAGGGATTAAAGGTATAATCTATTCCTAATTCCAAGTTTTGGTTTTGCAATATCTATTCTCTGTTATTTGGATTTCTTGTTTGATTAATGTTTAAGATGTTGATTGTATGTGTATAATCAGATAAGTTATCAATTCTCAGTAATCGAATTCATGAAGCTTTGTTTTAAGTTGGAAATTCAAGTTTACAGTATTATATATCTATATATATATATATATATATATATATATATATATATATATATGAAAGTGGCCTATTTGAGACCAAAATTGATGTGCAATTCTTATTATAATCTATAAATTGGTTATGGATTGTGTTAAGATGTTAAGAAACGAAAACAATGCAATTGAAATGGTTTAATTTTGGTTAAGAAACGAAGTTTTGGTGATTGAAGTCGCTAAATGTGTTGAAATTGGAGAAAACAATAAAATCATGATTTTAGTCCTTTAAATTTGGTTGTTTTTGTTGTTAGAGGTGTAATGTGCATGCTTAGTAATGTTGTTAACAAATTTATAGCTTCTGGGTGTGTTAATTTCTGCTTAAATTGGGTTGTTTGAGGTTAAATTGTGAAGCAGGGTATGCAACTGCAGTTTCTGTCTGCGTACTAGCACAGCTGCACTGGTACCCAAGGCAGAAACACCGCAGCTACGCCTGCTGAGCATTCTGGGTTCGACCACCAGCGCAGCTGCGCCGGTGCCAGGGCTTGGGGCAGCGCAACTGCGCCCTATCCTGAGCAGAACAGTTTAATTTTTTTATTTCAATTCATAGCATACAATCGTAACCTAATCTTATGAACATAAAAAGATGTTAATCATATTATATGATTTAATAACAGATTATAGTGCATAGTAATACATAATATGAAGATTGTAAGTTATTACTTAATAAGTTGTATAACGATTGAAACTCGATGTTTGTAAGAGTTAGAGATAAGAATTGAATGCTAAAGCTTTACCTTGTATGTTAGTGACTTTTCATATCCGTCTTGTGTAGTTGACCAATATGGTTAGACCTTAAGTTAATGATTATAACTTAACTAAGATGGTGAATTGAACCTATAAGGTTAATGTTGGTATAACTAATCAATATTACGGTTCTAATGGTATATGTAGGGTCTTTGGCGAACGTGTGTTGTAGTTGTATAGCTTATGCACGAGGAAAGTTTCTAAACCTTATTCTTATGTTGAGCAAGTTTCGTGTCTCTATTTTGTTTACAACTATGCAAGTTCTTGAATCCTAATTCTTTTACATTGAGCAAGTTTCATATTGCTAACTCGATATCAATATGCAAGTTTCTTATCTTTAATTTCTTATTGAGCAAGTTTCTAACTTTTGTTTCTTGCTATTCAAAGCATTAATTGTTCAAGTTCATAGTCCCAAATGAGATTTTCTAACTCTTTTGGATGTAATACTTTGGATATACAATGTTTATTCGATTGTATATTGTTAACATTCAATCATTGATTTAAATATCGTTGTTCAATCTTATATTATCATGTTGAACCATCAAATGGCTAATAAACCTTTATTGATTTAGCTAGTCTATAGTTGATGAGTGTTCTAAAATTCTAGAACCATTGTTAAGCAAATCAAAACTAAACTTTCTTTAGTGTGGAAACCCTAAAGTCAAACTGAGATGAACAACCCTAATATTGGAGATTATGTACGCATTAGCGTTTAGATGTTTGTGCACAATACATGGTATTAAAGGTTGATTCCCCTAAGTACGAAAGAAAAGGTCCGTATAGTCTAATGACTGTTAAAGGTTGAGGTAAAAATACTCACTAACCTTGGGACATACATAGTTCATGGTCTTAAGACCCTCAGATATAAATCTCAAACTTGTTTCCTAATCTTGATTCGAAGAATGAGTTCTTAATTATTCAGTATTCATTGCTTACTCTAATGTCATTGCTATTGTCATCATTATATTAGTGAGCAATTATTTTCTCACTCTAGCAATTAACACTGCAGCTAAAATTGAGAAAGTTGAAGAGCCGCCTTCTAGCAAAGGCAAGGGCAAGATGTCCAAATGATGAAGACTTGTTTGGTTTTATTTAATAAGATCTATGTTGTGAAACTTATTTAATTATGTGATGTATTCCGCAGACTTAGGTAATAATTTAAGGTTAGATTACCTGGGATATATTTTGAGATGATGTAACCCTCTAATGAGAGGATTATTATTTAAATTTTTTAATTTATGTTTTTATCCTTGAATATGGGTAGTTAGACGTAATTGTTTTGGATAGTGAGCACCAAATCCTGTGGGAATGAAGTACCCAGATTTGGGGGTGCTAGGGAAGAGATACCTTAGGTACCTAGAGATGAGGAGCCCAGAGATGTCCATGTTGTTCTGGAGTAGTTGAGCCAGAGGGAACCTTCTCTATTGGTCATTGATGAAGGATAGGGGAATGAGCATGTGTCTGATCCTGAGGAGGAGGAGGAGGACTCTGAGGAGATTGAGGTGGAGGATGAGGTAGAGGATCGTGTGGAGTTTCAACTAAACTCCATATCAGCTGAGATGTGTGATGACTTGTATGACCGTAATATACAATTATAGGCTAAGCTTGAGGAATTGAAGGAGCTGGCTGATATGAATCAGGCTACTATAGAACAGAAGGATGTGGAGATCCAGGATCTCGACGCATGTCTTAGAAATGCAGAATGGAACCTAGTTCACACAGAGGGTCATCAAGAGGAGCTGTTGGCTGAGAATGAAAAGATGAAGACTGAAGTTGAGAAGCCAAAAGATGATTTAAAGGCTACTCAGCGTGAAGATCGTGCTGAAGACAAGGTTCAGACGAAGAAGGCTAAGATGAATGAAATGGATTATGCTTTTCATTCTATGATTAATAGGGCCCAAGACCGAGTCTTTTATTACCCAGCTCAATTTAACTTGCCATAGTACATGATGGATCATAGAACGATGTTTCGTATCATGAAGAATAGCATAGAGAAGCTTCTCGACGTCTAAATATGCCAAGATATGAAGAGTAATAAGTTATGTGATTAGATATGTGTTTAATAAATTTTAAATCCCATATATTGAGATAAATAATGGGGTAAGATGAGCATGTAATCCTAGAAACTTTTCAAGTTCAGAAAATTTGATGTTGATAGCAGAGATGATATCCTTACTATGTTTTGAAGGTTATGAATAAATAAAATGTTGAAGTTTATTGAAATGGTATGTGTTAAGCTTTAATCTTAGAATGTTTAAGTTAAACTTTAAATATTAAAGGAATTGAGTAGTGATCTAATAAGTGTGTATCTCAAATAGAAAAATGCCTCCTAAGAGAAGAAAACAACGCCAACAACCACCTCTTGAGGGGTCTACTAACAACAACAATAATGAGGCCAATGCTAACCTGGTTCAACAATTGGTGACCTTCTTAACATGAGCACTTGCGAATCAGCCGCAAGCTCAAGTCACGACTTTCAGGGACTTCAAAGCGGTTGGACCGCCAGAGTTTCAAAGGTTTATGAATCCAATTGAAGCCCAAACTTGGATCACGAAAATGGAGAAAGTTTTCGACGTTGTCAGGGTCAATGACGATCAGAAAACCTCCTTCACAACGTTTATGTTGAAGTCTGAAGCTAGTTATTGGTGGCAGACGAATAAAGTTCATGGGGGACAAGGAATAATAGCATATGATAGGCTCAAAGAAATTTTTTTTGAGATGTACTTTCCGACGAGTTCCCGGAACTAGATGGAAGTTCAATTCTCAGAACTAAAACAAGGAACCATGACTGTGCCAGAATATATAGCGAAGTTTAATGAGTTGGCAAGGTTTGCTCTATACCAAGTCAATAAAGATGAGCGTAAAGCGAAGAGGTTTGAATAAGGGTTGAAGCCCTTGCTATATAGTAAGGTTTCAATGTTTCATTTAAATACATTTACAACAGTATTGGAAAAGGCAATTATCATGGAAGGTGGAAGCGATGCCTTAACAAAGTATAATCAAGAACATAAGAAGAGGAAGAATGAAAATAAAAATAACGCCAGTGGAAGCAATAGTGGAGATAATAACCAGAAGAAGAAATGGAATGAAAATCCAAATGCGGGAGGACAGCAAGGAAGTCAGCAAAAAAAGAAGTTTGAAGCTTGTACTACTTAAGGGAAGAACCACACTGGTGTGTGTTTGAAGGGTAAGCGAGTGTGTTTTAATTGTATCCAGGTGGGTCACATTGCGATTAATTATTTTAGCCTGAAGAAGGGAGGAGCTTGTTTCACTTGAGGATGAAGACTTGTTTTGTGAAACTTATTTAATGATGTGATGTATTCTGCAGACTTATGTAATAATTTAAGGTTAGAGTACCTAGGATTTATTTTGAGATGATGTAACCCTTTAATGGGAGGATTATTATTTAAGTTGTTTAATTTATGTTTTTATCCTAGATTATGGGTAGTTAGATGTAGTTGTTTTGGATAGTTAACACCAAATTCTGTGGGAATGAAGTACCCGGATTTGGGGGTGTCACAAATATATTGTGAAGATGTTCCAATTCTAGAGGTAGAGCTACATTGTAAGCCACTTCACCTACTCTTCGCAACACCTCAAAGTGTCCAATAAACCTTGGGCTTATCTTTCCTTTATTACCAAATCAGATTTTCCCCTTCCAATGAGTAACTTTTAGGAAAACAAAATTTTCTACTTCAAATTCGCGATTGTTTTTGTGTTGATCAGCATACTTCTGCTGCCTATCTTGAGCAGCTACCAATCTTGCCTTGATGAGTTTGATAACCTTAGCGGTCTATTGTACCAGTTCTGGTGCTAACAGTTGACGTTCACCAACTTCATTCCAACACAGTGGAGTTCTGCACTTCCTGCTGTATAATGCTTTGTAAGGCGGCATGCCAATATTTGCATGCTAACTGTTGTTGTAGGCGAATTCTGCCAATGGTAAGTGATCATCCCAGTTCCCTTTGAAATACATGATGCATTCTCTAAGCATATCTTTTAATGTATGGATTGTTCGTTTGCTTTGGCCTTTTGTTTAAGGATGGTACGCCGTACGCATTCTCAATTGTGTTCCCATGCATTCTTATAGTCTTTTCCAAAAATTTGACGTGAATCTCGGATCTTTGTTTGACACAATTGACAGTGGCACTCCATGTATCGAAACGATCTACTTGACATACAACTTTGCCAACTGATCAAGATTGAATCTAATCTTTATTGGCAAAAAGTGTGCTGATTTCGTCAGTCTGTCCACTATCACTCAAATCGCATCGTACCCTTTTTGCGTAGTCGGAAGACCTACCACAAAATCCATTGTGATATGCTCCCACTTCCATTCTGATATATCCAATAGTTGAAGTAATCCGCTTGGTCTCTGATGCTCGACCTTAACTCTTTGATATGTCAGACATTTCGCAACACATTCTGC
The DNA here is from genome assembly GCA_016801055.1 of Panax notoginseng. Taxonomy (NCBI): domain Eukaryota; kingdom Viridiplantae; phylum Streptophyta; class Magnoliopsida; order Apiales; family Araliaceae; genus Panax; species Panax notoginseng. Next base: position 171,647,598 of record CM029016.1, read on the forward strand.
AAAATCTCTTTTCATATTTGGCCACCAAAAATTTCGTCGTAAATCCTGATACATCTTCGTACTCCCCGGGTGAATTGAATATTTTGAGTTATGAGCTTCAGTCAAAGTTTCGTAATTAATTTCAGGTACTGCTAGAACCCAAATTCTTCCTTCAACCCTTAGTAGTCCTTCGGCATCGGTCTTAAACTTCATCTGACTACCCTCGGACACTCTTTCCATGATTTTCTTGCACTCTTCATCTTGTAGTTGAGCGTTCTTCACTTTGTCCACTAAAGTTGCACCAGAAACCATCTAGAACAATCTCCCATCCGATTCTTTCGGAAGTTTGATTTCTAACTCTAGTTTTGACATTGCTGCAATGAGCTCCTCCTAGGCAGTTAACAACATCAACTTCTCCCGACCCTTTCTACTCAAGGCACCAGCAACCACATTTGCTTTACCCGAATGATAAAATATCTCATAACCATAATCTTTTATCAGTTCCAACCATCGCCTCTGACGCATGTTTTGATCCTTCTGTGTGAAAATATACTTCAGACTTTTATGGTCCGTATATATCTCATATTTCTCCCCATATAGATAATGTCTCCATATCTTCAGAGTGAATACCACCGCAGCCAATTCTAAATCATGAGTCGGGTATCCTTTCTCATAGTCCTTCAGTTGCCTTGATGCATACCCAATGACTTTGTCATTTTGCATGAGCACACAACCTAGTCCTGTATGTAATGCATCACTATACACCACAAAGTTTCATGTATTATTCAGTAATGACAACACAGGTGCCATGCTAAGCTTCTTTTTCAAGTCCTTGAAACTCTCTTCACACTCTTTCGTCTAAACAAATTTTACAGATTTCCTTGTCAAATTTGTCAACGGAGTGGCAATCTTGGAAAAGTCTTGAATAAATCGTCTATAGTAACCTGCCAATCCCAAGAAACTCCTTACCTCTGATGGTGTCCTTGGTTGTTCCCAATTTATTATAGCTTCGACCTTTGATGGATTCACCAAAATCCCATCTTTGTCAATTACATGCCCAAGAAATTGTACATGCTCTAGCAAGAATTCACACTCAAAGAATTTTGCGTACAACTTTTCTCTTCTTAGCATCTCCAATGTCAAACGTAAATATTCCACGTGTTCCTCTTTAGATTTGGAGTGCACCAGAATATCATCAATGAACACCACTATAAACTTATCTAAGAATGGTTTAAACACCCTGTTCATCAAACTTATGAATGTTGCAGGGGCATTGGTCAAACCAAAAGACATTACCAGAAACTCTCTGTGTCCATCCCGAGTTCTGAATGCCGTCTTAGGTACATCCTCCTTCCTTATCTTTAATTGATGATACCCACTTCTTAAATCTATCTTCGAGAATTACTTAGCCCCTTTCAGTTGATTAAACAAGTCATCTATTCTTGGCAATGGATACTTATTCTTAATAGTGACTTTGTTTAACTCTCTATAATCAATGTAAAGACGCATTGACTCATCCTTCTTCTTCACGAATAACACCGGCGCTCCCCACAGTGATACACTCGGCTGAATACATTTCTTGTCTATCAGCTCTTGCAGTTGTACCATAAATTCCTTCATCTCTACAGGAGTCATCCTGTACGGGGCCTTCAATATCGGAGCAGTCCCTGGTGTTAAATCGATAATGAACTCGATCTCTCTGTCAGGTGGAAGTCCTGACAAATCCTCCAAAAATACATCCACAAAATCCCTAAAAACTGGTATCTCTTCCAGTTTCACACCCTTCTTCTGAGTATCAACTTTGTAAGCTAAATATCCTACACAGCCTTGACTCAACAACTTCTTGGCTTGCATAATCGTTAGACATGTCGCTTGTCTAGGCGATTTGCTACCATAGCTACCTTTGATAGAGTCATAAGGTTTTATACTTTTCTTTTGGCAATCAATTATCACTCCATAATTGACTAGCCAATCCATCCCTCATATAACATCAAACTCTCCAAGTTTGATCGGAATTAAATCTATTGTCATAATATTTCTCTTAATGTTCACCCTACAATTCCTATATACGAATCTAAATGGAATCACCTCGATATTCGCAATTTCTATGTTTAAAGGGAAATTCAACTCTTCACTAGACAATCCTAACCCCTTAGCAAATTCATCAGATATAAACGAGCAAGTAGCACCCGAATCAAATAATAAATATGCATTTATATCGTTGATTGGGATAATACCTGACACAACATCTTTCGATTGCACCGCATCTTTCACCGTCATGTTGAAGGTTCTGGCTGTGGGTCTTCTTGATGGCGTTGGTCCAGTAATAGCCAATGTACCTCCACTACCACCTCCTTTGCTTCAAGTTGCACTTCCAGCTATCTTTTTAGGGCACTCGCGAGACAAATGATCATTTGACCCGCATATGTAACAAGCATTCTTCTTCGGCTGATGGCAATTCGGAGTAATATGACCCTCTTGGCCACAATTAAAGCACACTCGCTTACCCCTCAAGCATACGCCAGTGTGATTTCTCCCACATATAGCACATGCTTCAAATTTCCTTTTCTGCTAGCTACTCTTCTAACTTCCATTGCCAACACTCACATTCCACTTCCTCTTTGGGTTATTGTTTCCTCCACTACTACCACAATTTTTGCCTTCACTCTCACTCTTCTTCTTTCTTTGTTCCTGATTGTACTTCGTTACGGCATCGCTTCCACCTTCTCAAGCACCACTGCAAACATCTTCAATTGAAACATAGAGACTCTGTTGTACAACCAGGGCTTCAGTCCCTGTTCAAACCTTCTTGCCTTGCGCTCGTCTATGTTAACTTGATATGGCACAAACCTCGCCAACTCATTAAATTTTGCCACATATTTCGATACCGTCATTGTACCCTGCTTCAATTCTAGAAACTGAACCTCCATCTAATTCTTTGAACTCTCTGGGAAATAGGTCTCAAATTTGTTTTCCTTGATCCTATCCCAAGTCATCACCCCCTAACCTCCTCGGGTTTTATTTGCTTGCCACCAGTAACTGGCTTCTACTTTTAACATGAATGTCACAAAAGTAGTCTTCTGGTCCTTACCGACTCTAGCAACATCAAAAACTTTCTTTGTTTCCATGATCCAGGTCTGTGCCTCAATTGGATTCATGGACCTACAAAATTCTGGTAGTTCAACCACCTTGAAATCCTTAAAAGTCGCAGCTTGGTTTTGCGGTTGATTCTACAGCGCTCCCATCAGTAATGTCACCAACTGCTGAACTGGGTTAGCATCAGCGTTGTTGTTATTGGTAGACCCCTCAGGGGTTCTTTGTCTTGGTTGACGTCTTGGAGGTATTTTCTGTTAAGTACACTGATTAGATTTTTACTCAATCTTTTAAGTATTTTCTACTTAACTTGCACATCATAAAATATCATCACATAACACATAACATCTTGAATATATATTAACATTATATTCATTCATAGTCTTTTAAAACATAAAAATGATAGCAACCTTGCTATCTACATCACTTTCCCAAACTGATAAAGTTTCAGGATAACATCATCATATCCCATTGGTCACATAACACTTGGGATTTACATCTTATTTACTATTTAATCACACAACAATTACATTCTTTACTATGGTCTACTAAGTTGCAGCACAGCCTTACAGCATTCTTCCTTTATGATACGGAATATCGTTCTACGATCTAACATATACCATGGCAGCATTTCGAACTGAGTCAGATAGTTCATGACTCGCTCTTGAGCTCGGTTTATCACGGTGTTGAAAACACAATTCATCTCTTCCATCTTGATCTTATTTACTTGTACCTCTCCCTCTGCTACCTCTGCACGCTGAGAAGATTTCTCGTACGCGTCTTCAACTCTTGCTCTCTTGGCGGATTCTTCTTTCAAGTTGTCCTTCAGTTTCACAATCTCCTCCATCAGCTGCTCATTCTCCCCATCAGTGTGAACTAGCTTCCATTCCACATTGATGAGACGTTCATCAAGATCCCTGATCTCATCGTCCTTCTGTGTCATGGAAGTTTGGCATTTAGCTACTAGCTCCTCCAACTCCTCGACTCTATCCTGAAGCTCAATATTGCGTTCATATACCTCATCATACATATGAGCTGCGATAGAGTTTGGTGGTAACTCTTCCTCCTCCTCATCCTCATCCATCTGTGGCAGCTCCACGGGGTCGTCCTCATCCGTCTCTATCACATCCTCATCATCAGGTATACCCTCTTGCTCAACCTCCGGGGCATAACCAACCACTATGACCAACAGAGATGGCTCCCTTGGCACCAGTTGTTCCCAGACAATCTGAATATCTCGAGGCTCCTCCTTTCTAGGCATTTGAGGTCCCTCCTCCCTAGCCTGACTAGATTCTCCCATATTAGCCATTCTGACAACAAAAATTTTAAGTTTTTAATTATTAATCATCATTACTCGACACTCATGAGCACATAGGTTGCAACCACATAAGCACATAGAGTGTTTTATTATTTCTTCCTTAAAACTCGATAAGAGTTTATCATCACTATCTTTTCAATCTCCTATAAGGTTACTTCCTAGGGTTTTCCCCCACCTAAGGCTCATAACCTAAAGCTTTGATACCAACTTGTGACAATCTCAAATATGGGTACTTCATTCCCACTGGATTTGGTGTTCACTATCCAAACATTCATTTCTAACTACCCAAATATAATAAAATTTAAATAATAAATCTTCCCATTAAAGGGTTACATAACTTAAACCAATAAATCTCCCAGGTTATCTAGCCTTTAACATTCATCAAATGCAGAAAATTAAATAATTACATCACATAATTAAACCAAGTCTGAAAACATAAATGTCAGTAGATTTACAAGTCTTCAACACTTGTTCATCTTTCCTTTTCCTTTGCTAGTGGTTGGCTCATCAACCTTCTCAACTTTAGCTGCAATACTTGTATATATGCAAGAGTGAGTAAAACAAATGCTCACTTGAATGAATACAATGACTAGCTATGAATAAACTCATTTGAATTGAATAACATTTCTTAACATCGATAATCAATAACTGATACGGGAAATTATCTGAGGGTCACAAGACCATGAACTTTGTCTAAGGTTATAAGTATTTCTTTCAACTTAAACCTAAACAGTCATAAAACTGTAGGGACTCCCCGTACTTAGGGTGAACATCCCTTTGTACCATGTATTGTGCACACAAATCTAAACGCTTCCACGTAAATAATCCCATATAATAGGGTTGTTCATCTCAATTTTAACATACGAGTTCGCACCAAAGGAAGTTTGGTTTGGATATGTTTCAAGGGTAATTTAGGGTTCAACGAACATCAACTAAGGATTAGTTGAATCAATTAAGTTTAATATCATTTCAAGTGTTCGATAATAATATGATATGGAATAATCATGAATCATAGGTAAATCAACATTGTACATCGAAATCATGATTTATAAATAAACTAGAAAGCATAGGCACTGGATATTATAACAAACCATGCTTGAATAACAATAAGCTAAGACTATAATCTTGCTCAATAAAAGAATTGAATTAATGAACTTGCATAATTAATAACAAGTTAAGGAATAAAACTTGCTTAATGTATAAATAAGGTTTTCTTCGTACAAAATAAATAGGGTTCAAGAAACTTGTATAATAATAGACAAAATAAGATAATGAAATTGCTCTATGTGAATAATAAGGTTTAGGAACTTGCATAATTGTAAAAGTAGGGTTAGAAAACTTGTCTCGTGCGTAGGTTAAACAATCACTACTCACATTCACCACAAGTCCTACACATACCATATGTATTGACATCACTCATTAGTTACACTAATATTAACTTCATGGGTTTAGTTCCCACTTTTAGTATAGCTCACTAACTTAGTTTAAGTTTTGCTTATTACCACAAATCACATATTGCAAGACCGAAGTCTTGAATGAGCATCACATTCTAGCTCTTATACAACTTATCAACTTATCTTGCTATGTCAACCTCTAAACGTTAACAAGATGATATAACATCCTATTACATGTTCAACATGTTATAATACTCTTTAGGTTAGGTTAGACTAACACACAATAGACTGCACACAACTAAAACATCACAGACCATACTGCTACCCCCCCCGTCTGGGTGAGGGTTTTACACTATGAAAGGGCCCGCCGGGGCGGCATAATTGCACTAGTAACACCCGCCTGGGGTGGGAGTACCCGACGTCAGCTTCTGCAGTTCGCAAATTACACACAGCAGAAAGCCAATTTGGCTTACAAGTAACTTTCTAACAACCAATTTCACACATATAAAATACATAAACTTCACAGAAACATAACTTAAGGTTTTCAACATGTTTTTAACTATATAAACAATATAAACATCAAAATTACAACCTTTAATTTCACTATTTTTATTTTTTCTTCACCCTCTGACATATATAGCAAAATTCATCACTATGAATTTATTTTTCAACCAAAACAGTTAGTTTAACTCATAATGTTTTTATTTCTTCATATATTTTCACAATCAACCAACAATTACTAGTTTATTGCATGAATTGAACATAAATTTTAATTCTAAAATAAGACATATAATATATATATATATATATATATATATATATATATATATATATATATATATATATATATATATATATCATTGTAATCCAATTTCTTCAGTTTAGACATATTTCCATGAAATTGATTATTCTAACTCATGAATGAATTATATAAAACTATTTATAATCATCTATTAACACATACAACTCATACTTTCAACAATTATTCACAAAAATATCAATTACAAAGAATTTTTGATAAAACAAAACTTTAGAAGATAGGATTATACCTTTGCTTTTTTGTTTAGGTTGGCTAGAAGATGAAATTAACCTTTTCCCCCTTTCTTGGCTCTCAAAACCACCACACCTTTCTTCTTTCTTTTCTCTTTTCTCTCTGTTTTCTTTTGTTCTTTCTTTGCAAATAGCTAGGCCAAGTATAATATGTAAAAGAAACTGATAAAACATAATACGCAAACATATAAAATAAAAACTAACATAATAACTCTACTTAATATATCAATTATATTTTATTTTAAATTTAAAAGCCATAAGGCTTTGTTTGGCAAAACACTTTTGAAATAAAGACTTAACACTCCTTAAGCCTTGCTTGGAAAAACTGAATTAAAACTCCTTTAATTTATTTTAATAACTCATTTATAATATAGTTTATTGTCACACTGTGATAACCCGAGATTTCGAATAATCTGAATTTTAAGAATAAATGTTTTTATTTATTTAATATTAATATTGATTATCAATTTTGTGCCAAGTATCTGTGATACGAGTCTTGGGATGTGGTCAATTTGTGTATTGACTAAGAAATAAGAGTAGAGTTGTGCTTAACAGAGAATAAAAAGCCTAACCCTAAGTCCAGATAGGGATTCGATAGAAATTACGGTTATAATAAACATAAATGTGAGAACTGTGTACTATTGTATAGGAATTTTGATCAATGATTGATCGGGTAGGGTACCATATTAGTAAACCCTAACAAGGGATTAGAAACCCTAATCTCAGGAATTAAAAACCCTAACACTCAGTTAGGAACCCTAATCGAATGTCGGGAAACACTAATTTTAAATTTGAGAATCCTAAACCTTAATTAGGAAACCCTAATCCTAATTAATAAGCCCTAATGTGATTAGTACACTTTAATGTGATTATTAACCTTTGATATAATTAGAAAATCCTAATTATAATTTAAAATTTTTAATTTTCTATTTTAAAAACCCTAATTAGAAATTCCTAGAAATTTAAAATTGTAAAACCTTAGGGTTAAACCCTAAGGGTTAGATCAAAGGTCAAGACTGCCATTAAAATTACAAGGAGAAAGAATAAAATGCCCTTTTCACATTCTTTATTATATAACTTGTAAAAATTGCCAACAACTTTAGTTGCTCACCAACTTTGACTTTCAAAGTGACTAATATCTCAACAAATCAGCCTCTTATTGACAGCTATGCCAGCAAAATTCATTGCATCTAAGTATTATATAGATTAAAGAGAGAGAAAGTCCATAGGATTTGCTCATTTCCTATCTAGCTCTCAACAAACTCTCTCTCTCTCTCTCTCCAAACCTCCGAAAATCCAAAGTATTTCAGTCCCTAGAAAACTTTCTAACACATCCAAAGCAGTGTGGTAGAGCCTAGATCAAAGCATATTTAAGAGAAGGTATAAACCCTAAGTCCCCTTTTGATCTTGTATGCTAAGTTCAAGTTGGTGTTTATGTGTTTAGATGTTTGCTAGAGGATGTTTTATGATGATCTATGATGATCTATCATAGATCTATAGCATCAAAGTGCCTTAAAATGATGTATTTCAAAAACTGCCCAAGAACACTAATAGTGGTCTGACAAGTAAATGTCAGTGGCCCTAAATTCTTTTCTGTTTATGATTTTTGCTGTTTTAAGTTTTAAATCTGTAGTTTGTCATGAGGTCTTTGATCTGGAAGTGGAATCACAGCCATTCCATGTCCAGATTGTAAGTTATTCATGGTCAAAACCCGTTGACCGACCATGACCGGATGATTTCTGGGCCAGAAATCATATATCCGAGTCTGACATGATTTTCTAAGGCCTATATATGTCAGACTTTAGATGATATGATGTTGTGTTTGTAACCAGTTTGTAGCTTGTTAGATGGACTCGAGATCCATGTCTTTAGACCCCTTAAAACATCAATAGATAGAACGAAGTATTTGATCAAAGTAGCCCATTTCATCACGAAGACACTTTTCTGGAATTTCCAGAAATTGTATGAACATCGTTTCTGACCATGGTTGACCGGTCTGATTCTGGTGATTCGAATATTTTTGGACTGATCTGTTGTTATAGTTATGTTCTATGACATGAGTACTATATGTATGAACCAAGAAACCACTTAAGTGATGCCCAGAATTGGAAGAAAATCGAACCACAAAGTAGGTAGTCGAAGCTGTCTGGGTTTCTGGGTAACCCAGAAAGCCCAGAAAGCTTCTGACAACTACTTTGGGACATTATATCTTACTGTTATGTTGTTGTATGACCTAGATTGTTGGTGTTAATTGTAGTGTTACATAAACACTACAAGATCTGAGTCTTAGATTGGTCAGAACATGTATTAACAGAGAATCAAAGGCGATCAAAGTAGACCCCTTGAACACTGACTGTTAGTGTTCTTGAGCCCCAAGAACGCCTACAGCGACAGAAAGTGTTGCTATAGCCTATAGCCACGGTTTTATTAATTTTATTTTTTCTGATTTTCCAGAAATTTATTAAAAATAGAAAATAAATTCTGAAAATTACAAAAATAGTTTTAAAAATTATTTTCAGTTATGAAAAATAACTTTTGATAATTTGGGGTATTTTTCATTAATAATTATAATTATTTGAATAATAATGATATTTAATTTATTTAATTAGTACATTAAATAAATTATAGAAAATTGATTTTAATATTATAAAAATTATTTTAAATAAGAATAAAGTGTTTAAAAATATTTTGAGTTATAAAATGTAACTTTTAATATTTTTGGAGAATTTTTATAAATAATTTAATATTAATGATATTAGATTTATTTAATTTATTATATAAAATTAATGATGAAAAAAAGATTTATTGATTTAAAAATCATTTAAAAATGAGAAAAATGATTTAAAAATATTTAAAGCTATAATTAATGACTTTTAATATTTTGATGATAAATTCATTTATATTTAAATATTAATGGTGATGGTTTAAAAATGATTTTAATTATTTTAAAATTTATTTAAGTAGAATATTGATGATTTAAAAATATTTTGAGTTATTATTACTAACTTTAATATTTTGAGATGAATATCATTAATATTTTAATATTATTACATATTAATGATGATGGGATTAATCCATAATTAAATCATTTAAAAATGATTTCAGTGTTTAAAAAATTATTACAAAATATAATAATTATTAGAAAATTATTAAAAGCTTCCGAAAAATATTGTGAACGATATTTGACTTATCTAAAATAATATTGAAGCTTTGAGACCAAGTTTAATTGACAATAAGTGTGTTAATTGTCGAATAGGGTGACCATGACACCGAAAATAGACTAAAGTCCAACCAGACCGAACTAGTTAGACTTGATGAGTGTTTATATAGGTTATAAACACTAATGTGACTATGTGGTAATGTGTCTAGGAGAAGTATTGAATGTAAATTTCACTAATACATGTTATAAATTATTGTGATAATTGTGAGACCGATATTGTTGATTATAGATCTTACGAACACATATAAGTATATTGTGTAGCAGTAATCAAAGCGGAAGGCAAGTTTCCTTAACTCATCCTTGAGTTAATACTTTTTAAATATTATGGTGGTTAATTATTGTTTATTAGACCATGTCTAAGAATTTATTGTTGATTATTCGCAGTTAGTGCATGTTTATTAATTTAAATTGAATTAGTGATTCTGAGAATATTTTTTTAGAATAACTGTTGTTGGATATTCACATTCGTAGAAGCTATTATTGATTGCAAATAGTACAGTTAAATTCTGTCTATTGTTAAATCGTATTGAGATATGTCTTAGCTAGTTGTTATGGCTAGATGCACTTTTGTTGGAACTTGATAGGTTTGAGAAGAGAACTCAATTATTATTGGCAGATCGATGCCAATTATTTCGGCTAGATCGAGAAGTGATTAGATATTGAAATCATAATATTTCGTTGTTATAAGTCAAACTTTGATTATAAGACTGAGAAGAACAATCTTTTATATAAAGGGAACATTTTTGGTCGTATATTCGGCCGTTGCGCGCGTGTAAGTATTATGCATAATATAAGGTACAAGGAGTTGGCCGCTCTAAGTACTTGCTGAGGGGTATAATTTAATCTATATGATTATCTGATACACCTCGGTATATCAAAGTAAATCTTTGATAGTTACTCGAGAAGAGAAGTGCAAGATCCAATGGATCGCTCAGCATAAATCTGGAAAACATTCCACTTTGTTATTGCATAGAATTGATTCTTAATTATTCATTAGAATATCGTATAAACTTTGAAAGTGTTGTACTCTTTCATTATCAGATTATTGTGTTGCATAGAATGCGAGAAGACTTGTTAATAATTAGTGATTTGTTTAGCTATTTCAAAGTTCCCGAACTTTGGTGTCATTCTATCAAAATAAATAGTTTGTTATTCTTGATTCTTATACATTCATTGTATGTCTTAACTTGCGGGGCAAATTTGTTACTCACCCTTACTAAATAAAATATTTTAGCTAGGAACGAAGAGACCAGTGGGGCTAAGAAGAACAAGGGCAAAGGTGTTTTGCTGGAATAGTATGATAAACATTATTATTATGTTGTATTTGTAAACCCTTTTTGTATATCTAAAGGGTATATTTGTAATGTTAAGGTTAGATAACCTAGGACGAATGTATTAACAATATCTGTTAATGGTATATGTATTGCTATTTATTAATGAATGGGTAGTTAGATGTTATTTATATTATGGATCGTGAGCACCAAACTCGGGGGTCAGGTAACCCGGATTTGGGGGCGTCACATGTTGGTATCAAAGCTATAGGTTATAAACCTTATGTGGGGGGAAAAATCCTAGGATTATAACCATAAGCGAGATAGAGAATACTCATTTAGAGTACTAAGTGAGGGATTACTGAAGTGCATCAATAGTGAGATATGTGGACACATAGTGTGAAAAGTTCGTACTGATGCAGTACTAACCAAGTTGTTTAAACTGATTATAAGATGTCAGGAGAAGATGAAATGAGTACGGAGATGCTAGCGGCTATTGCACCAATGCCAGTAGCTGAGGTGTTAATGCAAAGCGAGTCAGTTGAATAAGTGGTAAAAGATGAACCCATGGAGAATCTGGGGAGTGATCATGATGATTATCTCGAGATGTATCTGAGTGGTGATGAGGAGGCAGAGTCCGAAGAAGTTAAGGTGAAGAAAGAGAATAAGAACAAAGTAGGAGAAAAAGATCAAGAATCTGCAGAAGTTCAAGAACTCCAGAGTAAAGTGTTTCTCTTGGAGTAGTTGTGGAAGACAAAAAGGGAGTTACACTAGATTACCGAAGAACAAAACGAGTAGAAGGCGTAGGTGGATAGGATGAAGACTGAAGGTGGGGGATCGTTTGAAGGAACAATCAAGATGAATGGTAAGAATAAGAGAAAGAGGGACAACGACAGTGATAATTCTGAAAATTCAAACCCGAAGAAGAAGCAAGTTTGTAGCAAGTGTGGAAAGACTCACGTGGGAGAGTGTATGATGTGGAAGAACGTGTGCTTCAATTGTAAACATGAAGGACATATTTCCTTACATTGTCCTAAGTCGATTATGAGGAAGTATTTTTCATGTACGGGAGAATGGGTCACGGATTCAACAAGTGTCCCAGCAAGAAGAAGACTGGTGAAGGGAGTGAACGGTAGACAACTTAGATACAAGCGGTAGTATCTTTTGGTAGTAGGATGTGATATTAAAGATTGTAATATCGAGAACGATGTGTAAGCATATGTAAATATATATATATATATATATATATATATATATATATATATATATATATATCTGTGTGTGTGTGTTTGTGTGTGTGTGTGTGTTTGTATGAATGAAATCTTTATTTTCTATATGAATATAAGATTAAGATTAATTTGTGAGTTCTTAAAACTCATACTTGTGATAAGTTCATGACTAATATTTATATGAAATGTTCTGAACCCCTCAGTGAATGGATGCCAATGGTTTGACTATGATAAGTTCATACACTCATATAATTGTGGCAAATTCCTGAACTCATAAGTGTGGTAAGTTTGACGAACTGAAAATAGTTATGTATGAATGGAGAATTATAATTTTTTGTGTAAAGTTGGAGAATTGCAACTTTTTGTGTAAAGTTGTGTGGGTTAATCCTAAAATTTATTTAAAAAGGGATAGTAATATGTGTTTAGTGCTACATGTACTATGTGCTAATTGAATAAATATGTGAATATATGAGAAATTTTGTGTTAAATTCTTATTGTGTTGTTAGTAAGAATTTGTGTAGAGAACGAGAATTAATGTAAGATTTTTATTTAAATCAGATCATGCCGTCTAGACGACAGAATCGAAATCAAAGAGAAGAGCAGTCAGTGAATAATGAGGGAGGTCAAGCAGAGCTGATGCAAAACGTTTCAAATATGATAGCCGACGCTATAGGGAATAGAGCTCCAGCAGGAAGAGCAAGAGAATAACCAACCAACAGATTGGCAAATTTCAAGGACTTTAAAGCGGTAGGACCGCCAGAATTTAAGGGAACCACAGATCCCATTGAAGCCCAAACTTGGGTAAAGGAGATGGAGAAAGCATTCATTATTGTGAGAGTAGCGAAGGAGCAAAAGACAGCTTGTGCAACATACTTGATTAAGGGAGAAGCCAATTACTGGTGGAAGACTAATCAGGCGAGAGCTGGTACAACTGTGGTGACTTGGACAAGATTCAAGGAGTTGGTCTTTGAGAACTACTTTTTTCCGAGTATGCAAACTCAGATGGAAGTCAAATTTTTAGAACTGAAACAGGAGAACATGTCGGTATCAGAATACGCTGCTAAATTCAACGAGTTAGCAAGATTTACACCTCATCAGGTGGACATATAGACAAGAAAGGTGAGAAGATTTAAGAATGGACTAAAGCCAGGGATATTCAACAAGGTAGTAGTATTATAGATCAATACATTTGTGGCTTTAATGAAAAAAGCGTTAATTGCTGAACGAAGGAGCGAAGCCGCATCTCGATTTCATCAAGAGAAGAAGAAGAAGATAAATAATGGAGGAAGCAGTGGTGGTAGTAATCCGAACAAGAGAAAGTGGAGCGAGAATACCCAATCGAGTAACAAGACAAAAGAGAATAGGAAAGGGAGGGAGCCATGTGTCACTTGTGGAAAGAACCATCCAGGAGTCTGTCTGAAGAAAAAGGGAGTTTGCTATAACTACTGTCAAGAGGGACACATGTCGCCCAATTGTCCCATTCCGAAGAAGTTACAAGGTTTTTTTGTGTGTGGATCGACTGATCATCTAGTTCGAAACTGTCCGAAGAGAAATGTTGAGAAGGAAAGTGTCAACAAGGGACCCGGTAGCGGAACCTTGGCGATTCGAGGACCTGCACAGCCAGGAAGACCAACGGCCCATGCATTCAACATAACGGTGCAAGATGCAGCGGCTGCCCAGGAGGTGGCGACAGGTAACGATTTCGTTTAGAAATTTTATTACGCGAGAAATATGAGTTAGATATTGCTGTGAATTGTTTTCTTTCATAGATCCAAGTCACAGGTTAGAATATAAGACACAAACTAATATTGTGTTGATAAAAATAAATTGATGATACAACATTAAAAGATTGTAGAGAATAAGAAAGTGATGATTCCGAGGACGGAATCCTTATAAGGAGGGGAGAATGTGATAACCCGGGATTTCGAATAATCTGAATTTTATGAATAATTTTTTGATATATTTTATATTAATATTGATTATCAATTTTGTGCCGAGTATCTATGATACGAGTCTTGGGATGTGGTCAATTTGTGTATTGACTAAGAAAGAAGAGTAGAGTTATGCTTAGTAGAGAATAGAAACCCTAACCCTAAGTTCAAATAGGGATTTGATAGAAATTACAGTTATAGTAAACATAACTATGAGAACTGTGTACTTTTGTATAAGAATTTTGATCAATGATTGATCGGGTAGGGTACCATATTAGTAAACTCTAATAAGGGATTAGAAAGCATAATCTCGGGAATTAGAAACCCTAACGCTCAGTTACGAACCCTAATCGAATATCAGGAAACCCTAATTTTAAATTCGGAAATCCAAAACTCTAATCCTAATTAGTAAGCCCTAATGTGATTAGTACACTTTAATGTGATTAGTAACCTTTAATATAATTAGGAAACCTTAATTATAATTTAGAAATTTTAATTTTCTATTTTAAAAACACTAAATAGAAAATCCTAGAAATTTAAAGTTGTAAAACGTAACGGTTAGAACCTTAGGGTTAAACCCTAAGGGTTGGATTAAAGGTCAAGAATGCCATTAAAATTACAAGGAGAAAGACCAAAATGCCCTTTTCACATTCTTTATTATGTAACTTATAAAAATTGCCAACAACTTTAGTTGTTCACCAACTTTGACTTTCAAAGTGACTAATATCTAAGAAAATCAGCCTCTTATTGACAGCTATGCCAACAAAATTCATTGCATCTAAGTATTATATAGATTAAAGAGAGAGAAAGTCTATAGAATTTGCCCATTTCCTATCCAGCTCTCAACAAACTCTATCTCTCTCTCCAAACCTCAAAAAATCCCAAGTATTTCAGTCCCTATATAACTTTCTAACACATCCAAATCAGTGTGGTAGCGCCTAGATCAAAGCATATTCAAGAGAAGGTATAAACCCTAAATCCCCTTTTGATCTTGTATGCTAAGTTCAAGTTGGCGTTTATGTGTTTAGATGTTTACTAGAGGATGTTTTATGATGATCTATGATGATCTATCATAGATCTATAGCATCAAAGTGCATTAAAATGATGTTTTTCAAAAACTGCCCAATTAAGAACAATAATAGTGGTCTGACAAGCAAATGTCAAAGGCCCTAGATTCTTTTTCGTTTTATGATTTTTGTTATTTTAAGTTTTAAATTTGTAGTTTGTCATAAGGTCTGTGATCTAGAAGTGGAATCACAGCCATTCTATGTCCAGATTGTAAGTTATTCATGGTCAAAACCTGTTGACCGACCATGACCGGATGATTTTTGGGTAACCCATAAATCATATATCCAAGTCTGACATGATATTCTAAGGCCTATATCTGTCAGACTTTAGATGATATGATGTTGTGTTTGTAACCAGTTTGTAGCTTTATAGATGGACGCGAGATCCATGTCTTTGGACGCTTCAAAACATCAATAGATCGAACGGAGTGATTGATCAAAGTAACCCATTTCATCACGAAGTTACTTTTCTGGAATTTCCAGAAAGTGTATGAACATCGTTTCTGACCATGTTTGATCGGTCTGATTCTGGTGATGCGAATGTTTTTGGACTGATCTTTTGTTATAGTTATGCTCTATGACATGAGTACTATATGTATGAACCAAGAAACCACTTAAGTGATGACCAGAATTGAAGAAAATCGAACCACAAAGTAGGCAGTCGAAGCTATCTGGGTTTCTGGGTAACCCAGAAAGCCCAGAAAGCTTCTTACAGCTACTTTGGGACATTATATATTGTTGTTATGTTGTTGTATGACCTAGATTGTTGGTGTTAATCGTAGTGTTACATAAACACTACAAGATCTGAGTCTTATATTGGCCAGAACATGTATTAACAGATAATCAAAGGCCGTCAAAGTAGACCCCTTGAACACCGAATGTCAGTGTTCTTGAGCCCCAAGAACACCTACAGCGACAGAAAGTGTCGCTATAGCCTATAGCGACGGTTTTATTAATTTTATTTTTTCTGATTTTCCAGAAATTTATTAAAAATAGAAAATAAATTCTGAAAATTACAAAAATAGTTTTAAAATTATTTTCAGTTATGAAAAATAACTTTTGATAATTTGGGATATTTTTCATTAATAATTATAATTATTTGAATAATAATGATATTTAATTTATTTAATTAGTACATTAAATAAATTAGAGAAAAATGATTTTAATAATTATTTAAAATAAGAATAAAGTGTTTAAAAATATTTTGAGTTATAAAATGTAACTTTTAATATTTTTGGAGACTTTTCATTAATAATTTATTATTAATGATATTAGATTTATTTAATTTATTATATTAAATAAATGATGGAAAAAAGATTTATTGATTTAAAAATTATTTAAAAATAAGAAAAATGGTTTAAAAATATTTTAAGCTATACTTAATGACTTTTAATATTTTGATGATAAGTTCATTAATATTTAAATATAATGGTGATGGTTTAAAAATGATTTTAATTATTTTAAAATTTATTTAAGTAGAATATTGGTGATTTAAAAATATTTTAAGTTATTATTACTAAGTTTAATATTTTGAGATGAATATCATTAATATTTTAATATTATTAAATATTAATGATAATAGAATTAATCCGTAATTAAATCATTTAAAAATGATTTCAGTGTTTGAAAAATTATTATAAAATATAATAATTATTAGATAACTATTAAAAGCTTCCGAAAAATATTGTGAACGATATTTGACTTATCTAAAATAATATTGATGCTTTAAGACCAAGTTTAATTGATAATAAGTGTGTTAATTATCGAATAGGGTGACCAGGACAACGAGAATAGACTGAAGTTCAACCAGACCAAACTAGTTAGACTTGATGAGTGTTTATATAGGTTATAAACACTAATGTGACTATGTGGTAATGTGTCTAGGAGAAGTATTGACTGTAAATTTCTTTAATACGTGTTATAAATTATTATGCTAATTGTCAGGCCGATATTGTTGATTATAGGTCTTACGAATGCAGATAAGTATATTGTGTAGCAGTAATCAACGCGAAAGGCAAGTTTTCTTAACTCAACCTTGAGTTAATACTTTTTAAATATTATGGTGATTAATTACTGTTGATTAGACCACGTCTGAGAATTTATTGTTGATTATTCGCAGTTAGTGCATGTTTATTATTTCAAATTGAATTAGTGATTCTGAGAATATACTTGTAGAATAACTGTTGTTGGATATTCACATTCGTAGAAGCTATTATTGATTACAAATAGTACAGTTAAATTATGTCTGTTGTTAAATCGTATTGAGATATGTCTTAGCTAGTTGTTCTGGCTAGACGCACTTTTGTTGGAACTTGATAGGTTCGAGAAGAGAACTCAATTATTATTGACAGATTGATGCCAATTATTTTAGCTAGATCAAGAAGTGATTAGATATTGAAATCATAAGATTTCGTTGTTATAAGTCAAACTTTGATTATAAGACTGAGAAGAACAACCTTTTATACAAAGGGAACATTTTTGGTCGCATATTCGGTCGTTGCGCGCGTGTAAATATTATGCATAATATAGGATACAAGGAGTTGGTCGCTCTAAGTACTTGCTAAGGGGTATAATTTAATCTATATGGTTATTTGATACACCTGGATATATCAAAGTAAATCTTTGATAGTTACTCGGGAAGGGAAGTTTAAGATCCAACGGATCGCTCAACATAAATCTGAAAAATATTTCACTTTGTTATTGCTTAGAATTGATTCTTGATTTTTAATTAGAATATCGTAGAAACTTTGAAAGTGTTGTACTCTTTCATTAGCAAATTATTGTGTTACATAGAATGCGAGAAGACTTGTTAATAATTAGTGATTTGTTCAGCTATTTCAAAGTTCCCCGAACTTTGGTGTCATTCTATCAAAATAGATACTCTGTTATTCTTGATTCTTATACATTCATTGTATGTCTTAACTTGCGAAGTAAATTTGTTGCTTACTCTTGCTAAATAAAATATTTCAGCTAGGAACGAAGAGACCAACAGGGCTAAGAAGAACAAGGGCAAAGGTGTTTAGCTGGAATAGTATGATAAACATTATTATTATGTTTTATTTGTAAACCCTTTTTGTATATCTAAAGGGTATGTTTGTAATGTTAAGGTTAGATAACCTGGGACGAATGTATTAACAATATCTGTTAATGTTATATGTATTGTTATTTATAAATGAATGTGTAGTTAGATGTTATTTATATTGTGGATCGTGAGCACCAAACTCGGGGATCAGGTAACCCGGATTTGGGGGCATCACAAACACTTTATTCAATTAAATTTCCATATTCAAATTAAATTAAAGCAAATAACAACTTATTAAATCAATTTGCCACATAATTCAATACAAAAAAATTATAATTTTTATTATAATATTATTGAATAAATTAATACATCACTTTAATTACTAAATTAAATTAAAATAACATTATAACAATTCATTTGATCCTTATCAACTCTTTAATTAAATTAAATTAAAATATTATCTCATAATAATTAATTCACCACTCTTTTATTTTAATTAACTTCAAAATACCAAATTACCAGTTATCAACTTAATTAACATATTACCTTAATTAAGTTAATTCCCAACAACTCATTAATTATTTATTTAACTAATAACAAATCAAATTAAACAAATATTTATTTAACAATAAACACATCAATTAAAATATTTATTTAATTCAATAAATATTTGAAATTACAATTAAAAAATTTGGATTGTTACAGAGGCAATCTTGTTGGTGGTTGATTACTGGACTCAAGAGGATACTAATCCTGCGAGGCTTAGGAGAGACCTAGGAAATGCGACACTCAGATCCGCTCCAATTGAAAGATCGGATTAACTTCCCATCTAGTAGATTGCGATGATCTAGGAACCTTCATGCTTAAAAGCCCGTGAGAGTAACCTTAAGATAGGTCAGTCTCTGATAAACAAAACGCAAAGCGAAGTCTCTACATGCCTTCCTTGTAACGCACCCATATCTATACTCCCACGGTATCCGATATGGTGCTTACTACAAGTCAATATATATAATACATTCAAATCTATATGCCCATGGTATCTGATTATATGTTTATATCTAATTGAGTGACTATACAATTTATAACCAGATGCAATTCCCATAAATCTAAGATTCACATTATTCCATAACAGATAACAATTCCCAGGAGAACTATTGATGTGTTTGAATACCCTAACTTAGATGTATGAACTATATCTGTGAATAGTATCTATCTATTCGAAATTCAGAGTACTAGTAATTACATGAACAATCCATATTACTAATATCCTCACTCAGATGTATAGTCTATGTCATGCAAATTACACTGTCATATCGATAGTACCTATCTATTCGAAATCCAAAGTATCAACAACAACATGAACAGTCCATATTGTTAATACCCTCACTCAGATAAATAGTTCCCAAGGATCTCAAACTAGATTGGAAATTCTAATTACATCTATATATGTAAGAAAACACGGTTGCGGAAATAAAGATGTTATATATATATATATATATATATATATATATATATATATATATATATATATATATAATGTGACGCCCCCAAAATTAGGTATACATCACCCATCTTGGGTCGTCAGATACATAGTACAGAATACAAATACAACTGATTAATACATCTGTCGTGTACAATACGACAAAACATAAACTGTGAGTTTGAATACAAATATTATCTTCTAGAGAGTATTCATACTCAAAAGGAGTCCTCATTACATTTATTAACACACCATTACATAGAATAGTGAGGACTACTAACTAATACTATCATTCGGACCATCACTCCGTACCCCGACTTGTCCCAGCTACATTCTCATTTCCTGAAGAGAACAGTGAAAGAAAGGGTGAGCTCAACTAGCCCAGTAAGAAATATTATGACTAAGATAATGCAGAATAAATTTTCATTAGCCTTCAACAATGTTAAACTGATAAAATATAATAGACATCAAGTTTAACTGTAGCGGAACAAGCAATCCATTAAAAGAGTCAAGTAGAAAATAAACTCTACTATCTTTTATGATTTAAAAAGTTTTTCAACACTGTAATCGCTGGGACTCAGCTTAATAAAATAATCCACATCATCGAATCACCCCTGCACTACGGCCAAGGATATTCGTATATTCATTAATGGTCATGATCATGCCAACAACTGTCCATCAATGCACTACGGCCAATGAGGACTTTTACCACATCATTTGTAACATTACGGTCATGATTATACCGAATAATCCCTGGTCATAATCATACCAAGTCCATCTATGCACTACATGCCACAGATGACTTTTAACATTTTATAAACATGAGGATGATGACAATGATATAAGAATTCAATAAAACAAGTTCAAGAATTAATTTATCCAGGAATTAACAACGTCCAAATTGTCAACATGATACTGCATTGTGGAGTAAAATTCAAGAATGCTTAGAAGAATATTTTCTTGAAAAGATACTGGATGAAACGCAACTATCAAGGATATTCCACAAATTTCATGGAGTATAGAAGTCAAAACTTAACCAACTGAGTACAATAAAGAATGGAATAACAAAAGAAATCACCATGCATGCGATAGACCGCACAGACAGGTTATTCCAATAGAATAATAAATAATGGAACCAGGTCCGGCGTAAACGCACAGACAGGATATTTCGACAGAATAATAAATAATGGAACCAGGTCCGGTGTAAACGCACAGACAGGATATTCCGACAGAATAATAAATAATGGAACCAGGTCCGGTGTAAAACACACAGACAGGATATTCCAACAGAATAATAATAAAACGGAACCAGGTCCGGTGTAAAACACACAGACAGGATGTTCCAACAGAATAATAAACGGAACCAGGTCCGGTGTAAAACACACAGACAGGATGTTCCAACAGAATAATAGAAGAATGTCACCAAGTATAGGGTAGACCGCGTATACTGGTTATTCCAACAGAATAATAACAAATGGAATAACAGAAGTTCTCTTCATGAATATAAAAGAAATAATATTCCCTACCTTAAAAGAACTGGATATTGGAAAAGTGATGTAGCAGAATACTTTTATTCTCTCTCTCTTATTCTCTCTATACTTTCTCTCTCTATAGCTTGAATGAATTCGTGAAAAATAATGAAGCCCTAGGCCTCTATTTATAGAAAAACTGAGGGTGGCTCTTGGTCTTAACGAAGGGTCAAATGACTCTTGGTCTTAACGAAGGGTCAAATGACTCTTGGTAATATTGAAGGGACAACTACTATTGACGAAAGTAATTACTATTGACCAAGGTAAATACTATTGACGAAGGTAATTACTATTGACCAAGGTAAATACTATTGACGAAGGTAATTACTATTGACCAAGGTAAATACTATTGACGACGGTAATTACTATTGACGACGGTAATTACTATTGACGAAGAGACTCTTAGATGATGACATATGGCCCCCCATAAAATAACCAAACTTACCACAACGTCTCAATTATTGATTTAATAATATAACATATTATACAGATGATACTATGACAATAATTTAAGAGATATGATGCAGCAATTACTGTAGCAATAATTGAGTATAGCTGAGTGACTTCTCACGTAAGCATCAATAATCAATACCGTGTGCTACTATGCAACCACGCGTATTACTGTACTTTTACTACCGAGTAGTTCAACAGTTTTAACGATTTTAACGTAACACCTCAGCTGTTATTTTTATAGAAAGATAATTTTGTCGTTTTCTCAATCCGACAATAATTCCGTTGTGGGGTCCACCAATGATTGTGCCGTCGTACGAATATTCCCCGACAAAAAGAATATTCTCCGACCAAACGAATATTTTATAACAACTTGCTTACTTTGCAAAATTTATAAATATTACCCACAACTATAACATTATATCAAATTAACTCCATAATATTCAAAAATGATATTTATAGAAAATTCATCTTTATTTATAAAAATTGGGGTCTTACAACCTCCCCTTCTTATGAAATTTCGCCCTCGAAATTAGGGTACGTACCTGGTATGTCGAAGAGGTAAGGATACCTTGATTTCATTTCTGATTCTAACTCCCAAGTCATTTCCTCAACATCGTGGTTTCTCCACAAAACTTTGACTTGAGGTATAACCTTGGAGCGTAGAATATGTTCCTTCTTATCCAAGATTTGAACAGGAACTTCTTCATACGTCAAATCCTCCGCTATTTCGTCCGGTTCTAACTCAATAATGTGGTTCGGGTCTTCCACATATTTGCGTAACATGGATATGTGGAAAACGTTATGAACACGAGACATACTTGGCGGTAAAGCGAGTCTATAAGCCACAGTTCCTACTCGATCGAGGATTAAAAATGGACCGATGAATCGAGGATTTAGCTTTCCTCTCTTTCCAAATCTCGTAACTCCTTTCCATGGAGCAACACGTAAGAACACATGATCTCCTACATCAAATTCCACGTCCTTTCGATGAAGATCAGCATAACTCTTTTGTCGATCTTGTGAGGTTTTTATACGTTGTCGGATCGTTTGAATCTTTTCTGTAGTCATACGTACCAACTCCGGTCCCAACAACGTTGCTTCGCCCACCTCATCCCAGCATACTGGAGAACGACATTTTCTTCCATACAATGCTTCGAATGGAGCCATGCCAATACTTGCTTGATAACTGTTGTTGTAGGAAAACTCCACCAATGGTAAGAACTTGTCCCAACTTCCTTTGAAGTCAAAGACACAGAGTCTTAATAGATCTTCAAGAGTTTGAATAGTCCTCTCTGATTGTCCGTCCGTCTGAGGATGATATGCTGAACTAAATCGTAACTCCGTGCCCATAGCTTTTTGTAAACTAACCCAAAATCGTGAAGTGAATCTTGGGTCTCGATCAGAAATTATGGATACTGGCATACCATGCAGTCTTACAATCTCGTTTATGTACATACGAGCAAGACGTTCAAGTGTATAAGTTTCTCGTATCGGTAAGAAATGAGCAGACTTGGTCAATCTATCAACAATGACCCAAATCGCATCAATACCTTGAGAAACCCTAGGAAGACCGGTAACGAAATCCATGGTAATGTGCTCCCACTTCCATTCTGGAATTTCAAGTGGTTGCAATGGACCTTTTGGTACTTGATGCTCCGCTTTGACTCGTTGACAAGTTAGACACCTTGAGATAAACAACGCTATCTCTCTCTTCATATTGCTCCACCAAAATGTATGACGAAGATCATGATACATTTTGGTACTTCCAGGATGGATTGCAAACGGTGTGTTGTGCGCCTCCATCATGATTTCATACTTTAAATCAGGGTTGTTAGGAACACAAAGTCTGGAGTTGACTCGAAGTATTCCTTCTTCATCGATTCTTGCTTCCGGCATAACACCTTCTTGCACTTTCTTCCTCATACGCATCAGCTCCAGGTCTGTAGCTTGAGCAGCTTTAACTTTATCGATTAAAGTCGGTTCTACTCGTATATTCGCCATCATCACATGGGTCCCTGGAGTCTTCAACTCTATCTCCATCCTTTGCAAGTCACACAAAATGGGCCTTTGCGTTGTTAATATTGCACTTGTACCCGCATATGATCTTCTACTCAATGCGTCAGCTACCACGTTCGCTTTTCCAGGATGGTATTGAATGGTATGATCATAATCTTTCAACAGTTCAAGCCAACGTCGTTGTCGCATGTTGAGTTCCTTTTGAGTGAAGAAATATTTGAGGCTTTTATGATCCGTAAAGATCTCCACTTTCTCCCCATACAAGTAATGCCTCCAAATTTTAAGTGCAAAGACAACAGCTGCCAACTCTAGATCATGAGTAGGATAATTCCTCTCATATTCCTTGAGTTGTCTTGATGCATAGGCTATGACTTTTCCATGTTGCATGAGAACGCATCCCAACCCTTTGCTCGAAGCATCACTGTAGATGACAAATCCCTCCGAGCCAGATGGTATTGTTAGAACAGGTGCTGAAATGAGTCTCCTCTTGAGTTCTTGAAAACTCTGCTCACATTCTTCGCTCCAACCAAACTTTGTATCTTTCCGAGTCAGCTGAGTTAATGGAGTAGCGATTCGAGAAAATCCTTCCACGAATCTCCGATAATAACCAGCTAAACCAAGAAAGCTACGTACCTCGGTCACTGATTTAGGTTGCTCCCAGCTTTGAATAGCTTCAATCTTTGCCGGGTCAACCGATATTCCACGACTTGATACTACGTGCCCAAGGAATGCTACCTCCTCCAGCCAGAACTCGCATTTCTTCAACTTGGCATAAAGCTTGTATTCACGAAGCTTTTGGAGTACCAGCCTCAAGTGTTGCTCATGATCTTCACGGCTTTTGGAATAAATAAGGATGTCATCAATAAAGACGACCACAAAGTGATCCAAATATTCCTTGAATACCCTGTTCATCATATCCATGAAGGCAGCAGGAGCATTAGTCAATCCAAAGGACATGACTAGGAATTCATAATGCCCGTACCGAGTTCTAAAAGCCGTCTTTGGAATATCCTCAGTTCTAACCTTCAGCTGATGATATCCAGAACGAAGATCGATCTTTGAAAAGAATTGTGCTCCTTGCAACTGGTCAAACAGGTCATCAATACGTGGCAATGGGTACCTGTTTTTGATGGTGACATGATTCAACTCCCGATAATCAATACAAAGTCGCATACTTCCATCTTTCTTCTTCACGAATAGAACAGGAGCTCCCCAAGGAGAAGTACTAGGACGAATAAAGCCAATGTCTAACAATTCCTGCAGTTGGATCTTTAACTCCTGAAGTTCAATAGGAGCCATTCGATATGGGGCTTTGGAAATGGGTTTTGTACCGGGTTCAAGATCGATACAAAATTCAATTTCACGCTCTGGGGGTAGGCCAGGAAGTTCTTCGGGAAATACGTCAGGAAATTTATTAACAACAGAAATATCATTCAAAGCTGACGTATTTTTGTTTAGATCTGTGACATGAGCTAAGAAAGCTTGACATCCGTTTTTCAATAAACGAATAGTTTTATGGCTTGAGATGACAGCGATTGATTTTAATGGTTTGGTTGCTTGAATTCGCATAATAGGTCGATTAGGAATATGAAAGCTAACAACCTTACGAAAACAATCAATTTTTGCATAATGAGTAGTTAACCAATCAATCCCTAGAATCACGTCAAATGCAAGTATTTTTAATGAAATCAGATCGATAGGTAATGTGTGGGTACCAACTTGAACCAAACAAGACTTATAAACAGTGGAGGTAATGAAGGTTTCTCCCAACGGAGTTTCCACAGATAAGTCAAAGTCTAATTTCTCCGGAATCAAATTTAATCGATGAGCGCAAGTAGGAGAAATAAAAGAATGGGTTGAACCGGTATCAAATAAAGTATAAACTTCTTTAGAGTTTATAATAAGCTTACCCGTGATGACCTCATTCGGGTTCCTTGCTCTCTGGGAGTTCACAACAAACGCTCTCCCTTGCACAACCGGTTTTGACTTTTCTGGGACGGCTTTTGGTGCCTCCATCCTAGCTGAATTTGTCTTCGGTAAACGACAAAATCGGGCTAAATGACCTTCTCTTCCACAATTATAACATGCTTTGGACGGCATCGCGCAGTTTGGACTGATGTGCCCCTCCCCTCCGCATTTGAAACATATGATAGGTGGTCGTTCTCCTTCCTTAACGACAGGTGCTGGTGCTGACGTCTTTCCATCATTGTTGAATCTCCTCTTCTTGAAATGTCCATTCTTATTGTTTTGGCCCTGATTACCACCGAAGTGGTTACCATTTCTGGCCTGTTGATTCCCTCCACGCTTGTTGTCACCGCTTCGATGACTGCTCTCACTGGTATTATCATTTTGCCGGCTGCTCTCTTTTGGTTGCGTTGTCTCGTTATCGCGCTCCACCAACTGAGCCCTATTTACAACATCTGAATACAAACACAGTTTATGAGAAACAAGATGTTGACGTATCTCCGGCTTCAAACCTCTTAAAAACATCCGCGTCATTCTTTCTTCATTATCCACCAGGTGGGACGCAAACCGGGATAACTCCGCAAATTTTGCCTCGTACTGCGACACGGTCATATTATTCTGCTCCAATTTGATGAACTCCACCTCCTTCATGTGACGAATACTCTCGGGAAAGTATTTGTCGTTAAACAGCTCTTGGAACTTCTCCCAGGACATCTTCAGTGCGGCAGGTTGAGTACGCTTTATCGATTCCCACCAGTAATCTGCCTCTCCTCGCAACATAAAGGCGGCAAAGGGAACCTTTTGCTCCTCGGAGCAACCCAAGACATCAAATATCTTGGTGATCTGCTTTATCCATGTTTCAGCTACAAGTGGTTTGGGTTCTCCCTTAAACTCCGGTGGTCCCAGCTCCTTAAACTGTTTAGCGGTGACCGCCTGAGAGTTTCCAGTATTTCCACCTACGTTGTGGACAGGAGCCGCTTTCACCTGTTGTTGCATGAATTGCATAAAGCCTCTGAACATTTGATCATTCATCATTTGGTCAGTGTTGTTGTTTGCATGAGGATTGACACCTTCCTGATGCACATTATCCTGATTATTGATATGTGGTGAATCAACAGTCGTCTGTGCTCCATTGCTATTCTCAACGTTCTCAGATGCCATTTTCAGATACTGCCACAAAATAAAAATTAATTGATATGTCATATATTATCCTTATATTATGACCGACCAATTAAATACCATGCAAATAAACTTAGGTATGTCATACTAGCGAAGGAATTCCCCGTCTCTCCCCTCCTAGTTCTATTCTCACATCTTAGCCAGGGATCATATCCCTAAGCTCTGATACCAACTGTGACGCCCCCAAAATTAGGTATACATCACCCATCTTGGGTCGTCAGATACATAGTACAGAATACAAATACAACTGATTAATACATCTGTCGTGTACAATACGACAAAACATAAACTGTGAGTTTGAATACAAATATTATCTTCTAGAGAGTATTCATACTCAAAAGGAGTCCTCATTACATTTATTAACACACCATTACATAGAATAGTGAGGACTACTAACTAATACTATCATTCGGACCATCACTCCGTACCCCGACTTGTCCCAGCTACGTTCTCATTTCCTGAAGAGAACAGTGAAAGAAAGGGTGAGCTCAACTAGCCCAGTAAGAAATATTATGACTAAGATAATGCAGAATAAATTATCATTAGCCTTCAACAATGTTAAACTGATAAAATATAATAGACATCAAGTTTAACTGTAGCGGAACAAGCAATCCATTAAAAGAGTCAAGTAGAAAATAAACTCTACTATCTTTTATGATTTAAAAAGTTTTTCAACACTGTAATCGCTGGGACTCAGCTTAATAAAATAATCCACATCATCGAATCACCCCTGCACTACGGCCAAGGATATTCGTATATTCATTAATGGTCATGATCATGCCAACAACTGTCCATCAATGCACTACGGGCCAATGAGGACTTTTACCACATCATTTGTAACATTACGGTCATGATTATACCGAATAATCCCTGGTCATAATCATACCAAGTCCATCTATGCACTACATGCCACAGATGACTTTCAACATTTTATAAACATGAGGATGATGACAATGATATAAGAATTCAATAAAACAAGTTCAAGAATTAATTTATCCAGGAATTAACAACGTCCAAATTGTCAACATGATACTGCATTGTGGAGTAAAATTCAAGAATGCTTAGAAGAATATTTTCTTGAAAAGATACTGGATGAAACGCAACTATCAAGGATATTCCACAAATTTCATGGAGTATAGAAGTCAAAACTTAACCAACTGAGTACAATAAAGAATGGAATAACAAAAGAAATCACCATGCATGCGATAGACCGCACAGACAGGTTATTCCAATAGAATAATAAATAATGGAACCAGGTCCGGCGTAAACGCACAGACAGGATATTTCGACAGAATAATAAATAATGGAACCAGGTCCGGTGTAAACGCACAGACAGGATATTCCGACAGAATAATAAATAATGGAACCAGGTCCGGTGTAAAACACACAGACAGGATATTCCAACAGAATAATAATAAAACGGAACCAGGTCCGGTGTAAAACACACAGACAGGATGTTCCAACAGAATAATAAACGGAACCAGGTCCGGTGTAAAACACACAGACAGGATGTTCCAACAGAATAATAGAAGAATGTCACCAAGTATAGGGTAGACCGCGTATACTGGTTATTCCAACAGAATAATAACAAATGGAATAACAGAAGTTCTCTTCATGAATATAAAAGAAATAATATTCCCTACCTTAAAAGAACTGGATATTGGAAAAGTGATGTAGCAGAATACTTTTATTCTCTCTCTCTTATTCTCTCTATACTTTCTCTCTCTATAGCTTGAATGAATTCGTGAAAAATAATGAAGCCCTAGGCCTCTATTTATAGAAAAACTGAGGGTGGCTCTTGGTCTTAACGAAGGGTCAAATGACTCTTGGTCTTAACGAAGGGTCAAATGACTCTTGGTAATATTGAAGGGACAACTACTATTGACGAAAGTAATTACTATTGACCAAGGTAAATACTATTGACGAAGGTAATTACTATTGACCAAGGTAAATACTATTGACGAAGGTAATTACTATTGACCAAGGTAAATACTATTGACGACGGTAATTACTATTGACGACGGTAATTACTATTGACGAAGAGACTCTTAGATGATGACATATGGCCCCCCATAAAATAACCAAACTTACCACAACGTCTCAATTATTGATTTAATAATATAACATATTATACAGATGATACTATGACAATAATTTAAGAGATATGATGCAGCAATTACTGTAGCAATAATTGGGTATAGCTGAGTGACTTCTCACGTAAGCATCAATAATCAATACCGTGTGCTACTATGCAACCACGCGTATTACTGTACTTTTACTACCGAGTAGTTCAACAGTTTTAACGATTTTAACGTAGTACCTCAGCTGTTATTTTTATAGAAAGATAATTTTGTCGTTTTCTCAATCCGACAATAATTCCGTTGTGGGGTCCACCAATGATTGTGCCGTCGTACGAATATTCCCCGACAAAAAGAATATTCTCTGACCAAACGAATATTTTATAACAACTTGCTTACTTTGCAAAATTTATAAATATTACCCACAACTATAACATTATATCAAATTAACTCCATAATATTCAAAAATGATATTTATAGAAAATTCAACTTTATTTATAAAAATTGGGGTCTTACATATATATATATATATATATATATATATATATATATATAAAAGGTTCGATTACATGATTATTCATAAAGAATTTCTTATTACAAAGTATTATATTCAACTAGACAGTAATATAAACTAATCTAAGTAGGGACGCTTCCCTTTATTAACTCCAGAAGTGCTAGGGTTACCATCTAATACTGTAAAGGGAATAATTTGCAAGGGTGAGCTCTGACATGCTCAGCAGGTTTTATATTTATAACAATATATGATTTGAAGAAGTATAACAGTTCAAAACTCAACTGATCATTGCTCCCATTTTTGGAATTTCTATTTCAACCATTTCTGGACTTTTTATATCTAACAGTCACAAAGTCTTAGAATTTGTTTTTTAGATATGAGATAGGGGATCAGCCTATTCAATATCCTAAGAGTATACATCTCATCCGACTAGTGCTCACATGCACTCAACGTTAATATTTTAATTGGCCAAACATCGATCCCTTTTCGGGATACACAACTTCAGTATAGGATATCTTACCAAAGCAATTTGGCATGACACAATAGTTTATGCTCAATAAACAATATCATATGAATAAACAATTCATTTATGAGTTATGCTAAAGCTATAGCAATAACTTTGCAATAATTGGCAATTCAAATTTAGGTTTGGTATAACAGATCAATAGTAATTCAAGATAAGAATCTTGTTTAACAAATAAATAGGATTTGAGAAATTTGCAAAATAAATTATTCGAATTTAGTAAACTTGCGTAAAGTAATTGAATAAGTTAGAAGACTTATATAATGAAGAAATAAGGTTAAGGTTTAAGAAACTTGCCTGAGCGAAGATCAGTCAAGTAATACTACTCGATTCATTAATAAACACCTAAGATGTTCATTCATATAAATCTAACACATTAGTATTGATAATAATACTCAAATACATAAATTACATATGTTTGGGTTAAGTTTGATATAGTTTCGGTGTCCAAAGACCTTACCGCGTACTTAATAAGTGGATAACTCAACTAAATTTTATTTATAAGCTATATTATCTTTTTAGATAATTTAAATATCCTTTATAATAATTTCTGGAAGCTTATAATAATTTTTAAGTATTTATTTATCCCTTAAATGATTTTTAAATCATTTATTTCTATTTCTAAATAATTTAATATTTACTTATAATATTATAAAAACTTTGTTTACTATTTTTAAATAATTTATAATTATTTATTATGATTTTTATATCATAGATATTATTTTTAAATAATTATTTAATATATATAAAAAATTATTATAATTACTTTATTATTAAATTAATTATTAATAATATCCAAATAAATTAAAATATTTATTGAATTTATGTAAAAATATTAAAAGTTAATTATTATAACTTAAAATAATTTTTAAAATTATTTTTATAATTATTTATTAATTATTTCTAATTTTTATTAATTAATTTCTTAGAAAACATTTTTTGTATGTCGCTAAAGCCCTATAGGGACAAGAAGTGTCGCTATAGGTGTTCTTGCGTTTTTGGGAATCAGTTGGTCATGGCCAAGGGACCACTTTGACCTTGATCTAATTTGCTACTGTTGATGATTCTAGGTTTGGGCAAGTATAGATGTTATAGTACTCATACAGTAGTACAACACCAGACCAGTTTCATGCTTTAACCTACATATAACAAGAAGTTATAGAGGCTCAAAGTCACTGTCAGAGCTGTTCTTGAGTTTCTGGGTAACACAGAACAGTGGTCATGGTCGGTCAACGGTTTTGTAGCTTCTATATCTTTCAATCTTAGTGATATATTCGTGTTTTGTTTGTTATAATAGGTAGTCTAGGTACTTATATATATCCCTGATTTGGACAAACCATGATTCTAAGGTCTCGATCTATGATGGTCAAAGTATAGCCAAAGGTTGTTCTTCATGTTCATCAGTTTTCTGGGTAACCCAGAAAACTTGGTCATGCTCGATCAACGACTTTTGCCCATTAATTCCAGTAATCCTATGAATTGTTTAAGCAATTGAATGTCATAGATATTTCGTATGTATGTCAAGGTATTAATTCATTACAATAAGTTATTATAACATCAAACAGAAAGCGATTAAAAGGCTGGTCAAAGTAGCCGGTTCAACTTGTTCTTGAGTTTTCTGGGTAACCTAAAAAACAAACCTTCGTGATCAGTCAACCATTTTTGACCACCTATATCTTGCAATATATGGTTCAAATGAACCTGTTTTCTTTTCCAGATTAAAAAACTCATGTCATACTACAACTAGCATACAATTAAAAGACACACCTATTAACATACACAGATCTATAGGTTCTGACATTCGACTGTCAGACCTATTTTTCCAAAATTTCCAGATTTCTTAAAATACTAATTTGATGCATCTAGATGTTATAAAAACTTTTTCTATCAACTTAGCATACTTTCTAACATGTTATAACATATATCTAAACATCTAAACAACAATTTAAACGTTGCATCAAAGATCTAGCTACCAATTAGGGTTTGCACCTTTTCTTGCTTGATTTTCTATTTCTGGTTGTTGAATCTATTGTTGTTATCACCAGGGCTTGTATAAGCAGGTTATATGAGTGTATGGGCTTATAATTTTTGTGAGTTTTCACTGAGCTAGGGTTTCCTTTTATAGAATTTTCCAACTTGGCTTTTTGGTCATTTAATCACCTACTTGCCTCCTAAAAGATTTGATCTGTGACTATGGTGGTGCTTGGGAGTTTGGAAGCATGTCATGTGATGTCTTGAAACTTGTGTGGATGACTCTTAACCTACTTATGAGCTAGTTGACCAAATTAGTAGCCTAATTATGCCCTAATCCTCATTAATCTTGATTAGGATTTTGTTTTTTATGATTAGGGTTACTTAATTATGTTTATTAGTACCTAATTTAAGTTTAGCAATGATGATTAGGTGTTGGGATAACTTAATTAGGGTTTGGTCTAACTAATAAGGGTTAAGGTTTATAAATTAGGGTTAGGGTTTATAATCTAGGGTTAGGGTTTGTAATCTAGGGTTCCTAACTTAGATTTTCTATAAATCCTAACAAGCACGACAAAGTATTTTGTCAGTGTAAGCACGACAAACCAACTTGTCAAAACAAATATAACAAAAAGTCTGTTTTCGGGAGAAAATTTTTAAGCACGAGGTGTCAAGCACGTCATTTTTTGGACGAAAATTATTTGACATAATTTGTTAAACAGACTATATATTAACACAAAACACTTTCAAAATAGAGAGATTTTATTAATATAACTGAATTTACATATATGAGTCTTATTAGGGTATTGGGGTTTCACATTCCTTCTTTCAATACACGTCCTATATACATCTTATCAAATATTAAATTTTGTAAATGTTAATTCTTTCCGAAATTCGTTGTCAAATATCAAAAAATGTTATGCTATCCTATCATCAAAACAACTGATATCTGTTTTGTAGGAAAAAATTAAAAAAAAAACCTAAAAACTGACACATCGCATGAGCATGCATACTATTCGGGTTTATCAAGACTAAACTACATACTTTTATTGTAGGCAAGATTGGTCCCATTACCATATCCAAATCTAAGAAGGCGCAAAGCCTATCCACTAATACAGAGGAAAGTACCCAATCGGGGTCCGGTTTCGTGTCTAGGGAAGAATTCGAGGGACTCAGAAATCAAATAGCAGAACTAGATGTCTTCCTAAAAAAGCAGAGTGAAAATACATAGGGTCAACAAATACCCTCCCAACCAGAGTCCTCCGTACAAGGTGGTAACTAGGGTACTGACAAGAAAAAGGAAGCACAGATACTTGAACCTCGGTCTAATGAGAAAACCAACAAAACCCCTGAAATCACCAATCTCAAAGAAGATCGGGAAACTCGTGACATTAGAAGGAAAGTCCAACAAATGGAAGAAACCATCCGGCCTATCAAAGGGATTGGAGCATATGGGAGTGTTAACTACTTAGACCTCTGCATCTTTCTAGGGGCCCATTATCCAAACAAGTTCGAGATTTTAGAGTTTGCGAAATACGGTAGATTAGGATATCCTTACACTCATTTAAAAGTATTCTTTGAAGAACTTGGATCCTATGCAGATGATGAAAAGCTGAGAATGCAGTTGTTATAGAAAATTCTGACCGGAGAAGCAAGAACCCGGTACGCTTGACTGGAAAACTCCAAAATTCATAGCTGGGAAGAGCTAGCCCATGCCTTCCTAAATCAATACAACTTCCAGTCACAAATGGCTCCAAACAGATATCAAATTACCAAGGTTAAAAAGCAGAATAGTGAATCTTTCCGTGAATATGCCCAAAGATAGAGACATTATTGGGTAAAATCTAGTTACGCACAACATGCAAGTATACATGGTCAACATGTAATAAACGGATGAATAGAGTATCGTTCTCACAGAGAAAATAACTAAAATTTATTCTAACAACTACTAATTTTATATTACCTCAATTTTATTAAATAAATAATTAAGATTGTGAAATTTATGGAAACTACTAATTAAAGAAAAATTAACTAACTACCACAAGTTTTAATCAAGATTTGGAGAATTAAGCCTACAATTTCACTTGATGCTTCACTTAGAATGACACACTTTCTTTTAACTCAAATTAACTATCCTTGATTGTTAATTAAGAACATAACATTAGATATAACCATCTTTCAATGCATTATATTTGTAAGACCCCAAATTATTAATAAATGAAATTTAATTTCCTCTATTTATTATTCTGAAATAGTAAGGGTTGATTTGATTAATGTGGTTAGTTATTGGTAAAATGCGCAAATATTTTAAATAAGCAAGTGGTTATAAAATAGTCATTGTTGTCGGGGAATATTCGCTTGGTCGTTGAATATTCTTACTGTCGGAGAATATTCGTACGACGGCACAGTCTTTTGTGGGCCCCATAACGGAAAGCGATTGGATGAAGAAAACGACAAAAATAAGTTGTTTATAAATAACGGCGTAGTTGTTACCGTTAATACTGTTGGAATACCCGGTGGTTAAAACACGGTAATACGCATTGTTGCACAGTAGCACACGGTATTGCACCAATTATTGATTCTTACGTAAGAAGACACTACTCAATAATGGTTATAGTAATTACTGTTCAATATTTTATTTTATTGATTAAATAATTGCTACGTTGATATTTTATAATTGTCACTACGCAGTATTTTCTATTATCGGAGCAATAATTCATATTATCTGAATAATATTATTAGATAACATTATTGGAAATGTCTAGAAAGTTCTGTCTAAGGAGAGATTTGGTCATCTAATTGCGCGCCAGTAAGGAGAAATTCTTATTGGAAAGCCCCCTTTTTCCTGGGAACGGCCTGGTTGCCAGTACTGTGATTCTGTAATATTATTTGTGTATAATTAATTATTAATTTATATGATGAGAAAAATATTAATTTTATGTGGATATAGATGGAGAAAATTTTTAATGTGACAATTGTTGAAAATTAATATTTTATCTTTTTCTGATAAAATAATTCATATATATTGATGGTGATATTTTTACAATGAATGTGGGATATATGAGTATATGAGGAGGAAGAGTATTTTTGTGGCATTAAATGATTAACATATGTTTTGTGTGTTGGTGGACACAATTCTTGACCGAAAATTTATTATTGACTGTAAAATCGCCCGTTTGTGGATTTCGGTCAATTTCTGTTTGGAATTTAGAAAACCTTTCTTCTGCAAAGTTGTAGAGAATTGAATTTCCTATATAAATTCGTGAGATTTGAATTTTCTGATAAAAGGGCTATTTATTATGAATTATTGAAGTTCTGAAGTTCCGAAATAATTGATTTTTGAAAGTTTTATTTATTATTTTGAAGAAAAATGTTTTTTTGGCATTTAAATGGGCTAACATGTGATATAAATGAGCTGAGATCAAATGTCTAGAAGTGGGCTAAGAAAAAATTGATAAATATATTAATATTATATTAAATTTTCTACTTTGGTGTTCTAAGCATTTTCCTATAAATAGGGTGCTTAGGTTAGAATTGAAAATGACACCAGAAACACAAGTTTCTCTCTATTTCTCTCTCTATATCGAGCGTATTCTTGCGAGTATTTGATACTTTGAGTGTTGCTATACGGTGCAAGTTTCATTCAGCACTATATCTAGTATTCCAGTCAGAAATATCGTCTTTCCGAGGTAAGTGATGTTATTTCTTCTTAAATGATATTATTCTCTTCAATATCATTATGCCGAAGTATTGATCTGAACTTTTTATCAAATTTAGAACTTTTCATGTCGGGATTACTATTCATGAGTTACTATTCACGAGTTACTATTCACCGAAAAATGAAATTTTCTTCTTTTTGTACAAAATATCTATTCTGGATACTAGTTTTGATTGTATCTATGTTTTGATCATTCTTGAATTTTACTCCACTATGATTATTTATGAGGTATTTTTTAACATGGAATAGCTGAAATACGAATCCTTAATATTTATTATTTTGTTTCACTGGATTCGTTTTCTTTAAAATATTTTTCATCATCCTCAGTCCTAAATGATGATATAATTGAATATCTTTGGCTTGTAGTGCAAAGATTAAAGATTTCTGATGAATATCTTTGGCCCGTAGTGCAAATATGAACAGGTGTTTAGATGAACATGACCAACTGGTGAATATCTTTGGCCTGTAGTGCAAAGATGAATATTGATTGATGTTACAGGGATAAAATTCTGATGATGGACTTTTAAATTCATAGATAATAGTAGATTTCATTCTCTACGTAACTCTTCTATGAATTATTATTTTCCGCCGCGAATATGGATTTAAAACTTGTTGTCTATTGTATTCTATTAGATTTTTCCCTGTTGAAGACTAACGATAATTGGTTTTATATTATCTTAGTCATAATGTTCTTTACTGGGCTAGTTGAGCTCACCCTTTTCGTTGTTGTTCCATTTTCTTCTCAAGAGGCGAGAATGTAGCAAGTATTAGTCGGGGTATGGAATGAAGGTTCTAGGAAGTTGTTTTAGTAGTCCTCACCATTTTTTTTTTGTAAAATATTGTACCAATAATTGTAATGAGGACTTATTTGAGTGTGGATATTGTCTAGATGACAATATTTGTATTTACACTCACAGTTTTTATGTTGTATTAATAAAGTTGTAGTTGTTTCTGTACCATGTTATTGACTCAGAATGGGTGTTGTATACCTGTTTTGGGGGCGTCACAATATTCATATCAACTTAAATTCACAATTGATAGAATTAAGATGAACACCCTAATTAACTAACCCACTATATCTCTATGTGAATTATAATTAAAGAAGGTTTAAGCCCAAGTTCTTATTTGATTACATGTGAGGCATAAGTATATCTATATCCTAAGCATAAATTATGAATCCCATCTATATACAGAAATCACAATAACACGTTACTATGATTGGATCTAAACCTATATTCTGTCTCTTGAGTTCATATGGATTATCAACTAATTGGTGATCAGGTAATTAAATAATTAAGCATAAACCATAGTAGACAAATCTCGAAACAATCTCAATGAATTAATATAGAAGCATGTGTGACGCCACCAAAATAGGTATACACAACCAATTCTGAGTCGCCAAATACATGGTACAAAATTCAAATACAAACTTAATTATACAACTGTCGTGTAAAATACGACAATACATAAGCTGAGAGTTTAAACATGAATATTGTCTCGTAGACAATATCCAAACTCAAATGGAGTCCTCGTTACAATTATTATCACACTATTTTATAAAATAGTGAGGACTACTATAGCCACCATCTCAGACCATCACTCTGTTCCCCGACTAGTCCCAACTATATTCTCATTTTCTGAAGAGAACAATGAAAGCAAATGGTGAGCTCAACTAGCGCAGTAAAGAATATTATGAGTAAGATAATGCAGAATAAATTATCGTTAGCCTTCAACAGTGTTAAACTAATAGAATACAATAGATAACAAGTTTATCTACAACGGAACAAACAATCCATTAGAAGAGTCAAGTAGAGCATGATATCTACTATCTTCTATGATTTAAAAGTTTATCATCAATTTTATCACTGAGACTCAGCTCAATAAATAATTCACATCACTGAATTATCCATACACTACGGGCCAATGATATTCATTATTATCACATTCACGAATCATCCATGCACTATGGGCCAAGGATATTCGTATTATCACTAATGGTCATGATTATACTAATGCATAGTCATAATCATACCAATCAATAGTTCATCTATGCACTACGGGCCAAAGATGACTTTTATCACAATATAAGCATAAGAATGATGACAATGATATAAGCATCAATCAAACGAAATCAAGGATAAATATTAAAGATTTTTAATTCATCCAAAGTTTAAAAATATCCAAATTGTCAACATGACAACTGCTTTGTGGAGTAAAATTCAAGAATAGTATTCATGTATCAAAAATAATTTGGACAGAAAAAGAAATCAATTTTTTGGGTGAATAGTACCCAGGTGAATAGTACCCCGTGAATTATACTTCGTGAATAGTATCCCAGCATGAAAAGAATAAATTTTAACAAGAATGTTCAGAAAAATATCCTTGTGAAACGATACTAGATGAAGTATAAATTTCAAGGATATTCTACTAATTTTAAGGAGTATAGAAGCAATACTTAACAAAATGAGTGTAGAACTCAGAATCTGAAATGAAATAATATTACTTACATACTACAGAGTATAGAAGAAAATATTATTTCTTACGAATATTGAACAAAAATAATATCCATTACCTTAAAAGGAGAGTATTTCTGACTAGTAGGGCGAGGATATTATTGAAGAAAACTTATGCTATTTTCTACTCTCAAAGCTTCCTTAAACTCAAAAGAAATACGCTCAATGTTATAGAAGAAGAATTATCTGATTATGGTGTGATTTTCAATTCTAAACTAAACATCATATTTATAGGAGAATGGCATGGCACTATTTGAATTTTGAAAATCACAGGTGAACAGTGTAGGAATCACGGGCGCTCAACCGGTGAAAAACTTTTAAAATTTTTAATTTTACTATGATGCACTATGCTGCACTATGCACACACTATGCAGTACTATGTAACACTATACAGTACTATGCAAATAAAATATAATATATTAAATTTTATATTAAAAAAATTAAACTTATATATATATATATATATATATATATATATATATATATATATATATATATATATATATATATACTGTAAGAACCCGAATTTTCAAAAAATATTAAAATAAGAATTTAGTAAATAAAATTCTTAAGGAATTAGAAGGGTTCGAATAAGAATATATATATATATATATATATGTGATACGAGGTATGTAGTATTGTATTACATAGGGTAATATGAGTTATATAATAAGTGATGTTGTGTTTAATAAATATATATTATTATTATATATTTGTTGTTTATTGAAGAGGCGAGTTATTTGAAGTAAAGAAGATGGATAGAAATTTATCTATCAATATTAAATAATTTATTTGAAATTATTTTAATAAGTTGGTGACATTAAATATCTTTGATAATCACCAATTTCTTGAGTATGTACGAGTAAGTATCAAGTCTAAGGTGGTGCGACCATACCCTTTAATGGTGGATGTATAGGAGCTGGGCTAAACAATTCCTTCAGAGAGCGGAGGTATATACGAATTAGTAACCGATCTAACTCATTGAGAAAACAGTGTAAACGAGACAGAAACTAAATTATTGGTTGTTTGTGGGAAACCACTCAGTGGACTATATTGAATACTATTAAAGACTCGATGTGTGCTAGGTTTAGACTTGTATATATGTACGTTGTTGACGAGAGAAGAAAATAGATATATCTTTAGATAAATATTAGTTAGAGATTTATTGATTAATATTGAGAAATGGTTAAATGTATAGATTAAAGAAATTTTGTTGAGACAATCTATAGAAAGGAAAGAGAAATGATTATAGTGTATTTCTACTGAAGGATATTAAAATAAATTCTAGCATTCGATTATTTTAATAAAAGGGGAATATTATTTTGATATTACCTTATATAACTTTGTACGAGGTAATGTGTGTGAGTAAGTAATATGGTAAATATATTAAAACATATTTGCTATATTAGTTGATGGAAACAATTTATCATAATAGGAAATAAACTTATTTTCTATATATAGTGCGTACGTGTGTCGTGCATGTAAATATTTTAATAATAAATAGATATTATATTAAGAATAATATCTTGAAAAAATGAGTAAATCGTTTTATTATGATTAGTTCCTATATTTAGAGAAAACATGATAAAAACACCGTATGTTATGTTATGGCGAAATACATAATTTTGATTATAGTAATGTATTTCCAAGAGGGTTAAATTTAAAAGAAAACTAAGTTATTTTAATAAGTTGAGTTAGTATATTAGCGCGAATGTTATAAAGAATATTTTGATATTTCCATTCACGATATATTTATATATGTGAACCTTGTGATATAATAGTTCGAAGAATTTGAACATGTTATAAATAGCAATGTGGGAAATGAATACGTAATGAGAATAAGTAATAAGCTTAATGTAAGCTTGTGTGATATACCTAGTGTGGCAAAGTGATGGAATAAGAATTCATTAAATAATTTAATGAATGAATAATTGAAGGGCTTAATTTGTATGTGCAATGATTTTATATTATATAGTAGCTACATCTATATGATATGAAATGAAGTGTGACACTTTAATGGTAACTATATAATATAGGAAGTATTTGAATATATATGTATAAAGGCTTGTTTGTTAGCATTATGTACAAGTGAGATAATAAAATGTAACATGGTGCAATAGATCACTTCCATGACCATATTATAAGATGTAAAGTTAAGAATAATATTATTTTGTGAGATTATATTATTATAAGCTTGTGGACTATTAATTACTAAATTCACATAATTATGTCTTGTGTGGCATAACTAGGGAAGTTAAATCAAGGGGGGATTTAATGGGAAAATAAATGAGGAGTTATTAAATAATTGATATTAAATATCATTATAATAATTGAGTATATTTGAGATGATAAATTTTATGAAAAATGATGGGTTGAGAATATCTAACTATTTTATAATTCGCCCAATTAAAATATTATTGGGACTAACCCAAATGTACATAGATTGTATGATTATGGGTATATGTACCCCTAATTTATCATATGGTAATAACATTAAGTCATTAAAGGTAAGCTTGTAAGTCCAAAAGGAAGTAAACATAGATGTCTTAAATACCCATTTTGCTAAATGCTGAGAAACTAAGTTGGTTGTCCCATTTTATGAGTCTCATCTCATTTAACACGTGAATAGGCCAATGGCCTACTCCTCTATTGCTTAAGATGAGCCATGGATAGATAGGGTGATGATGAAGGGATGAAGGGAAGAATGGCTGGGGAAGGAGTTGGTAATCAACTCTTCATCATCCAATGGCTTCTTCTTCTTCCTCTTGGTTTAAATTGTTGGGCAAAATCATTGTATGGACAATGATTTCTCTATAAATGGGAACTCATCCTTCTCATTTCCATTTGCTGAGTTATTTTGGTAAGCTTCCTATTAAGAGTGAGTTGCCATTAGTGAGAGCAATCTGAGATTGGAAGGTTAAAGAGCAATAGTTAGCCAATCAAGCATTTAGAAGGTAATATCCCTCTCTATGTTCTTAAATTCATGTTTTTGTAAGGTTCTTAGAAAAGTGCTAAAATACATGTTTTGAGTCAAAAAGTTTATGGTAGAAGCATGATAGAATGTGTCAATTGATGCTAGACATCGTTAATATGGTTGAATACGAAATCAACGGAAATTAAACGAACCAATTTGGTTTAGAAACGAATTCGTAATAAATGAATTCGCTAAACTTTTCAAAACATGAATATTCGTATGAACATGAGTTTGGGATTAAGAATTAGGTTAGTTAGGGTTTTTGTAAAGTGTTATAATTCTAGTATGTTGTACTTCTATGAATTACGAATTTATAGAATCGAAAACGGACTAATTTGGATATGTATAACTTAAATTATGAAGGTTAGAAAGAAGTTTGGCTTGTTATTTCGTAGCAGGGAATGAAATTTTGAGTTTGCAGCAGCTAGGCCAGCCCCGGCGGGCTATTTTTAGGGCAAAACCCCTATAACTTTTACTAAAATGGCCATAACTTTTTCATACGAACTCCGATTGAGGAGATTCAAGATGATCCGGAAAGAGACCGAATAGACCTACAACTTTTGTGCTTTAAGTGTTTCAATTTGAGGTCATTATGAAGGGTCAAAATAATCATCTTTGTGACTGTTACGTAATCGAAGGCCATTGGAGGGCGTTGAGCGAGCACATATGTAAGTATAGTACTCCCGGCGATGGAATATGTTATTCTAAGTGATAAAACATAAATATGCATGATAATAGACATGTCATATAGCTACGATTTCTTTACTCATAATGGAATGCTTTAACATGAGTTTCTAAAAGAAAACTTAGAGTTTTTGAGAAACGGAAGTTGATGAATTTGGTGTCCTTTAAGTTCTGACCTTGGACCCTATGTAAGCATATCAATGGACATGAAATGTAGTTTTAAAGTTACCTTGCATATACTAGATTTATATAGTTTGGTTTAAAGTGTTTTGAAAGAAAAACTTGAAGTTTTTAAAATGAAACTTGACGAACTTTGTGTCTTTTAAGTTTCAATTTTGGGAACATGTGATTGTGGCCTAGTTATGTGCGCGGATAGACAAGGAATGTAATTTCAAGATATATTGCACAAAAAAGGTTGTCAAGCTCGGTTTAGTATGTATTTTAAAGAGAAATTTAAAAGTTTTAGAAACTAAGTTTAATAAGCATTGTATTACTTGTATTATGACCTTATAAGCAAGCATGATAGATTTGTCTATCCTTTTGAACATGAATGATATGTGCACTCAACTAGTCAAGCATGACATAAGTTATTTAGGCATGTTTTAAAACTATGAACTATGCTATGTCTATTTAAATGGGATAGATACATGTGAGCATACTATTGGAGGCTTATTAGTACCAATATATGGTTTAAAAGCTTATAACATCGAATCTTGTTAAAGAAAGTTGCTAAGCTTTATTGATTGAAATAAATCATTATGGAACTAAGTTGTTTGAATATGAACGACGTAGATCACGTATGTAAGACCCCAACTTTTATGAATAAAGATGAATTTTTCTATAAATATCATTTTGAAAAATTATGGTGTTCATTTGTTATAATATTAAAATTGTGGGTATTATATATAAATTTTGTAAAGTAAACAAGTTGTTATATAATATTCGATTGGTCGGGGAATATTCGTTTTAACAGGGAATATGCGTACGACGGCACAATCATTGGTGGACCCCACAACGTAATTATTGTCGAAATGAGAAAACGACAGAAATATCTTTTTATGAAAATAATGGCGGAAGTTTTACCATTAACTATTGAAATAACCGGTGTTAAAAGTACAGTAATACGCGTGGTTGCATAGTAGCATACGGTATTGATTATTGATGCTTATGTGAGAAGTCACTCAGTTATACTCAATTATTGCTACAGTACCCATTCCATTCTCCTATAAAAAGGATGCTTAGTTAGAATTGAAAATTACACCAGAATCAAAAAATTCTTCTTCTATAATATTGAGCGCATTTCTTTCGAGTTTTAGAAAGCTTTGAGTTTAGAAAATAGAGAAAGTTTTCTTCAAGAATATCCCCGCTATACCAGTTGGAATACTCTTCTTTTCAAGGTAAGGGATATTATTTTTTTTCAGTATTCATATGAAATAATATTTTCTTCCATACTCTGTAGTATGTAAGTAATATTATTTCGTTTCAGATTCTGAATTCTATACTCATTTTGTTAAAGTTTTGGCTTCTATACTCCATAACATTAGTAGAATATCCTTGATATTTGCGCTTCATCCAATATCTTTTCATGAAAATATTATTATGAGTATTCTTGATAAGTTTTAATTTTTTCATGTCGGAGTACTATTCACGGGGTTACTATTCCCAAAGTTACTATTCATGGGATACTATTCACCCGGTTACTATTCACCCGGGGTACTAGTCATGATAAAAATTGATTTCTTTTCGGTCCAAATCATTTTTGATACAATATTATTCTTGAATTTTACTCCACAAAGCAGTATCATGTTGACAATTTGGACATTATTGAATTCAGGATAAATTAAATTATAAATCTTTAAAAATTTATCATTTGCTTTCTTTTAATTGAATTCTTATATCATTGTCATCATCCTCATGCTTATATTGTTATGAAAGTCATCTTTAGTCGTAGTGCATAGATGGACTTAGTATGATTATGACCAGGGATTATTCGGTATAATCATGACCATAATGTTGCGAATGATGTGCTAAAAGTCATCATTGGCCCGTAGTGCATTGATGGACAGTTGTTGGCATGATCATAACCATCGGTGAAAAC
The DNA here is from genome assembly GCA_016801055.1 of Panax notoginseng. Classification (NCBI taxonomy): domain Eukaryota; kingdom Viridiplantae; phylum Streptophyta; class Magnoliopsida; order Apiales; family Araliaceae; genus Panax; species Panax notoginseng. The sequence goes on from CM029016.1 coordinate 171,691,867, forward strand.
ACGAATATCCTTGGCACGTAGTGCATGGATAATTTATGGGCGTGATACTAATGAATATCCTTGGTCGTAGTGCAAGGATGATATGGATTACTTATTAAGCTGAGTCTCAGCGATAAAATTGATGATAAATTCTTTTTAAATCTTAAAAGATATTAGATATCATGCTCTTCTAATGGATTGCTTATTCCGCTACAGTTAAACTTGATGTCTATTGTATTTTATCAGTTTAACACTGTCGAAGGCTAACGATAATTTATTCTGCATTATCTTAGTCATAATATTTCTTACTGGGCTAGTTGAGCTCACCCCTTTTCTTTCATTGTTCTCTTCAGGAAATGAGAATATAGCTGGGATTAGTCGGGAAACGGAGTGACGGTTCAGATGTTACATTAGTAGTCCTCATTATTCTGTGAAATAATGTGATAATAAATGTATTAAGGACTTATTTTGAGTTTGAATACAATCTAGAACACAATATTTGTATTAAAACTCACAACTCATGTTGTATATTTAAGTTTGTATTTGTATTCTGTACCATATATTTGGCGACTCGGAATAGGTGATGTATACCTATTTTGGGGGCGTCATAGTTGGTATCAAAGCTTAGGGATATGATCCCTGGCTGAGATGTGAGACAAGACCTAGGAGGGGAGAGACGGGGAATTCCTTCGCTAGTATGACCTACCTAAGTTTATTTGATATTTAAATGGGTCGGTCAGAGTATAGGAATAATATGTGACATATCAATTAACCCTTGCTTTGTGGCAGTGTTTGAAAATGACATCTGAATATGTTAAGAATAGCAATGGAGCACAGGAGACCGTTGAGTCACCACAGATCAATACCCAGGATAATGTGCAATAGGAAGACAATAATCCTCAGGTAAACAACAACACCGATCAAATGATGAACGATGGGATGTTCAGAGGCTTTATGCAATTCATGCAACATCAGGAGAGAGCGGCTCCTGTTCAAAATTCAGGTGGAAACACTGGCAACTCTCGGATGGTCACCGCTAAACAGTTCAAGGAGCTGGGACCGTAGAAGTTTATTGGAGAGCCAAAACCACTTAAGGCAGAGACGTGGATAAAGTAGATCACCAAGATGTTTGATGTCTTGGGATGCTCCGAGGAGCAAAAGGTTCCCTTTGCCACCTTTATATTGCGAGGAGGGGCAGATTACTGGTGGGAATCGGTAAAGCGTACTCAACCTGCCGCACTGAAGATGTCTTGAGAGAAGTTCCAATAACCATTCAATGACAAATACTTTCCCGAAAGTATTCGTCACATGAAGGAGGTAGAGTTCATCAAGCTGGTGCAGAATAATATGACCGTGTCACAGTACGAAACTAAGTTTACCGAGTTATCCCGGTTTGTGTCCCACTTGGTTGATAATGAGGAGAGAATGACGCGGATGTTTCTAAGAGGTTTGAAACCCGAGATACGTCAATACTTAATTTCTCACAAACTGTGTTTGTATTTAGATGTTGTAAATAGGGCTCAGTTATTGGAGCGCGATAACGAGTCAACCCAACCAAGAGAGAGCAGCCAGCAAAATGATAATACCAGTGGTAACTGTCATCAAAGCGGTGACAACAAACGTGGAGGAAATCAACATGCCAGAAATGGTAACCACTTCGGTGGTAATCATGGCCAAGACAATAAAAGTGGACATTTCAAGAAGAGGAGATTCAACAATGATGGAAAGACGTTAGCACCAACACACGTTGTTAAGGAAGGAGAACGACCACCTATCATATGCTTCAAATGCGAAGGGGAGGGACACATCAGTCCAAACTGTGCGCAGTAGTCCAAAACGTGTTACAATTGTGGAAGAGAAGGTCACCTAGCTCGATTTTGTCTTACAGGGATGCCAAGTCAAGTTGGGATGGAAGCACCAAAGGCCATCCGAGAAAAGTCAAAACCAGTAGTTCAAGAAAGAGCGTTTGTCGTGACCTCCCAAAAAGCAAGGAACCCGAACAAGGTCATCACGGGTAAGCTAATAATAAACTCTAGCGAAGTCTATACCTTATTTGATACCGGTTCTACCCACTCTTTTATTTCTCCTACTTGCGCTTAACGTTTAAATTTAACTCCGGAGAAATTAGACTTTGACTTATCTGTTGAAACTCTGTTGGGAGAAACCTTCATTACATCCACTGTTTATAAGTCTTGTTTGGTTTAAATCGGTACCCTCACATTACCTGTCGATCTTATTTTATTGAAAATACTTGCATTTGACGTAATTCTAGAGATTGATTATTTTCGTAAGGTTATTAACTTCCATATTCCTAACCAACCTATCATGCGAATTCAAGCAACCAAACCATTAAAATCAATCACTGTCATCTCAAGCCATAAAGCTATTCGTTTATTGAAAAATAGATGTCAAGCTTTCTTAACTCATGTCACAGATTTAAACAAAAATACGTCAGTTTTGAATGATATTTCTATTGTTAATAAATTTCCTGACGTATTCCCTGAAGAACTTCCTGGCCTACCCCCAGAGCGTGAAATTGAATTTTGTATCGACCTTGAACTCGGTACAAAACCCATTTCCAAAGCTCCATATTGAATGGCTCATATTGAACTTCACGAGTTAAAGACCCAACTGCAGGAATTGTTAGACATCGGTTTCATTCGTCCTAGTACGTCTTCTTGGGGTGCTCCTGTTCTAATTGTGAAGAAGAAAGAAGGGAGTATGCGACTTTGTATTGATTGTTGGGAGTTGAACCATGTCATTGTCAAAAATAGATACCCGTTGCCTCGCATTGATGACCTGTTTAACTAGTTACTAGGCGCCAAATTCTTTTCAAAGATTGATCTTCATTCTGAATATCACCAATTGAAGATTAAAACGGATGACATTCTAAAGACGGCTTTCAGAAATCGGTACGGGCATTATAAATTCCTAGATATGTCTTTTGGATTGACTAATGCTCTTGCTGCCTTCATGGATATGATGAACCGAGTATTCAAGGAGTATTTGGATCACTTTGTGGTCGTCTTTATTGATGACATCCTCACTTACTCCAAAAGCTGTAAAGATTATGAGCAACACTTGAGGTTGATACTACAAAAGCTTCGTGAAAACAAGTTGTATGCCAAGTTGAAGAAACGTGAGTTCTGGCTTGTGGAAGTAGCATTCCTTGGTCACGTAGTATCAAGTCATGGAATATCTATTGACCTGACAAAGATTGAAGCAATTCAAAGCTGGGAGCAACCTAAATCAGTGACCGAAGTATGTAGCTTTCTCGGCTTAGCAGGTTATTATCGAAGATTCGTAGAAGGGTTTTCTCGAATCGCTACTCCATTAACTCAGTTGACTCGAAAAGATATAAAATTCGGTTGGAGCGAGGAATGTGAGAAGAGTTTTTAAGAACTCAAGAGGAGACTTATTTCAGCAGCTGTTCTGACAATACCATCTGGCTCGGAGGGATTTGTCATCTACAGTGATGCTTCGGGAAAAGGGTTAGGATGTGTTCTCATGCAACATGGGAAAGTCATAGCCTATGCGTCTCAACAACTCAAAGAATATGAGAGGAATTATCCTACTCATGATCTAGAGTTGGCAATTATTGTCTTCGCACTTAAAATTTGGAGGCATTACCTGTATGCGGAGAAAGTGGAGATCTATACGGATCATAAAAGCCTCAAATATTTCTTCACTCTAAAGAAACTCAACATACGGCAATGACGTTGGCTCGAGCTATTGAAAGATTATGATCATACTATTCAATACCATATTGAAAAAGCAAACGTAGTAGCTGACGCATTGAGTAGAAGATCATATGCAGGTACGAGTGCGTTATTGTCAACGCAAAGGCCCATTTTGTACGACTTACAAAGGATGAAGATAGAGTTAATGACTCCAGGGACCCACGTGATGATGGCAAACATACGAGTAGAACCGACTTTAATCGATAAAGTTAAAGCTGCTCAAGCTACAGACCTGGAGCTAATGCGTATGAAGAAGAAAGTGCAAGAAGGTGCTATTCCAAAAGCAAGAATCGATGAAGAAGGAATACTTCGAGTCAACTCCAGACTTTGTGTTCCTAACGATTGTGACTTGAAGTATAAAATCATGATGGAGGCTCACAACACAGCATTTGCAATCCATCCTGGGAGTACCAAAATGTATCGTGATCTTCGACATATATTTTGGTGGAGCAATATGAAGAGAGAGATAATAGAGTTTATCTCAAGGTGTTTAACTTATCAACGTGTCAAGGCAGAGCATCAAGTGCCAAAAGGTCGATTACAACCACTTAAAATTTCAGAATGGAAGTAGGAGTACATTACCATGGATTTTGTTGCTGGTCTTCCCAAAGTTTCTCAAGACATAAATGCTATTTGGGTCATTGTTGATAGATTGACCAAGTCTGCTCATTTCTTACCAATACGAGAAACTTATACACTTGAATGTCTTGTGCGTATGTACATAAACGAGATTGTAAGATTGCATGGTATGCCAGTATCCATAGTTTCTGATCGAGACCCAAGATTCACTTCAAGATTTTGGGTTAGTTTGTAAAAAGTTATGGGTACGGATTTACGATTTAGTTCGGCATATCATCCTCAAACGGACGGACAGTCGGAGAGGACTATTCAAACTCTTGAAGATTTATTAAGACTCTGTGTCCTTGACTTCAAAGGAAGTTGGGACAAGTTCTTACCATTGGTGGAGTTTTCTTACAATAATAGTTATCAAGCAAGTATTGCATAGCTCCATTCGAGATGTTGTATGGACGTAAGTGTCGTTCTCCAGTATGCTGGGATGAGGTGGGTGAAGCAACGCTGTTAGGACCGGAGTTTGTACGTATGACTACGGAAAAGATTCAAACGATCTGACAACGTATAAAAACCTCACAAGATCGACAAAAGAGTTATGCTGATCTTCATCGAAAGGACTTGGAATTTGATATTGGAGATCATGTGTTGTTACGTGTTGCTCCATGGAAAGGAGTTACGAGATTTGGAAAGAGAGAAAAGCTCAATCCTCGATTCATTGGCCCATTTTTAATCGTCGATCGAGTATGAACTGTGGAATATAGACTCGCCTTACCGCCAAGTATGTCTCGTGTTCATAACATTTTTCACATATCTATGTTACGTAAATATGTGAAAGACCCGAACCACATTATTGAGTTAGAACAGGACGAAATAGCAGAAGATTTAACATATGAAGAGGTTTCTGTTAAAATCTTGGATAAGAAGGAACATATTTTGTGCTCCAAGGTTATACCTCAAGTCAAAATTTTATGGAGAAATCACGATGTTGAGGAAATGACCTGGGAGTTAAAATCTGAAATGAAATCAAGGTATCCTTACCTCTTCGTCATACCAGGTATGTACCCTAATTTCGAGGGCAAAATTTCATAAGAAGGGGAGGTTGTAAGACCCCAACTTTTATGAATAAAGATGAATTTTTCTATAAATATCATTTTTAAAAATTATGGTTTTCATTTGTTATAATATTAAAATTATAGGAAATATTTATAAATTTTACAAAGTAAGAAAGTTGTTATATAATATTCGATTGGTCGGGGAATATTCGTTTTAACGGGGAATATTCATACGACGACACAATCATTGGTGGACCCCACAACGTAATTATTGTCGGAATGAGAAAACGACAGAAATATCTTTTTATGAAAATAACGGCGGAAGTTTTATCGTTAACTGTTGAAATAAACAGTGTTAAAAGTACAATAATACGCGTGGTTGCATAGTAGAACACGGTATTGATTATTGATGCTTACGTGAGAAGTCACTCAGTTATACTCAATTATTACTATAGTAATTACTGCATCATATCTCTCATATTATTGATTCAATTATTGTCACAATATCATCTGCATAATATTTTATATTATTAAATCAATAATTGAGATGACAAAGTTATTATTATTTACAATATTAACGATGTCTAGAAGTTCTATCAATGAGAGATTTGGTCACCTAATTGCATGCCAATAAGGAAAAATCCTTATTGGAAAGCCCCCTTTTTCCTAGAAACGACCTGGTTGTTAAATATTGCGAATCATAATAATGATGATAAATGTTGTTAAAAATATTAAAATAATTTTTATGAAGTTTGGCGTATTATTTGGACCCCCATTTACCCATTTTTCAAAATAATCAGTAGAAAGTTATTGAGTGTATATTTATATATATAATATACGGTGGGGCCCACATGTGATGATGACATATGGTGGGGCCCACGGGTGGAGGATTTTTGAGGGGATGAAGCTAACAACTGATCACGGGTGGGAGTAAATTTCAAATAAACATGTGTATATATATATATATATATATATATATATATATATATTATTCTAGTTTTTGTTTGAATTAGATAATTTCATTGAAATTCAATCAACCAAATGTTGCGTATGATGTCCGTGAGTTTACGAATTATTTCGTCCGTGAAAAAAATTCTTAACAATACCCCTTCTATTCTCCCACAAATAGGATGCTTAGTTAGAATTCAAAATTACACCAGAATCAGAGAATTCTTTATCTATATTATTGAGCGTATTTCTTTCGAGTTTTAGAAAGTTTTGAGTTTAGAAAATAGTAAAAGTTTTCTTTAAAAATATCCCCACTATACCAGTTGGAATACTCTTCTTTCCAAGGTAAGGGATATTATTTTTGTTCAGTATTCATATGAAATAATATTTTTTTCCATACTCTGTAGTATGTAAGTAATATTATTTCATTTCAGATTCTGAATTCTATACTCATTTTGTTAAAGTTTTGGCTTTTATACTCCATAAAATTAGTAGAATATCCTTGATATTTGCGCTTCATCCAGTATCTTTTCATGAAAATATTATTATGAGCATTCTTGATAAGTTTTAACTTTTTCATGCCGGAGTACTATTCACGGGATTACTATTCCTGAAGTTACTATTCACGGGGTACTATTCACCCAGTTACTATTCATCCGGGGTACTAGTAATGATAAAAATTAATTTATTTTCGGTCCAAATCATTTTTGATACAATATTATTCTTAAATTTTACTCCATAAAGCAGTATGATGTTGACAATTTGGACATTATTGAATTCTGGATAAATTAAATTATAAATCTTTAAAAATTTATCATTTGCTTTCTTTTAATTGAATTCTTATATCATTGTCATCATCCTCATGCTTATATTATTATGAAAGTCATCTTTAGCCGTAGTACATAGATGGACTTGGTTTGATTATGACCAGGAATTATTCAGTATAATCATGACCGTAATGTTGCAAATGATGTAGTAAAAGTCCTCATTGGCCCATAGTGCATTGATGGACAGTTGTTGGCATGATCATGATCATCGGTGAAAACACGAATATATATCCTTAGCCCGTAGTGCATGGATAATTTGTGGTCGTGATACTAATGAATATCATTGACCGTAGTGCAGGGATGATGTGGATTATTTATTAAGCTGAGTCTTAGCGATAAAATTGATGATAAATTCTTTTAAATCTTAGAAGATAGTAGATATCATGCTCTTCTAATGGATTGCTTGTTCCGCTGCAGTTAAACTTGATGTCTATTGTATTTTATCAGTTTAACACTATTGAAGGCTAACGATAATTTATTCTGCATTATCTTAGTCATAATATTTCTTACTGGGTAGTTGAGATCACCCATTTTATTTTATTGTTCTCTTCAGGAAATGAGAATATAGCTGGGACTAGTCGGGGAACGGAGTGACGGTCCAGATGTTGCATTAGTAGTCCTCACTATTCTGTGAAATAGTGTGATAATAAATGTATTGAAGACTTATTTTGAGTTTAAATACTGTCTAGAAGACAATATTTGTATTAAAACTCATAGCTCATGTTGTATATTTAAGTTTGTATTTATATTCTGTACCATGTATTTGGCGACTCAGAATAGGTGATGTATACCTATTTTGTAAAAACCTAAAACCCTAATAAGATTCAGTTATGTAAAATCCAATTATATCAATAAAATTCTCCGTTCTGAATGTGTTATGTGTTAATATATACTTTGTTTAAGAAATTTGATCAAATAAAATTTTGTCCGAAAAACGTCGAGCTTGACACCTCGTGCTTAAAATTTTCTTTCCAAAACGGACTTTTCGGTATATTTTTTGGGACAAGTTGTTTTGTCTTGCTTGCACTGACAAAACGCTTTGTCGTGCTTGTTAGGATTAGTGAGAAATCTATGTTAGCAACCCTAGCTTAACAAACCCTAACCCTAACCAGCAAAACCCTAACCTTAATTTGTAAACCTAACCCTAATTAGCTAATTTAACCCTAATTAGATTGTCTTAACACCTAATCATGGTTAGTAAACTTCAATTAGGTACTAATAAACATCATTTAACACTCCTAATCATTAAAAACAAAACCCTAATCAAGATTAGTGCAAAATTAAGCTACTAAACTAACCTAACTAGCTCACAAGTAGGTTAGGAGTCACCAAACCAAGTCCCAAGGCTGAACATGAGCTGATAACAAACCCTAAGCAGCACAAGTTACTTAGCATCAGATATTTAGAGAGGCAAGTAGGTGAAAAAGACCAAAAAACCTAAGTTGCTTAAGTCTATAAATAGCAACACATCCTCTGGTCAAACCTACGAATTCTCTAAGCCAAGATACACTTATAAACATAATTCATAATTAGCTCTTTGATCCTTTGTTAATTTTGTTGTTTAGATGTTTAGAAATATGTATTAGTATGTAAGAAAGTATGTTGGATTTGTAGAACACATTTTCATAACATCTAGATGCCTTAACTAAGTGTTTTTAGAAATCTGGAAATTTTGAAAAATCTAGTCTAACAGTCGAATGTAAGGGCTTGTAGATTCATATGTGTTTATGTTTAGGTCTGTTAATTGTATGTTACTTGTAGCTTGTTAGTAGGTCTTTAATCTAGAAAAGAAAACTGGTTCATTAGAACCATAGATTTCAAGTTATAAGTGGTCAAAGTGCGTAGAACGTTCACGGATTGTAGTTTTCTGGGTTACCTAGAAAACTCAAGAACAGTCGAACCGGCTACCTTGACCAACCTTTTTGATCGCTTTCTGTTTGTTATTTTTGCAATGTTTTGTTTTAGATTAACACCCTGATATATGTACTACATCTCTATGATCTTAAATTCCATAAATAACTCATAGGATTATTGGAATTAATGGTCAAAATCTGTTGACCGAACTTGACCAAGTTTTCTAGGTTACCCAGAAAACTGAAGAACACGAAGAACAATGTTTGGATGTACTTTGACCAACATAATTAGAGACCTTAGAGTTATGATTTGTTCATGTTAATGTTATATATATGCAGCTCTGACAGTGACTTTGAGCCTCTATAACTTCTTGTTATATGTAGGTTAAAGCATGAAATTTATTTGATGTTGTACTACTATAAGAGTACTATAACATGAAATTTGCTTCATGTTATTACTGATATTCTGGATTTTGGATAGATTGATTCTATTCACAGATACAATTCATATATCCAAGTGAGGTATCCAAACACAGTAATAGTTCTCTTGAGAATTGTCATCTGTTATGGGATACTGTGAATCTTGGATCTATGGGAATTATATCTGTTAGTCCCTTAATTTATTATAAGCGCCATATCAGATACTATGGGAGTATAGATATGGGGGCGTTACAAGTTTGGTATCAAAGCCCAAGGCTATAGATATAAGGAAGAGAAATCATAGTATATAGTCTTCGAGTCCGTAAAAATTTTTAAAGTACACCTAAAATATAACATTAAAATTATTATGTTGTGTAAATTTATATACCAATATTAAGGGAGTTTTCTTTTATAGATGGCCAACTCCAATGATGAAGAAATGGTGATAGCAAACACTCCACCACAAATTGAGTCATTTGTAGCTAGTGATGTAGAGGATGAATAATTCCTTCATGATCAACAACTGCTAGATGTTGAGGAAGAGGAAGATCCAGTAGTAGGACAATTAATGAGAATTGATGAACATGATGAAGCAATGGTATCACTAATGAATACAACAGAATATGAGAATAATAAAATGAAGTTTAGGGTTAATATAGCAGAGGGAATGCTACAACATGAAAGGAAACATAGTCACCAACTAAATGTACAACTGCACCATGCACAAAGGGGCAGGAAGGAAATTCAGTCAAGACTTCTTAAAACATCTCTAGGTGTTCGAGATAATTTTAATGATTTGCAGTGCCGAATAGTTCGATATCCGGTAGAGAAGAAGAAAACTGCTTATCTCATCGATCGATCTGTGGTTTGTCACATGATTCAGGATTCCTTTGATGATATCAATGAATTCTAGAGAGTAGTATAGGTGGTTGAATGCTTTATATTAGTATGAATAAAGAAGCATTCAAAGTTTGAATTGTAACTAGTGTTTTGTAAGATAGTAGTATGTTTAACTATTAAGTTGTTTTGTACGACTTTTGTGATATAAATAAACGATATGTTTGTATTATCTAAATTCTTATGTGAATTTTATTGTTGTTTTGTATAAAATCATGTCACCAACCAGAAGACCCCAAAAAGAGATGAATAATGATGATAATTCTACTCAGCAGTTAGTAGACCTTATGCTAGGAGCTATAAATAGACCTATGAACCAAAACACATCTTTTAAAGATTTTAAATTAGTTGGACCACCTGAATTAAAAGGTACATCAGAACCTGTAGACGCACAAATTTGGATTTCTGAGATAGAGAAATTTTTCCTAGTAACCAATGTCAATAATAATCAAAAGATAACTTTTGTAACCTTTTTCTTGAAAGGTGAAGCTAATTATTGGTAGGAATCAACCAAAGGTCGGGTAGAAACTGAAATTGTTCCTTGGGATAGATTCAAAGAGTTGTTCTTTCAAAACTATTTTTCCCAATCCCTGAAAGATCGTATGGAAATAAAATTTTTAGATTTGAAACAAGGAGACCTGACTGTAACCCAGTATACAGCCAAGTTCAATGAACTGTCCAGGTTTGCTCCGCATCAGGTAACCACTGAACTTAGAAAGACTCGTAGGTTTCAAGAGGGTTTAGAACCTCAGATTCGGAGTAAGTTGTCAGTACTCCAAATAAAGACTTTCTCTGGAATACTGGAGAAAGTTACTACAACCAAAAATGAGAATTAAAGTCCTGCAAAATTTCACCAGGACAAGAAGAGTAAAAATGAGAAAGGGAAACTTAAGACAGAACCCAGTTCAGGTGGGTTTAATAACAAGCGAAAATGGGATAATACTTTTTCTAACAACCCGGGGAAAAAGATAGGTAATACTAATAATAACTTTAGTAATAATATCATTAAACCTTGTCCTACTTGTGGAAAGAAACATAAAGGACTATGCTTTCATAGCAAATGTTATAATTATGGACAATCAGGACATCTCTCTCCACAGTGTCCTCTCCCAAATAAAAATAAATGCATTAATTGTGGTTCGTTAGACCATTTTTCAAAGAATTGTCCCAAACCTAAGAACCAAGGAGGAAAGGGGAATAGAGTACCAGAGAATAATCAGTCATCAATGGCTGCAGTTGGGGTTCAGAATCGACCTACCGCGAGAACATTTAATATGTCGGTGAGGAATGTTGTTGCTTAACAGGACGTGGTGACAGGTATCATCCCTATCAACACTTTAAATGTATATGTGTTATTCGATTCTGGAGCTACTTGTTCATTTGTGTCTGAAAGTTTTTCTAAAAACTTGAATATACCTTGTGAGAAGTTAAACAAACCATTTTTTGTAGAAATTGCTAATAAAGATAGGATTCCGGTTGAAACCATATTTAGGAACTGTAGTGTGGTGATAAAAGGACATAATTTTATGGTAGATCTTTTACCAATCCCGTTGGGAGAATTTGATGTAATTTTAGGAATGGATTGGTTAGTTAACCATAACGCGATGATTGATTGTCATCAAAAACGTATAAACCTTTTGACTGCATCGAAGTCAAAGGTAGTGTTCAACAGTAGTTGTTCACCTAAGCAATCTCGATGTTTGACTATAGTTCAGGCAGAAAGATTACTTAGAAAGGGTTGTTTAGGGTATTTAGCCTATTTAGTTGATACTCAACAGGATGGAGTAAGATTAGATCAAATACCTATAGTTAAAGATTTTCCTGATGTATTTCCGGATGACTTACCAGGTTTACCTCCAGATAGGGAAATTGAGTTTGTCATTAATCTTGCACCGGGAACGGCACCAGTTTCTAAGGCACCGTACAGAATGGCACCTATAGAACTGAAAGAGTTACTTATACAGTTACAAGAACTCTTAGATAAAAAGTACATACAACCTAGTGTTTTACCTTGGGGAGGACCAGTATTGTTTGTAAAGAAAAAGGATGGAACTATGAGGTTATGTATAGACTATAGAGAGCTAAATAAATTAACTATTAAGAATAAATATCCTTTACCAAGGATTGATGATTTGTTTGACTAATTAAAGGGGGCCGGACATTTTTCAAAAATTGACCTTAGAACAGGTTATCATCAATTAAAGGTAAGAAAGGAGGATGTGCCGAAAATAGCGTTTAGGACACGCTATGGACATTATGAGTTTCTTGTAATGTCTTTTGGATTAACAAATGCACCGGCAACATTTATGGATTTAATGAGTCGAGTGTTTAAACCATGCTTGGACAAATTTGTTGTAGTGTTTATCTACGATATTTTGGTATACTCGAAAACACGGGAAGAGCATACTGAGCACTTGAGAGTCGTTTTGGAGATATTACGAAAGGAATAACTTTATGCAAAGTTTTCCAAGTGTGAATTCTGGTTAAAAAGAGTTCAATTTTTAGGTCATGTAATTGACAAGAATGGAATATCTGTAGATCCAACTAAGATCGAAACGATTGTGTATTAGTAACAACCAACAACTCCAACAGAAGTACGAAGTTTTCTCGGTTTAGCGGGTTATTATCGACGTTTTATAAAAGATTTTTCAAAAATAGCAACCCCATTAACCAATTTAACTCGAAAGACAGTAAAATACATCTGGACAGATAAATGTGAAGAGAGCTTCCAAGAGTTGAAGAAGCTACTGAGCATGGCTCTAGTGTTGTCCTTACCAGATGAGACAAGAGGCCTTGTAGTATTTAGTGATGCATCACACAGAGGTTTAGGGTGTGTGTTGATGCAACATGGGAAAGTGATTGCTTATGCATCACGACAACTCAAAGATTATGAGAAGAGGTATCCTACTCATGACCTAGAGTTAGCTGTGACGCCCCCAAAATAGGTATACATCACTTATTCTAAGTCGCCAAATACATGGTACAGAATACAAATACAATCTTAAATATATAACATGAGCTGTGAGTTTTAATACAAATATTGTCTTCTAGATAGTATTCAAACTCAAAATAAGTCCTTAATACATTTATATTCACACTATTTCATAGAATAGTGAGGACTACTAATGCTATCATTTGGACCGTCACTCCGTTCCCCAACTAGTCCCTGCTACATTCTCATTTACTGAAGAGAACAATGAAAGTAAAAGGGTGAGCTCAACTAACCCAGTAAGAAATATTATGACTAAGATAATGCAGAATAAATTATCGTTAGCCTTCAACAGTGTTAAATTGATACAATATAACAAACATCAAGTTTAACTATAGCGGAACAAGCAATCCATTAAAAGAGTCAAGTAGAGAATAAAATCTACTATCTTTTATGATTTAAATGGTTTTTCATAACTTTTATTGCTGGGACTCAGCTTAATAAATAATCCACATCATCCTTGCACTACGGCCAATGATATTCATTAGTATCACAATCACAAATTATCCATGCACTACGGGCCAAGGGTATTCATGTATTCATCAATGGTCATGATCATACCAACAACTGTCCATCAATGCATTACGGGCCAATGAGGACTTTTACCACATCATTTGTAATATTACGGTCATGATTATACCGATTAATCCCTGGTCATAATCATACCAAGTCCATCTATGCACTACAGGCCACAGATGACTTTCAACATAATATAAACATGAGGATGATGACAATGATATAAGAATTCAATAAAACAAGTTCAAGAATTAATTTATCCAGGAATCAATATCGTCCAAATTGTCAACATGATACTGCTTTGTGGGGTAAAATTCAAGAATGCTCAGAAGAATATTTCTATGAAAAGATACTGGATGAAGCGCAAATATCAAGGATATTCCACTAATTTCAGGAAGTATAGAAGTCAAAGCTTTAACCAACTGAGTATAAGAGAATATATAAAACTGCAAATGGATTTTCGTCCGCCAAGCGGTAATCCACATAGACAGATCATTTCCACAATTTAATAAGGAATGAATACAAAGGATCATTCACCATGCATGTGATAATCCACATAGACAGGTTATTCCAACAAAATAATAAAGAATGGAATAACAGAAGAAATCACCATGTATGCGATAGACTGCACAGACAGGTTATTCCAACAGAATAATAAATAATGGAACCAGGTCATGCGTAAACCGCACAGACAGGATGTTCCAACAGAATAATAAAGAATGGAACCAGGTCATGCGTAAACGCACAGACAGGATGTTCCAACAGAATAATAAAGAACGAAACCAGGTCATGCATAAACGCACAAACAGGATATTCCAATAGAATAATAAAGAATGGAATATCAACATAATTCACCAGGCATGCGATAGACCGCACAGACAGGTTATTCCAACAGAATAATAAAGAATGGAATAACAGAAGAATTTCATCATGTATGCGGTACTTCGCATAAACAGGTTATTCCAACATAATAATAAAGAATGGAATAACAGAAGAATTTCACCATGTATGCGGTACTTCGCATAGACAGGTTATTTCAACATAATAATAAAGAATGGAATAACAGAAGCTCTCTTCATGAATACAAAAGAAAAAATAATACCCCTTACGAGTACAACAAATAATATCCCTTACATTAGAAGACACTAGATATAGGAGTAGTGAAGTAGCAAAATACTTTTCTTCTTTCTCTCTATAGTTTCTTTCTCTAGAGTTTCAGTGAATTCGTAAGAAATAATGAAGGAATGAGCTTCTATTTATAGGAGAATGGACTGAGTAGTAACTAATTCATGAACGGTCCAGATTGATTTACTTTTAAACGAACGGTTCATATTGATTTACTATGCAGTATTAATAAAATATTCTAATAAAACAAAATATTTTAAATAAAATATAATATATTCTATTTATAATCTAATAAAACGAATAACTTTATAAAAGTATTATGTTTTATATAAAAAGATTTTACTATGCAAACACTATGCAGACACTATACAAATACTATGCATAATAGAATATTATATATTCTATTTATAGTCTAATAAAATAAATAACTTTATAAAAGTATTCTATTTTATATAAAAAGATTTTACTATGCAAACACTATGCAGACACTATACAAATACTATGCATAATTGAATATCATATATTCTATTTATAGTCTAATAAAATAAATAACTTTATAAAAGTATTCTGTTTTATATAAAAAGTTTTCTGTTTTATTACATTTATAATAATAATAAAACAAAACTTATCACCTTTATTATAATTCATAATATTAATCGACCAGGTCGTTCCCAGGAAAGAGGGGGCTTTTCAATAAGGATTTCTCCCTATTGGTGCGTAATTAGGTGACCAAACCTCTCCTTGGCAGAACTTCTAGACATCGTTAATATTACAAATAATAATATGAATAACTCTGTCATCTCAATTATTGATTTAATAACATAACATATTATACAGATGCTACTTTGACAATAATTGAATCAATAATATTAGAGATATGATGCAGCAATTGCTGTAGCAATAATTGAGTATAACTGAGTGAATTCTCACGTAAGCATCAATAACCAATACCGTGTGCTACTATACAACCACGCGTATTATTGTACTTTTACTACCGAAGTAGTTCAACAGTTTTAACGGTAAAACTTCCGTCGTTATTTTCATAAAAATATTTTTATCATTTTCTCAATTCGACAATAATTCCGTTGTGGGGTCCACCAATGATTGTACCGTCGTACGGATATTTTTCGACAAAAAGAATATTTCCCGACCAATCGAATATTATACAATAACTTGCATACTTTTCAAAATTTATAAATATTACCCACAACTATAACATTATATTAAATCCATACCATAATATTAAAAAAAATATTTCGAGAAATTTAAATCTTTATTCATAAAATTTGGGGTCTCACATTAGCCGCGGTAGTTTTTGCTCTAAAAATTTGGAGATATTACTTGTACGGGGAGAAGTGCAAAATATATACAGATCATAAAAGTCTGAAATATATTTTTACACAAAAGGAACTAAATCTAAGGCAGAGAAGATGGTTAGAACTGATAAAGGAGTTTGATTGTGAAATCTTATATCATCCCGGTAAAGCTAATGTCGTAGCTGATGTGTTGAGTAGAAAGAATCAGGATAAATTGAACGCAGTAACCACCAATGATAGGTTAATAAAAGATTTTGAAAAGTTAGGAATTGAGATGGAATGTCCAACTACCTCTACCCAAAAATTATACATTTTAGAAGGAGTTTC
The DNA here is from genome assembly GCA_016801055.1 of Panax notoginseng. Lineage (NCBI taxonomy): Eukaryota > Viridiplantae > Streptophyta > Magnoliopsida > Apiales > Araliaceae > Panax > Panax notoginseng. The sequence continues at coordinate 171,708,429 of CM029016.1, forward strand.
ATCTCTACTTGATAGAATCAAAGAGATGCAGGAAAATGATGAAGAATGTCTGAAGTATAAGTCTAATCTAACTCAGGACAAGTATAACAAATTCAGAATAGATAAGGATGGAATAATAAGATATGAAAATAGAATTTGGGTTCCATTAAACCAAGCTTTAAAAGACAAAATCTTAATCGAAGCTCATAATTCTAAATTTGCCATACATCCTGGCAGTACTAAAATGTACAAGGATTTAAGTCGACACTTTTGGTAGTCAAATATTAAAAGAGAAATAGCTGAATGGGTAAGCAAATGTCTCACGTGTCAAAGGGTTAAGGCTGAGCATCAAAAGTCAAGTGGTTTACTTCAACCCTTACCAATTCCTGAATGGAAGTGGGAACATATAACTATGGACTTTGTTGTAGGCCTTCCAGCTACACAAAAGGGCCATAATGCCATTTGGGTAATTGTTGACCGTTTAACTAAATCAGCTCACTTTTTACCTATTAATATTACTCATAACTTAGATCACCTTGCCAAGCTGTACATTAATGAAATTATCTCTAGACATGGTGTGCCTGTTTCCATAGTATCAGATCACAATCTACGTTTTACTTTAATTTTTTGGAAAAGTCTTCAAAAACACTTAGGAACACAATTAAGCTTGAGTACAGCTTATTATCCTCAGACTGATGGACAGAGTGAGAGAACCATATAAACATTAGAAGATATGTTGAGAACATGTATCATAGACTTCAAAGGAAGTTGGGAAGATCAGTTACCTTTAATAGAGTTTGCCTATAACAATAGTTATCATGCTAGCATAGGTATGCCACACTATGAAGCCTTATATGGCAGAAAGTGTAGAACACCTTTGTGTTGGCATGAAGTCGGGGAAAGACAAATGTTAGGACCTGAAATAATTCAACAAACAACTGAAACCATCAGAATTATACGTGAACGATTACAAACATCTCAAGATCGATAAAGGAAATACGCGGATCCATATCGTCAACAACGAAACTTTAACGTAGGAAGCCACGTATTCTTGAAGGTGTCTCCTTGGAAGGGAAAAATACGTTTTGGCAAGAAAGGAAAACTAAGTCCGAGATTCATTGGACCTTTTGAAATTTTGAGAAGGATTGGTGAAGTTGCTTATGAAATAACATTACCTCCTGAGTTGAATCATATCCATAATGTGTTTCATGTGTCCGTATTACGACCATATAAACCTGATTATAAACACGTTATAAATTATGAGCCAATCCAAATAGAAGAATATCTTTCTTATGTAGAAGAACCTGTGCAGATCGTCGACCGTAAAGAGCAAGTCCTGAGAAATAAAGTGATAGCATCGGTTAAAGTGATCTGGAGAAATCAGAACATTAAGGAGGCTACATGGGAGCTCGAAGATAAAATGCGAGAGAATTATCCTCAATTATTTACTTAACTTTTACTTTAATTTCGAGGACGAAATTCTTATTAGTGGGGTGAATATAAAAACCCAAAACCCTAATAAGATTCGGTTATGTAAAATCCAATTATATCAATAACATTCTCCGTTCTGAATGTGTTACGTGTTAATATATACCCTATTTAACAAATTTGATCAAATAAAATTTTGTCCGAAAAAAGTCGTGCTTGACACCTCGTGCTTACAATTTTCTTTCGAAAACGGACTTTTCGGTATATTTGTTGGGACAAGTTGCTTTGTCATGCTTACACTGACCAAACACTTTGTCGTGCTTGTTAGGATTAGTGAGAAATCTAGCTTAGTAACCCTAGCTTAACAAACCCT